>JAVJGI010000040.1:90736810-90754742 GCA_035590275.1 Ibycter americanus | reverse complement strand
GGTAGTGTTTATACTAAGTCAAGGACTTTTCAGTTTCTCAGGCTCTGCCAGCGAGAGGGCTGGAGGGGCACCAGAAATTGGGAGGGGGACACAGCCAGGACAGCTGACTTGAACTGGCCAAAGGGATATTCCATACCATAGAACATCATGCTCAGTATATAAACTGGGGGAAGCTGGCTGGGGCCTGTGGATCACTGCTCGGGGACTGGCTGGGCATTGGTCAGCTGGTGGTGAGCAACTGTACTGTGCATCACTTGTTTTCTCTTTGGATTTTATTCCTCTCTCCTTCTCATTATGATTATTACTATTATTATATTTTATTTCAATTATTCAATTGTTCTTATCTCAACCCTTGAGTTTTACTTTTTCCCCCAAATCTCCCCCCGCCTCCCTGTGGGGGTGGGGGGAGTGAGCCAGCAGCTGCATGGTACTGCCAGCTGGGTTTAAACCATGACAGCATAGCATAGGGCTTCAACCCAGAGAGAAGATTGTTCTGTATATCCTTGTTACTGCAGTATTTCCCAAATACCACAATATTCCTGGCTGGGAAGGCAGGCAAAAGAAGCATGTATTTAGCAGCATGTGGCAGGACAGTGAGGAAAAAGCTGTCTATGCTGCTTTCCCACATCTAAGCTAATCTTTCAAAGCTTGGGGAATACTGCACTATTGACTAATAGGATCAAGCAAATATTAACATTAAAAGAAGAAATTCATTCATATATTTTGATAAAAACCAGTTTTCCATACACTCTTTCATTTGTTTTATGCTACCTGTCACAAATCCCAACAAGTTTAAGGGCAGGAACATTTGCAGAAATAGTTCTTATGCAAAGCATAGTACACGCTCAAGAATGAAAATCCTAAAATACACAAAACAACACGTTCTTGAATCTGTGAAGGGTTATTTCCATCTTTCAAGGAACACAGCTGAACCATAAGACTGCACATATCTAGTCAAAGTTTGATCAGTTATATCACATTAAGTTGACACTACAAAGCTGCCTGCCACTTCATAGGTAAAGGATTTCTAGGATCCTTCAGCATTACACTTGAGGCTAAGATGTCTTTTCTTTCTTTTCCATTTTTCTTCTCCACAGAACGCCAGGTTTTAAAAAGCAGCATAAAAAACACATTGCTGAGTCTTGGAGTTTTCCAACAAGTCTCTGTTGAGCTTTTCTTATCTGAGTTTTAACTCCCACATATCACTGAAGCATAGGGCTAGATTTTAAGAGTCATGTGGATGCCTGAATAGACTGAGAAAAGTCTGTTGGGACTGTCAAAATACCTGAGTACTCCTTCCAAAAATCAACAGGTGATGCTTACCTAGGAACTTCTGAAAATCTCATCAGTGGGTAATCAACATTTTCAAGCTCTTAAATAACTTTTTTTAGAAAACAGAGCACTCAAGAATCCCAGTTTCACCTCTGGGACTCACTCACTGAGTGACTGAGCAAACCTGAGCGCTGCTGTTTGTCCCCTACAGCCACGCTAAGGGTGCTGACTGCCAGGGCAGATATGCTTTTCATCAGCTGATCTCAAAGTGCCCTGTACTAGCTAGGTAATGTTAGGAAGCTGGCCTTCGCAAGGTAATCCAATTAGGCAGCAAGGGGACCCTTTGAAGTTGCTAGAATGATTTCCATTGGCCTCAGTGGACGCTGAATCCCGTCTAACAAGTTGATGGACTTGTTAGACCTTGAAACGATATATGCCTTTGAAATACCTATATATAAAGATACACAGAGACATAACTTGCCCATCTGTGTCTCAGTTTCCTCATCTCTGAAATATGGATAACAACAGCTATTTACCCATCTCTATAGAAGGCCTGATAATATTTAAAGCAATTGGTGTGATGACTAATTAGCTAATATTTGAACAGGGATTTGAAAATTTAAAGCACTACATAACTGCTAAGTACTATTACTAAATTAAGCCAGCTGTCACTAATGGCAGAAAATCTGATCTTCCCTGCTTGTTGACACAAGACCAATTACAAATGAGTTCCATAAAGCCTAGAATATGTCACAGATTGAGAAATTAATGAAAATTAAGAGGAATAAAATGATACATCAGTCAATATTAAATTATCTATTGGATTTCAGAATTTTAATCAGCCATGCCTACAACAATTTCCCTTTCTGTATGCACTGTATACCATCTTTCATGGGAAATAAAGTCTAGGTTAGCCTTGTGCCATTAGACTGTCCCCTGACACTGTTAGCTCCTGTGTCAGGAGCCCTGTTCATCAGTCCATGAAGCTCCAGTTTGGTTTGCTTCTCTTCCTACTCCAGCTGGGAGATTATTACAGAATCTCATTTTTAGTAACCTCCTAATTACAAACCTAATCCATTAATGAGCCCTCTATTTCTATATGGCTTTTCCCAGCTTGCACCCAAAGCTCACACTTATTCTGTAGTCAATTAGCACATCCAAATCTTTCTCTACATGTTCTTTCCCATCTCGTGCTTGTAGGGACTAACAATTTCCACTAAAGGCAGAAGCCCTCAGCTATTAAACTTTCAGCCTGTTTCCATCATTCCGGTCCTTACACTCCCAGTATGGGAAGAACTGGACATTATCTCTACACTGACAATGCCTGCTCATCTTGTGTCAGCAGAGAATTTCATCAGTCAGTTCCAACCTTCTACACCCAAGGCATTAATGAAAATGTTAAGTAAGATCAGTCCCAGGCTGGTCTGTGAGGATTTCCACTAATAAACTTCCACTAAACTGGCAGAACCTGTGCCATCTCCCTGGTCCCTGCCCACCTTCCCCTACCAGCTTCCTCAGTTTAAAAAGAAAGGTGTAGTCTGTTTGCTATCCTAGTGTTTCCCTCCTGCCAAAGCAGTTTAACAGATGAAATCTGAACATTTAAAGTTAGCCTACTTTACGCAGACATTCTTTGGCATGTTCAGAGAAAAATCCTAGTTTTCTCAGATTCCAGACTCATACAAAACAAGTACAGTACTCTACGCTTAGCTTCACAAATGTAGAGGGAAACATAGGTCTCCATATACGTTCAGCCAAATCACTGCCTACAACGTTTTCAAAAATTGTGGGGAATTACTCCTTTTCAACTGTCTAAACAATTACTGGTATTTATTAGTTCTATTTTGACAGAACTGGTTTAACACATTCTTTAAAAAAATACACAACTTATTCTTTTTGATCATCCCAAGAGTGTCATCAGCCTACCACAAATATTGTAATAAATAACTCTGCACCACGAAGAAACATGATCCTCTAAATGTTGAATCAACGTATTTGCTAAGGAGGTGTGTATCAAGTCAAGTCATCTCAACATACAACTGTTCCCCCAGTGGGAAGCAAACAAACAAGAAAACAGAATGTCTTACCTTTGAAATGTCAGCTAATACGGCTCCATAGGCCCAGTTTTTCTCTAGCATATAGACCTGCAAGGCAGCTGACCGAGCCGCAAGCTGCCCTAGCAAACGGCCCGGCTGCGGCTCTCAGCAAGGGTGTGTGCCGGTCACACAGTCACCAGGGACCCTGCAACCCTTCCCACCAAGCCAGGAACAACCAGGCACTTCCCTCCTCTCCTTTTCCTTCTTGTTCGCAATGCCACACACAACCCCTTCCTCTCCCTCTGGGAAGCTGGATTATTTGTGATGGCAACTGGTCATTCAGCCCTGGATCCTCCATAACATCGAGAGCACAGAGGCTCCTGACTTGTGTGTCTGAGGGGAACACAGATAAAACTGCTCTGCTAGGGGAAATTCCCTCCCTGGTAATAAAAATCTCCTCCCTCAAGAAAAAGTATGTCCCCCCTACACATTTTGCCTGAAGGCAAAAATCAGCATCCTATTTTTCTAAGTCTTATCCTTTCCTTCCCAGAAAAACATTAAATCAGCCAAATGGCTCTTGCTGCCCCTCCACTGGAAAGAGGGAAAGTAACAACCAGAGGAGAAAATACAGAAAGAAAAGCATGACTGGCAAAAAAGAAGTGGTAGCGCTGACCTCCTGGCTCGAGGGCACTGCAGAAAGGAAGGCAGCTCAGAGTGGGAGGGAAGCAGCACAGGAAAAATAGTATGCATATGTGCGGACACACACGCAGATACAGATTTACCAAGGACCAGTGCGGAGGTGTCAGCCTCCCTGTTGGCACCAGCCTGCGCAGCATGCACTCCTGCATCTTGCGGCACAGCCGCAGCAGGGTGGCTCAGCTGCCCCCCACCCTACTCAGGGAAGGGCATCGCCTGCCCTCAACAAACGCGTCTGTCTACACGTTCATACGTGAAGGGGACAGTGCTATAGGAGAACATCATATTACATGTGGTATTTACAGTGAACATGAAACACTATTTATAAGCTTACATAAGGAACATGATCTGATCTTGCATTTGTTCCACATTTGCAGTTTCTAGGGACCCATGCATGCAGACAGACTCTAAAGCTGTAAGCCTGATTTCTAATTACTCTTCTTTTTTGCAGAGAAAAGCTTTGTATTCTTTGCACTTACAAGGGCAGATCCCCTTCCAGCAGATACTGCTCTTTCAGCAGATCTTTGCGGGTGGAGATTTCATATCAGCATGTCTGCCAATTCTTACCAGAGTTTCATCCAAGCCACAACATACAGAGTCAACACTAATTAGCATTAATTATTATTTATAAGAAGCAACATTATCTGCACTGCTATCATTCACACTTATTTTTATGTCTTACATAGGGCTCATGTGCATGGTACCTCACTGCCCAAACAGACAGAAGGTCCCATGGAATCTGCAGATTAACGCACAATATTGCCATCCTTTGCCAACCATTTTGATTAGATCGTTGTAAAAGTTAGGAGATCCCCTTTTCTGTGATCCCATGAACTTGCCTTCTACTTTCTGTTTATAGTCAGATCAGGATTTCAGGGGTTTTTCCCCACAGCCAGGAAGAAATCAAAAAAACAACTTGCCTGTAGATCATGAAATTATTTTTTTCTAACTAGAAAAACAGAAAAGAACCAACACAAGAACAGCATCCCTTCCAAACCATTTAGAACCACCAAGATACAGCATTTCCAGTACTAAACTCTCAAGCGAGCCTTTTGCACTTTACCAGAATGTATTTGCTCCGTATGAACAGAGGAAACATGCTGAATGCATTTATGTTGATTTTCTTCCTCTATCCATTTTGTTGGCACAAGCAGAACCTCTCAGCCACCTCTTTATTCTAGTTCCGATCTTGTCTCCCAACCCAGAATTGTATTCTATGAGAGTTCTCTGTTAGCCAATGGGGCTGATTTTGTTTAGTTCCCATAAAACTGAGAAAACTTGCAAATATTACAAAATTCAATTCCAAACAGTTAATTAGTCCAGATCGCCATTATTATAGTATTGAAGTTATTAGTATTGTTGATAATAACTGCTCATACATAGTCATTTGCATACATTAAATTTAGTTGGAAGAACTTGTGAGCATTAGCAAATCCTATAATGAGCATGGTGTATATTCTTTTTAATGAGTTCTGCCTCACTTCCAGTTTAAATAACACTTTTTGCCACTTTGTCTCTTGCTTATTTTGTTGCTTGATGCAATACACAGTGGCACAGGCAACCAAGATTAGTGCAGCGAATCCAATTTAGAAAATCACTTTTTCATAGGCCCAGGTTAATGAAACCACTTGAGCACGTTAAAGCAAATTCACTTAGTCAATCCAGGCTTGTTGGAGAAACTATTAATAATCAGCTGGAACTGCTGAGTCAAAATTATGAATGAGATGGAAACACTAAGCACATTTTATGTGCTCCCATCGCTTGTATCCTATTTGGGACTGTTGCAATCACAAATTATGCATAGCTCTGAAATACTACATACTTTGACCAATATGCATTGCAACATTTTGCTGGGGAGTCACAACACATTGTGTCATACAGCATACACCTTCCAGTGCTAAGCGTGAACTGAACAGCATAGGAAGACGTTGGATTACCATTCGCTGTTAAAAGCCAACTTCCACCTGAAAACATTTGTGAACAGTTCGATTTCTCTCAATAAGTACACTTTACTTCCTTTGCTAAGGGGTCACACTAGACTTACTTCAGTTGTCAGATACATAAGAAAAACAACTTTAAAACTAGATACCTTTGGCAGACTTATCATTTTCCCTATTATTCACATATGCATTAATTTATTCCATAAATTATCTAATCAAGAAAGAGAAACAATACTGGTTTTCTTATACAACTAGCAAGCATGAGCATTACAGGCATTATAAAGAGATTCTTTTTGTTGTTATTTTTAGGCTGAAATAAGTCATGATTAATTTATATAATAGGACACCTGAGAACACTGTTCACAGTGATTGGGCAGCTAACACATACAGATTATTTGCAGAAATAAAGCATTATGATTTTTTTCACTCGGGTTTCCAACTCCGAAATGCTGTACTCTTCATTAGCATTCTTCACATTAAAAGACAAGAGGTATGCTTCCAGGATAATAAAAGCATTCCGTATGGAAAAAGTTTGATCTTTATTGTATCTATAACCAGTAATTACCATGCCATTATATTTATACCAACAGTCAAGTACCTCACTGGCATAAACAGACACACCTCTTTCAGCAACAGAGTTGTAATCACATACGCTAGCAGTTATCTTCAGCCAAAATGCACAGAGACAGTTAAATATGAAGAATGTATTAAGTTATTGTCCAGATTTTTAGCTAGTTCATCATACAACACTTCACTGAAGTTAATAATGCTATGCCATCTGATAACACATCATATTATTCACAACCTAATTAAATTGTACATGGAAATTTAACAGAAAGAGGTAACCAACCAATGCAATACGAACAATGCAAAACTCAGTGCGGCAAGCTTAAGCTAGCTCTGTTAAGCAACACATCACTAACGGTGGAAAGAACACTTCTGGAAAGCTCTCAGTGTCAATAAAGACATCCTTTTCACTATTGATTAAGCAAGGCAACCATCAGGGCACATAAAAAACACATATTAACTCACCTTTTCCTGGAGCAAGCACTGATGTTCTAGCATTTCGTGGAAAGATGTTACAAAACAGTCTAATATGAAATGTCCTTCTGCGTGAGTCATATCAGAAAGAATGATAAGCAAATGGTAGCCAGGCAAAGAAAGAGAGTAACTGCAATGCTCAAGGCGGAACACAGCATGCAACTTTTAAGCAGCAAATAAATTTTGAGGTGCAATCCCTCTCACCTTACATCATGTTTTAGCCTAGCCCACTCTGTTAAATTGTATCTTAACTTCAGGATGCAGTTCAGTTAATGACAAAACTAGCTCTTCTTTTTACAATCAATTATCTTATATAAATAATCTTCATTAAGCAGACTAGCTCAGACATCACAAACTGAGGTACCCCCACCTTAGGTGATTCCTTAGAAAAGATAGGCAGGCTGGAATTCACCTTAAATACCTTTGGAGCTCTGTAATGCATCTCAGGTGATCACCTGCGAAGCCTTAGGCTTCCTTCCATCTAACAGAAATGGGCACTGCAAGGTGCAAATCACTTCACATACTACAGGCACCTGCTTTGGGATGAAATGCTGACAACTCCCTGGTGTGACATGTGCAGGCAGTTAAAATTTCAGGCAGCAGCTCAGAGAACTCACTATCAGCAAAGCAGAATATCTACATATTTAGATACTGTTAAAGGTACGAATTTTCAGTCCAAACTCCCTATTATGTCTTCAGTTCATAGGTTTTACTTTCTTCTTGCCCATGAATTTCTCAACCTTCTCCTCTATTCAAAATAAAGCCACTTTCCTTAGCATTATAACTTTCCAACTCTTTAATACCCTAGACAATAGTTTTCTTTTGACAGACTGAAATGGTATTTATCAAAAAAAAAAAAAGCACTTAGACTGTCATCAGATCTTACCTCTGGAAGGAAAGACTCACAACACACTGAGAAAGACCATTTGCCTGCAATGCTCTTGGGCAAAACTCTTCAGCGTCACTGGAACAGAAACCCATCAAACACATCCCCAAAAGTACACTGCTGAAGATAACAGGTGCTGCTGTTCCCTGTAAAGAACAGATGAGAGCAATGACACTTTATCAAAGCTTCAAGATGTGAAATGAACACAAATATTCATTTGAGTTACATCTTGCATTTGCCAACTAAAAGGGGCCAGGACATGGACTCAAGAGCTGGCATGTGATTATCCACACTTTAACTAGCAACAAGCTTCCCGACACAGGCTCTTCCCTCTTAACCTAGCATTTTCTCACACAACACAAAGGAATGGTTCAGGAGATAACATGGAAAAAGGACGGTTCCCTCTAGGCAGTACAGATGTGGCCACTTCTCTGGAAGGAAGAGAATTTAGCCATGTGGATGCAAGCCCTCAGGGGCAAAGACTGGGTGCTGGCCTGTTTTCTTTACTAGTGCTAAGGTAGCCATAAAGACCAGATGGGACATTGTGGGCATCTTTAAGTATAAGATCAAGATTGTATCTGCAAGACTCACCATACTAAGACTGTGATGTTTCAAATACTAATGAATACATTCATGCACAAGAGTAATTTTCTCAAATTAATTAGGATTACTCCTATGTATAAAAGTATGCCAGCGTAGGTGTTTGTAGAAGAGGTTTTGGAATGTCAGTCATCATGTACCCATCAGTTAAAGTACACTCATAAATGCTTTTGCGTGGAAGATTGTATTAACCTTAATATAAAATACATGTTTTCTGGGTCTGATGACTCAGGAAGAACTTGCAAGTCTATACCTCAACCCATTAATCTTATATAAATAAACTTTCCCCCTGTGAAAGGGAGTCCCGTAGCACTAATAAATAGAGATCTTTCTCAACCATAATCAGATTCTGTAAGAATCATTTAGAAACATTTAGATTAATTATTTGTTGCGAATTATTCACTTAGCTCTGTCTCTTCAATCAAGAAGCGCAGCTCTATTTCTTTCGGCAACATGAGCTAGTATAATAGAATACAGAGTTTCCACATTTAACTCTCACATCCAACACCATTTAATTAAAGTTGCAACTGTGAATAGTCATGAGTCTGGCCAAAATTTTGAAGGTTTGAATTCAGGCCCACTGGAGCGAAAGCCCCACCTATTCAGTTTGCCTCTGCACTTTACACCCAACTTTGTCAGGGGGCCAACCTTCAATGATAGTGCATTTAAAGGCCAAAGTGGGGGTAAGAGGATACAGGCTGTACTAGTTCACATCCCGCCTTCAAAATAAACTCTGTCCAAGTCACCAAGATTTACTTACAGAGAATTGCTGGGTATTTAAAGTAGCATGCTGGGAGGGCATTTTTGCCACAACACTTTGATAACTCTTAAAAGTTTTAACGTATGTTGGGCTTTGCTAAGTTTCTTGGCATTGACCCCATCTTAACTGGAGAAAGTAAAAATGGACTGTCTTCCAAGCCCTTATAGCACAAATAAATCAAGTTATGAATAAGGACTCCATAAGCGATGAGTAAATATCACCATAGTCTGATCTATCAATGTCAAGTGCCAGAGCTTACACTTCTCTGATATGCATACTGAAGTCTGAGAATTTTTGAAATATTATTCCACCTTCTTGAAAATCCCTCTGTGCATCAGTCATGCTCTGTTTCAGACTCTCCTATTCTTCACAGTTGCTGGAGATTTTCATTAAGGGGAAAAAAAATAAAAGGAAAGGTTTTTTACAGAAATTGCAATTAGAAAAAGATATCTAGCCAATGCATAATAGCCCCTTTCAGGAATTACACACTGATGTTCAATCTTCACTTCTGCATTTTTTTAAAAATATTTCTTATTCAATAAAAAAAAAAAAAACAACTCCTCAACCACCCCTAGCCATGAAAGACAGGAAAAGTGTACTCCAAGAGAGAAAATGCAGATGAAAGACAATTGCTTCCAAAAGCACCATGGGAAATGAAAACGCAGAGAACTCCCTAGCCTGAGGAAAGCTGTAGAGGTGAGCAGCCCAAAATTCCACCAGCAGAAGCAGCCAAATCAGAGATCTTTGGGCATCCTGGAAATTTTCTACAGTCTGAGTGGAACTGCTCTGCAATGTGCTCTCTGTTGGAGCTATCTACTCCAACTTTCTTCACATCTCCACCTCTTCATCTTAGCTTTGCTCCAGCCCCCTTTTCCTCTGCTACCTTTACCCTGCTTGCTCCCCTTCCCCACAGGCTTCCCTTTCATTTTTTTCACAGTAAAAATAAAAAAGTTCTGAAATGTCATTTTCGTCACGAAAAGATGACAAAAACCCTCAATGTTTTTAAAAGGCAAAATGATCCATGTAAAAAGAAACCCAAACAAGCAGCTGTGTGTCACAGCACCAACTACGAGCCCCAGAGAAGTCAAGATGCTGCTTGTGCTGGACTCACTACATGCACGCGTACTTACTCCCTCCTGACGGTCCTGACTGACCTGCAGGTAAGTAGCCATTGCATTAAAGCAGATTCGGAGTTGTTTAGTAAGGCCTGGCCCAAATCAAACAAATCAGGGCTACTGACAGATTTACAGGGCAGAAGGTACTGGGTGTGACGCAGGAGAAAATCACTAACAGACATTAAACTGGCTCAAGTCTGTGGACTATATTTTAGTTACCAGTGTTGGGCTAACACCCAGGACTTTTCTTTCTTTGCAAAGGTATGATGTCAGGCACATGGCAGTTCTTGAGATTCTGTATAAGCCAGCATTGCCAGAGGCTCTGTGCAGGTGTGGTTAACAGTTATTTAATGATTCTTCACAATTGCATGTATCTGTCTGAACATAAATACAGTTTGATCATAATCTTTCTTTTCACACCATGAATTTGCCCTAGTGTTTCTACCCGTGCAGGTTCTCAAATGCCTGATCGTAGTTATTACAGACCTGAGATTCGCTGGATCATTTCAAGCCATTCACAAGCACTTTGCTGTCCTGTTGGCTTGGTGAGGTGGAGAGGCTGAAGGCAGTATATTTAGCACAAATACTGCAGCTCTTCACTTAAATTCTGTAAGTTTGGCTCCCTCACGACTCACAGGACTCTCCTCCCTTCCCCGTGTTTACACACTGATGACAAGTACTGTTAAGTTACTAAAAGCAAAATTATCAAAAAAACAGAACACTGGCAATTCCTGGGGAAAGCTCTGTCTTTCTCCTTTCCCCAGCAGTTGAACGAGCCTTTATTCAGCATAAATATTAGTACAGTTCAATTAGTTAAAATAATTTTGACTGATAGTTCAACTGTTTCTTTTCCAAAAGGTAATAGTTTTCCTAATTAGTCACTTGCTTTGATAAGGCACTGACTTTTACTCTAATCTAAATTAACAAGACTTTATCTACCTGCATCATTTAAACACACCCTACTTGCAAATCTGGTATGACTAAAAACCAAGACAAGTGTTTGGTTTCATTTTACATTTGCTTCAAAGTGCCCCACTTGGAGGTTAATTATTAATCTACTCAAGTATATGTAAAGGTTCAGGGAAACGACGAGGTTAGTAGACAGTGCAGTAGTTGAGGAATCGGTAAACCCCTGTCCTATTCCCAGCTCAGATCACGTAAGTTTGGCCAAGACATTTAAAACCTGTGAACCTTTACTTACAGAACAGAAATAGCAACAACCCTCTGCACAAAGCACTTTGACATCTTTAGGGAAGAAACTTCACGTGTGTGAGGCAACACTATGTTTGCTCACACCTTCAAGAGACTGAAACTCAGCTAATCCCTTAAGAACTCACCTAGGAACTGGAGATCACACACTCAACCCATGTAACTCAAAAAAACTTGTGATTTTGTCAGATCCGCAGCCGCTGAAGAACCAGCTCCTCAAGCTTTTGCTGCATTTCTCTGCCATCTGAAAAGCGGTGAATACATACCTGATTTCTGGAACACAATTTGGAGGTTATAAATCTCTGCCCCCCACCACCCTGATGTACTGTAATAGATGTACCCTTGGTGTGACTGTGCTACCTGTCCCAGGAGTAAGCAAGCAGCAGCGTGGACCAGATTTTCAAAGACACCAACACTGTTCTGCAGCTGTCCAGAAGGCTAGAGGGTTAGATTAAAATGACTCAACAAATGACGATTCAGATCTTGAAACAGGGAAGGAAAATGGAAAACAGAAAATGGAGGACAGAACATGCACAAGACAGACAGAAATAGGGGGCATTAGTGCCAAATCCTGTCTGCCATAGGAAGGCCTGGCCATCAGCAGGCTGCTCCTGGATTATAATATAATGCAGTTGACTTGGTCTTGGGAAAAAACAAATCCAGACATTTTTTACACCATTATTTATTTACAAATTTGGCTAATACTTATATAAATCATGGGATTCCTACCCAGAAACAGCTTTTTGAAAACAAACAAACAAACAAAAAAAAGAAAACCAACCCAAAAAAACCTAACTCAGAAGTAAGAATGTTGAATACTTATTGCTGTTCAACTGAGATATTATTGGCAAGGTGATTCATTTGTTAATCCACAGTGCTATAAATAGTACTTTAACTTAGTTGAATGGAAACATATCCTTCATATCTCTGGTAACTTGTTTACCCATGTAAACTACATGTGTTTTTGAGTTTGCTTAGGTGTATTCCAGGAAGGGCTAGCAAAGTTCAATGACTCTCCATCACGCATGCAAAGCCCTTCAGCTCTTGGTTAACTTTGCTGTGCTTCTCTTACGAAGTTGTTCACTCTGCTCCATCAATGCACGGACTTGAAAGCAATAAGAGGCTATTGTAACAGCTCAGCCGGTGTTTCCTCATATCATGGGCCAGTGATAGCAAGCCTCTGGCATCAATACCAAGTTTGGCGCCAACAGATATTTGGTCTGGCACCAGCAATAACAAGCTATGATGGTTTCTTTTTGAGTTTGTTTGGCACCAGTAGCAAGAAACATTCACTAGTCCTGGCAGAAAGCCACAGAATTTCACCAAATGGCTTCTGCATCATAACTTCATAACAAACATAACACAGCGTAACTTCTAATTGTGGCGCAGCCTGTCTCTTAGCAAGCAATTCCGTCCTGACAATTACATCCAGTCTTATCAATACCTGTGCAGCCCTCCAATACCATTTTTTTTCTTACTGTAAGAATAATGTCCTTAAAGACATCCACAAACCCATAAGCCCACCACCATTTGGATTTTCTCTGTCTTGGTGCAGTTAAATGAAACCAGGCAATCAGCTATGAGAAAAGCCTATGGGGACAGTTACAAAATTAAGTCATCACAAAATATGTTGTAAATACTGTGTTGACTTAACCTCCTTCCTCACCCTGCATGCTTTTATGGCATGTACTTTCACAGACTGCAGACCAGCAATATATTCCGGAGAGGTTCACCTTACACTGGTGTAGAGCCACACTCAAGCCCCTGAGGCTTAACGTAACACTAGTAAAAAGAGAGAATTAGCTACAAATTATCTGAGTCTCAGGACAGAGCAATCTCCATTTTGACAGCTCCTTGTTAAATGGTACCAACGCTTCTGCTGAGGCTTCATGGTGGACACCTCAGTGGCCACAGCACAGGACAAGGGCTCTGAAGAGCTCAGTTCTACAGAGAGGGTTGCAACCGACTTGCCAGATGATTTCCAGCAGGACTCCCCTCCACTCCCCTTTGCCTGTAAAATGGGAGAGCTCCGAGATCTCTGAGTGGAAAGGATGGTATAAGAACCAGGAATTACTCCTCTGGTACTAAGCATTAGTAACAACAGCAATAATGTCATCCTCTTCACAGGAGAAAACCTGTCCCTGCCCATTCTGTCACAATCCAGTATGCTGGAGAAAATAAATTTCCTTAGATGTATACTTTTTAATGGGACATGAAGTAGGCACAGAGAGGAAGTGATACTAAGCTCTCGGCATGAGAAAATTTCATTCTGAGCAATAGCTTCCAAGAAAACAAAGACCGCATGAAACAAAGTTGAAGTGGAACTCCCCACTGTAAATTCAGCTCTTAGTACCTGCCAAAGACATGAGAAAATCTCTGCCCACAGGGAATGGCTGTCCTTGTAAAAAAGTGCCTATCTGTGGAGTTCCCAGTGTGGGAATTCACGCAGACATGCATTCTGCTTCAGTGATCAAACTCTTCCTCTCAAGGTCTAAATGAATTTCCACCAACCTCCTTTCTTACAGCTCAGTCTCTAGCTGGATTTCCTTCAACTGTAAAAATATACATAGTGCAATTAGCCAACCTTCACAGACTCTGTAGTTCATTTATGCATGCTAGGCACATCTCCTGCTGTGAGCAGCCCATCCAAAGAGAACTCTTTGAACTGGTCTATTGTTGCTCACGTACTGTATTGCATTGTCCAATTTCATCATTCCTGGCAAGGCGGCACACTCCTGCAGCTTGCTACAGGAGGAGAAGAAGAAGAGATGATGAAGTACTTTGTGCAGCTGGTGTGCCGGACATCTCAGATGTACAAATAAGCTTGCCTACCACCAGCTATGGGACTTTCCCAGTCACCACAGAGAGACTTTTATTGACCACTTGTGTTTACACCACTCTATCTGGAAACGGTCTCTAATCTAGTTAGCAGTCTGGAGGGACAGAAGGTAGAAAAGATGGGAAGAAAGGATTGGGTGGAAAATCAAAAGATTTCAAAAGAAAAAGAAAAGCAAGACCATAGCGTGACACACCTTTGCACAATGTTTGCTGAAATATAAAACCAAACCATGGTTTAAAATACCATGGAGACAATACAACTGGATCAACCAAAAATATACTTGCAATCACCAGACGGCGTAGCATTTTGCTACATTTAGTAAGGAATAATTTTAGAATTCATAGCTCAAGCAAACTGCAAAGGACTACATTGCCCTACCTCCAAATTCCCACTGGTACACTCTTACTATTTCTGAATTAAATGAGTCAAATACTACAGAAAATGGGAAGCAAAGTTGAGTGTGTGATTTGCAAGCAACCATTCGCATTCCTCCCCTTTGTCTTTGACGAGGAACTGTTTTGGGTAGGAAAAGAGGGGGTCATACATCAAAAAAAGTCCTGCTCTGCTGCTCTAAAGAGGAAGAGACATTTCATTTTAGAACAAAGAATTAGATTTTTTTTCATTGCTTCGCGAGAGGTTTTTGGAGGTTTTTCTTGGGGTGATGGGGGTGGAGTGTTTGGCTTTGCTATAATACAGCACATCAAAGTGCTTTTGATGTGAAGTTTACTTAACAGAATCAGTTTTTCCGATGATTGTGTTAATCTTTATAAACCTGAAGGCGATACTGTGCCTTTTAAAAAACTATAGCAGGAAAAGACTTGAGGTTACATATACTCTCAGTGGTGAGAGACAGGAGTACTTGGACTACTTCGCCACTTATTACAAGTTTGCTCGTTGTTTCATGGGCAGCAGTAGCAATGGGCCTCACACCACTCTCACTCAGGCCAGGAAGGCTCTATTTAAACCATCCACAGTCCTTCACACAAGCACCCTCCTCTGTTTTCTCAGGTAAGAGCCACCACAGATTTCAAGGGCCAGTGTACAACGGGCACTCACTCAGAGGCAGCGAAGGGGCCTTGAGCCACAGCAAGAATCAGCGCTGGTCTTAGAAAGGCTTCCTGCTCCCAGCCATTAGTAGCTGTCTCTGTAATTGTATCATTTTGAGCACAAGCTTCTGTCCCCTCTTAAATCTTGCAAAACCAGCTTTGCCATCCACTCCTAGTCTTGAAGTATGGCTGTGAAAAAGCTTCTGTTATGTCTGATGTGTTTACCTACAGCATTTGAATGACTTTTTAAGTTCTTTGAATAAAGATAAGAGACAATGTGTACATTTTCCACACAAATAGTGGAACAGTAATAAAATAAACATCAAAGGTAAGCTAGCAAATCATCGCTACTTCACTGCTATTTACAACAAAAGCAGGAAGAGGAAAAAACCTACCCTCGCCATTGGCATCATCTTAGAAAATACAAGTTTTGGAAGGAATGATAGCTTTTTCCCATACCCTTAAACACAAACATTGGCACCTACAGCTAATGCAACGCTTTACTGAAAGATCTCAGTTTACATTACATGGAGACAACAACAACAAGGAACCAAGAGAGGTCTCCCTCCTCTTATTTTTGTCTTTCTGAACTGCCAGCTTTTCTGAACTGGTACAGCTATAGTAAGAACAGGAAGACATCAGACCTATTATTATTAAAGTTATCATGAGAACAACCAGAAGGACAGAAGAACATCTCATTGTTCAATATTTACTACTTAAGTTTCAGGCAAACTGAAGAAAGGGCAAAGCTTTGCAACAAAATGCAGATGTATATGGGAACGTATATTCTATTCAAGACAGACCAGGGCAGAAAGCAGTGCTGTTTGTTTCTTCTGTTGTCTTTTAAACCTGCCTTTTTTCATGTTCCTCTCCAACACTCCTTAAGAGCCAGACCACAACAGCACAGTCCTAACCAGAGTGACTCTGCACTAAGTATTTATTCTAAAATTAGGTCCAATTTAGAAAGACTGCTTTTGAAAAATATGGAGCAACCCAACTCTTACTCCAGGACACAAAATTCAAAGTGTACATATGAGAAATAAAATATAAGCACAGCACTAGATTTCTGCTGATGTTTTTGTTTTGTTATTGTTTTGCAGACGCTAGTGCTACTGCTGTATGAAGTCAAATGGCGTTTTGCAATTGACTTTGAAGAGCGAGCAGGATAGGACTGAACAAGGAGTTTTCAGAGAAGCTACTGCCATACAGCTCTCTTCATTGAGTTGTTCTGTCTAGCATACTGTTGAAAGAGGCAAAACCTCCGAAGGAGGGTAAGAGGCTGACAACTTCAACCGAAAAACAAACCCAAAAATCACAACTAATTTTTCTAGAAAGTATCTAGGCAAAATTACAAAATACTTTTTGTCCCAGGTTTTACGGAAAATTTATAGACCCACAATGTGAGAGAAAGAAGAAAAAAAAGTTAAAGCAAAGTCACTGTTATAAAAAAAGAAAGCCAAAACCACAATAAAAGATTTTATTGCAGAGCAACAGTTGTAACAGAGAGGTTACAAACACACCATCCGGAAGGGATCAAGGCTACGATATGTACATTAACACACTTAAAAGTAAGGTTAAGGTTTTGACTAATTCTCTCGTAGCAAAAGCCCACGGCCTTGCCTACCTGTTCGCATCTTACCCCTGCACCAGGTGTGGTTATGAGAGAAGGGGAGAGGGGCCAGGCCTGAAACGACTTTGTCAGGCTACATAAATCATTAGGAATTCACAACTGCGAAGCCGTGTATTATTTTCCAACAGGTTGTTGAGCTGTCACATTACAACTTGTTGCTGTACACGGCGCTATTAAAATAAATCACGGCATGTAGCAGGTTCTGCTCTGCCACCTATAAGCCAGTCTGCATTTTACACCTGGGAGGCGGGCCCGGCTCTGCGACGTCGCGCCGAGCTGCGGCTTCATTCGAAATACCCGGGAAGGGGAGGGACCTGGCGGGAGAAAATACAAACGAGTTTCGTAAAATAACTTTCCAAAAAGACCTCGCTGTCATCTCAGCTAATTACGGCCCTGATACGGCTTATTAGCGCATACCCACCTTTGCTACCTTGCTTCTCCACCCACCACCCTTTCAGATCTTCGTCCTGGCTCCGCCTCTCGCCGGCGTTATAATGGGCTGGTCTGAAAGTGGTGGAGAGACACAGAACCACAGGGGAAGAGAGAGATAATGACAATAACACTAATAACCCTAATAACCCGGCTGCTGCCCGCGCCGCAGCGAGGAGCCAGCCCGGCGCCCCGGCGCTGACGGGGCCGGAGCCCCAGAGCCAGGAGTAACCCCGACGGCCCCGAGAGCTTCTCCCCGCGCCGGGGCAGCGCCGGACGGTAACAGCGGCGGCGGCCCCGACGAGGACCGGGCTCGGGGGGGCGCGGAGAGCAGCCGGCTCCGGCAGCCGCCCGCTCGCACCGGCTCCGCGGGGGCCTCCGCGCCCCTCTCCTCCGGCCCCCGGGCGCAGCGGGCGTGACGAGCGAGACGGACCGG
>JAVJGI010000040.1:90720432-90732046 GCA_035590275.1 Ibycter americanus | reverse complement strand
AGGCACGATGTGCCGGTGGCTTCTGCTCTGCTCGCAGCCCCCGGCGGGCCGGGACCCGGGCCGGAGCCGGCGGCGGGGGTCGGCCAGCCCTGGTGCACAGCCATAAATCCGGGCTGTCAGCTGTGACAGACGGCTGGTGAAACACAGCACCTGTCCAAACACTTTCCAGCAGCAGGTAATCAGAGAACCGTCACTTTACATTTTTGTGTGGAACAAGCACATTAACCATTTTGCAGACCTGCCCAAAACAGCGCTGTTTGTATGTCTGGGTACTTTGTCTTTCTTAACGTCTAATAAATCAGGATGACAGAAGAGAGACAAAGCCTTTCTCCTTTTGATACTTGACACATCAGCAGTAAGCCAACACTTTTGCACAGCCCTGTTCTTTCAGCCCTACATCACCCAGAGTACCTGTTTGTTGGGTAGGTGCAGTCTGGGGGATACTAGAGGTATTTTTACACATTGTCCAGGCAAAAATTATGTCAGTGGCACTGAAAGCCCAGCTGGAACAAGGAGCATAATAGTCTGCTCACTGGCATGGGAGAGGATCTGCAAACATCCCATGACGGCTGCTCCAACCCCTCCGCAGTTTCTTTGTGCACTTGGTGGAAACCCCAGCCTGAGCAGAATTGCACATGAATTCTGGTTCGGACTGGGCCCTGGCTTTAACTGCATTTTTGAAAAGAGATTTGGCTTTCCAAATAACTTTTTTTTCTAAGACTTTTTTGTTCCATAACTGTTTCCTCTCTTACAGATTTTGGATGTCTTACCATGCTTTAAAGAGGGGGGGAAAAAATCATAGCTGACAAAATATTTTCATCAAACATTTTTGGGAGGCTTCTCCCCATTCTGCCCCCCCTCCATACTAATGATAAAACTAGTTATCTGAATAACGTTAGTCCTAGCCACTTTCCTAAATCTCTTCAAATTTTAACCTACTAAGCAGCAGGACTCCATAAACTCCTCCTTTGTGGATTCAGACCAGATCAATACAAACGAGAGGTTTAAGCAGAAGTTTATGCACTTCAGGAATTAAGAGCTGCCAAACACAAACTCACGGAGAAGAAACAATCTTGCAAAACTGCTTTGTGGATAACAATTTGTACATTTTACATAGACTCCATGCAGCAGGATAATACAGTAATACTGTGCCTATTCTCCTTTATAGTGGAGACCAAGAGTTTTACTCTTTTATCTCAGTGGAGACATGCCAGTAGGACAGCATTTTGATTGTGTTATTTTCCTATCGGGTTAATTAACTCCATTTTTCACCAGCCAGATCTGGTGAAGCCTGACACTTACTTTCAGCTCTTACAGTCCCAATGACCCATAAGATGGGATAAATAGCCCTTCAGTATCCCTAACCCTTATGCAGGAAGAAGTCCACTGAAATCAGTCACTTTATTCAAAAGCCATCTCAGCACAACAGTGCTAGCTACAATATTCAATTAAACACACACGTCTAGTGAAAACTCCTGAGAAAAAAAGTGCAGCCCTTGGTATCAGCTTAATTTCACACTGGATGCAGGGAAGACTGAAGGAAAATGGATGTAATTTTGTCTCGGGACCTTGTCTGGTTTTTCTGCCCCCAATCCTTTTTCAAAAGGGTGATACTTAGGGGCAGGATGTATCAGGCACAGAAGGCCCTTAACAAAAAGAAATTTCACCCTGGAAAAAGGCACATGAAAGGGATTCAGATTCATAGGCCATTCATCTTTCGCACCATGCCTGAAGTAGTCCAGGGTGAAACTTCCTACGCAAGAGCAAGGAAAACAACCGCAGCCCCACATGGAAGGGTAGAGCTTCTGAACCAAAGACCAGATTTTGCACAATTCTTCATTGAGCTGGAGGAGGTGTTTCATTTAATAACAGAAAAGAGAGTCCCTTTATTGTGCCAGGCTTTTTGCCTTTTAAGTCTGAAGTACACATAAAAACAAAGTTGAAATCCACCTCCAGCCAAATTCAAGGCACTAAGCTGTGATTTTGGCAAAGGTGCTTGTATCCTGTTGCAACTTTGCCGAGCACTGCAGTAGCTCTTTAATGATGGGGTGAATATGGTTCCATCATTCATTTACATCCTGGAGAGGAAACATTTTCCTCCTGAATAAACTCTGTCTTCATTGACACTCGCAGAAGTCATGAAACCAGCCTCGGAAAAGACATTTACAAAGCCCAAGTACCCCATCATAAAATCAGACAGATAGCTAGAGACAGCCTAGTCCTTTCTATAAATCCGAACCTATATTAACACATCATTATTTAGGTTATATAGATTGCCAGTTTCAGAAAGCTAGTAATTTATGTAGTCTCCAGCCCTGCACAGGAGCTAAACACTGCTATTGCCTTCAGGAAGTTTTACCTCCATATGTCTGGATGGACTAGGGCTTTGTCCTCTTTTCCAGAGCCAGAGGGGGTGTGTGTATGAGGAAGGACTGAGGGAACACACTGTCATAATATTTGTGCTCTTGCACCATGGTATTGTTTTCTTTGTTATGACAAGTTTCAAAATCTCAGAGTTCTTTCAAGCAGGATGGCACACTAATAGCCTCCTTTGCTATGGGGAAAAGCAATGCTTCTGTGGGTTCTTTCCTTAATAGCAGGGTAAAGAATATTCAGGATGGAGCAATACAACTCTACTCTTCAGTACAATGTCTTGAGCAGAATACGTGGGACCTAGGACCAAGGACCATCAGGTAGAAAAGCATGTGAAAGGGAAAAAAAGAAAAAATAGGTTAACACTTAATTTTCAAAATTCCCCTCTAGGTGCTTCCTGATCATAGCTATTCATCGAGTACATGTTTATAAGAAGTATGTAAGCATTCATAAATGTTTTAATAATTTAGCTGGTTTAGGGTCCAATGGGTTTATTTTAGCTATATTTGAACTGCTGTTATTTTAAGTAATAGTTTGGTCCTGGAGTAATACTCCAGTATCATCTGACAGCCAGATACTAACCCTTCACATAAACAGTGTATTTCATGTTATCCTTACTATTACTAAAGTATTTTTAGTCCACTGTAGAGAAGTAATGTTAATGAATAGCATGGCAGAGCCAAACTGGACTTAACTACTGGTGTTCTATTGTTCCATGAGGTATCTCAGGCTACCTCACTGGACAGAAGAGTCCTAAGCAAGACTACTTCTGTGAAATTCATTTTACTTTGACAGAACTTTTTGTTACCTGACTTAGAGATCTTCAAGTTTCAGCAGAAACTTGACAGTCCACTTTCCTAACCTTGTATTTTTATCAGTAGCTGTTATGAATGGACAGATAAACTTCAATATTCCAAGCAGAAGTTGTCAATCTTACTTCAAGGTTTTGAAAAGGCCATTTTCTGCAAGACCTCAGAAGTTACCTATGGCCTTTCAAAACAGACATGACACCAAACTATTTATTTCAATTCCTTCCAAAGCACTTACAATTGAAAACTGTGGCATCTCACTACAGAAACAGTTTTCCCTAGATTTCTGGTAAGAATCTGTGAAAATGTGGACGTGAGAGGCTTCTAGAATTGCCCAATTCACTTTCCTTGCAGTGCAGTTTCTTCAGCTTATTATTAATAACTTATGAAACAAGGCAGTATCTAGTAGCCTTGTTTAAAACATTCTAAGCCATGAAGAAGGAACCCCATGAAAAGATGGTTTCCTTTGTGAGAAAAGTTAAGTTGCATCACCAGGTAATAGCAAATTTTTAGTATTTGATATGCCTAAAACAAGTGTCTAACACAATTCTCTTTCACCATCAAGCAACTGCTGTTGCTCTGGGTACTTCACACAGCCAGCTTCAATATAGTGGTATGTGCTCATTACTCATCCTCATCATACAACACCAAAGTAATTCCCCTCTCTTTAGCATATACAAGCCTCAATTAGTTTTATGTTATCATCACATTCCCCATTAATCACTTAGCAGAACCGTACAGACGTACAGCAGCAACTTTCTCACTTTTTCCTCATAAGTCAGTCCAGGAAGCCCCCTAGTCATTTCTGTTTTTCTCTGAACTTCTCTGGAGCATCTCTTTCTGACTAATCACCAGACATGGCGAAGGCATGGCTTTCTATGTCACAATACCTGGAGTCATGTCAAATTCTTCCCACACCCCCCAGTTCCAGAAGAAGCAGGTTAAAGAAGGACAGAGAAGTTATTCGTTATCTTCCGAGCAGCCAGGCTAACACATGACAACAAAGTACACAGCCTGCAGTTACTCAACCCTGTCAGCAATAACCGCCAAAAAAAACCCCTTCGGTGTAACATTTCAACAAAGCCTTGTTCAAGTGGAGAAACAACCTTCCCCTTTCACCTCCCTCTGCTCCCTTATCTTATTTGCTCTTATCCAAGGCTATTCTTGAGGAAGCAGAAGCAATTTCTCCCTTGGGTCTAGTCTACAAAACATTGAGCACAAAAAGACAGAACTCGCCATAGACCTTTCTGATGCCATAGCATTCTTTGCTAAGATGACTTTTCCCAAGTCTCTTGCAGACAGCACCTCTGCTTCCATATCCTGAATTGGGAAGATAAGGCATATAAACTGTATTCTTCTCGGTCAGAGCCCCTAACTCAGCTCAACGCACTCGTCCACTGCTGAGACCTTGGCCAAAGCGAAGCAAACATGTGCCACTGTTAGTGCCAGTTCCCAAGGAAGTGTGGGCAATCCCTGGGTCTTCTACAGCTGGCAAAATGAAACACTTGTCAGAACTCCCTGGGAACATTCCGGTTTGAATTCTCCCGTTCCCCAGGGATTAGACACTACTCCCAATTTCTTTATTCCATACAAAGGAGATTGGTTTTACCCTTTGCTGGGAATAAGTTTCCCCTACCTGTCCTAGTTTTGGCTGGGATAGAATTAACTCTCTGCTAAGTAGCTGGTGCAGTGCTGTCTTTTGGATTTAGTATGAGAATGATGTTGATAGCACACTGATGTTTGTAGCTGTTGCTAGGTAGTGTTTATATTAAGTCAAGGACATTTCAGTTTCTCAGGCTCTGCCAGCGAGAGGGCTGGAGGGGCACCAGAAACTGGGAGGGGGACACAGCCAGGACAGCCAATGCAAACTGGCCAAAGGGATATTCCATACCATAGAACATCATGCTCAGTATATAAACTGGGGGGAGTTGGCCAGGGGTTGCCAATTGCTGCTCAGGGACTGGCTGGGCATTGATCAGCAGGTGGTGAGCCACTGTATTGTGCATCACTTGGGGTTTTTTCCTCTTCCTTCTGGATTTTATGCCTCTCCCCTTCTCCCTCCTTTTCATCATCATCATCATCATCATCACCACCTTGTTATTATTATTGTTGTTGTTGTTGTTGTTATTATTGGTTTTTAAATTTTATTTTATTGCAATTTTTAAATTGTTGTTATCTCAACCCTCCAGTTTTACATTCCTTCCCGATTCTCCTCTCCATCCCTCCGGGAGGGGGAGGGGAGTGAGTGAGAGGCTGCTGGTACTTAGTTACTGGCTGAGGTTAAACCATGACACCACCCCACACTGTTCCCGGTAGCTGCAAGGGAGAATTTCCTCTGTGCTATCATTTCTATCAACACAGATGACAGGTTCAAATCTGACCAGCTGACTTGACAAGCTCAGCGCATGCTATCATCTTATTATAATTTCTTCCTCTCCAGTACAAACAACCAGAGCAAGGATTGTAAGGCTACCCAAATTACCTTTGATTTATGTTTGCACCAGTAAAACTGATGTTAGACACTTCTTTGTTCCTTGTGCAGCTGAAATCTCAGACCAAAAGATCCTGTAACTAGCTTGAAAAGAAGTGGAAGACATACACGTTTATAGTTTGGTTTAAACGTTGGGGAATTATGCTGAGTTTTCCTACTGGGTGGAGACGACTCCTCGAACTAGGAAACAGCTGAAGCAGCTAGAAATCAGTCAGTTCACACACAGGTTTGTGAACACTGGAATGGTGCCAAAAGCCTGTTAGTTGGACAAGTAAGTTGGTGTAACAAAGAAGAGCATGGGATAAAAAGTTCTAGAGGTAGCACTTGTGCTAATTAGCAGAAGATGCAGTTTATTGTCTTACTCTGAGGTACCATATAAGCCTTTTTGTTTTCAGGTCACAGTGTGGTTATCAGTAATTGGTAGCTATTTTAGTTTCATATATATGAGTGTTACATGAAAAAGAAGCCCTACAATAAAACATGTAAAGCTAATTATTCAAAAACTGGGACTATTGTACTCATACACCATTATTTTAGCCCCTTTTAATTCAGTGCACATACCATTGTAGCGCACTATTTAAATTACAGGATCATATTGTTTCTTCCAATAGGATTCCAGCACCATCCAATAACTAGTTGTTGCGGGAAGGAAACAGTCTTGTGCAATTAAACAGAATATTGTTCTCAGGGTCCTGACTCAATGGAAGCCAGGAGGTTTATTCCAAGTGAGAAAAAAAGAACCTCTGGAAAAGAATGGATGTTTTCAAATATTTAAACCTGAGGATGCTAGATGTGCATGTACATAGGAGAACTAAAGTTATTAAATCTTTTCAGCCAGCTGGGTAAAAGGTTATATAGAAATCTGTTGTAAACTAAGCCATACTTTTTGCATTTGGCGTACTTCTGGTAATTAGCTTTATTAGGAACACAGGCAGCCATTACTTTACCAGAATCTACTCTTAATACAGGGGACACTGCAATCAAAAAGGCAGGCTCCTTGTGGTATCATGCACACCCTGTCATAGTACGTTTTTGGAAATAACGTTTTGCAATTTCCGAGCAGTTACATGCACCCAGACTTGACCCTAACTCAGATAATAATCTAAGCCGTGGGACCCTTCCCTTTGGCACAGTTCTGCTCTTCCTCACCAGGACAAGGAGCCTGGTTTAGCATGCTGGTGCCTACAGGTCTCCCAAACTTGGCAAGGTCTGACAAACTGTACCCTCATCCTCATATTCATTCTTATTTAATTGCTTGCGAAACAGGATTGACCACTGCTTGAGTTCAATGTATTTTGGTTGGTTCTTTGTATAACTGCCATCCATTCATCTCCTCTGATGCAAGGTCAGCAAGCAGCATCCTACAATCAGAGATTGTGCCTATAGTCCAGATCTATCAGCCATCATTATATATATATATATATGTATACATATGTATGCAGCACAGGAGCGTCATAGGGATTTACAACACCAAAAGGACGACTTTGTATCCATAAACTCAGTACTAAAGTCCATTCCTCAAAATGGCATATACCACCCCCAGACCATGCCTGCTGTATGCACGCAGTTTCTACTGATACCATTTACATCTGAGCCTTTATACACAAGCAGTAAAAGCTGGCAACCAGTAAAGAACAGCACAAACCAATAATTATATTTCACCACTTCATAACAACCATAAAGCACTTGAATTGTATGGATAACATATATCTCCCCACAAAGGACTGGTAGGAATGGATGTATGTAATGAGTTCCCTTCTATTTATTAGATAAATTTCCCATTCAATGGCAAGAACAGACTGAGAAATATGGAAAATATATTTCTATATTTGACTGGGAAGTATCTTCTGTTTACCTTCAGCCTCACAATTTCATTTCACAACAGAAAAAAAGCTGATGACACAAAAAAAAATAAAAAAAAGACCCATTTGTTTCCAGAGTATACACATAATCTACATGACAGATAGCTCCAGCTGATTTCAGCGGGAGTTCTCATGGACACTAACTATCTCAGTCATTCAGCTCTTGTTGGGAGTGGCTCAAAACCCAGCAGAGCCAGGAACTAAATGTGAGCAGCTATACATTAATCTTAATTGCTATTCTATAAATAGTCTGGGAAAGAAGGTAATGGGAAACCCCAGCCAAATTGAGCAACCGGAATCACAAAGGGGTGTTTTTGTGTCCCCTGCATTATTAAAAGGCCAAGTGAGTGTTCAAATTAAAGGCTCAAACACTAACATGAAACTTTGAGCAAGAGGCTCATTTTGGCACAAGGTCAAAAAAAAATCATAAAACTCATTTTCATCTGATAGTTTGTTATATGTTTTCATCCTTCTCTGCCCTATTTCTTTAAACTCTCCTATGAGACCAAATTTGAGATCTTAAGATGCTGAACATGTTGATTACTTGCATAACAACTGTTTTCCTGGACCTTAAACTTATTACAAAGAACCTTAAGGCCGTGACTACAGCAAGCTGTGAGGGACCCATAGGATTTCAGGGTGCTGAGCTCACCACAGACCAGGCTGCATCCAGTTCTTCTGAGATGTCGTGGTTTAACCCCAGCCAGCAACTAAGTACCACACAGCCGCTTACTCACTCCCCCACCTCCCCCAGCAGGATGGGGAGAAGAACTGGGAAAAAGGTAAAACTCATGGGCTGAGATAACAACGTAATAACTGAAATAAAATATTATAACAACAACAACAACAACAATTTAATGAAAAGGAGAGAGAGGGAGAGAGGAATAAATTCCAAAAGGAAAAAAAAGAAAAAAAACCAATTGATGCACAATACACCCACTGACCGATGCCCAGCCAGTCCCTGGCCAGCTACCCCCAGTTCATACATTGAGCATGACTCTCTGTGGTATAGAATATCCTGGCTGTGCCCCCTCCCAATGTATTGTGCCTCTCCAGCCCTCTCACTGGCAGAGCCTGAGAAACTGAAAAGTCCTTGACTTAGTATAAACATTACCTAGCAACAACTAAAAACATCAGTGTGTTATCAACATTGTTCTCATATGAAATCCAAAACATAGCACTGCACCAGCTACTACGAAGAAAAATCAGCTATCCCAGCCAAAACCAGGACAGTATCCACCCCTTATTCCATACAATTTACATCATGCCACACTTTCCAATACAACCTCATTAACTACCCCACCACCCCTTCCCATCCTTTGATGTAATACACAGGTATTCCCCTGGTCTATGGGCCACTCTTGTAAAAAGTCTGTAAAATGTCCACAAATATCTACTGAGTTCATTTAGTCCATGACTTTGGGCTCCATCTGTTACGGTGATCACTCAGAACAGGAGAGGTGGCGCATTGCATGGAGTTACTGGGCATCAAAGCCAGCCCAGGTTGCTGCACCTGCACTGCTTCTTGTAAGGCTTGTCCTCCATCGGTTCAGGTGGTTCCTGCTATAGCAATTCCTATAACATGCAACACATATCATGGGTTACAACAATTTAAAGGTATATCCACTAGAATCTCCAGTCCTGGTCCCTTTGGTCCAGGTTATAGGGTTGTCCTGCTCCCACGTGGACTCATCCACAGGTCACAGTCCCTTCAATTTGAGTTCACGATGGAGTTCCAATCTGTCCAGTACCGCAGCACAGAAACAGCAATAGAATCTGCCAGCCCAGGCGCGTCACCATTGCTGTTATCAGAATGTTCCCAGGCACAGCACAATGTGATGATAAGCAGTGCAGCAGTACAGCGAGCAGCAAAAGCAAAATGCAGCCACTAACAAGCACAAGACTTTAATATACAGTAAGGCAATCGAGCCCCATGGCAAGCACAGAAACCTGCCCTTTAGTAGCTAAACAGAAATAACAGCTATAAATTCAATCTAGCACATTCCAATCAAATCTACCGTTATCTCAAACCCTTCAAGCCCCATGTTGGGTGCCAAAAAAGACTGTCGTGATTTAACCCCAGTCAGTAACTAAGTACCACGCTGCTCACTCACTCACTCCCCCCTCCAGCCCCCACAGTGGGATGGGGAGGAGAATCAGGGAAAAAGGTAAAACTCGTCAGTTGATATTAGAACAATTTAATCATTAAAATAAAATAAAGTATTATTATAATACTAATAATAACAGCAATTGTAATGAAAAGGAGGGAGGGAGGAATTAAATCCAAAAGGGGAGGGGGGGGGGGGGGAAGTGATGCACACTACACTTGCTCACCACCCACTGACCAATGCCCAGTCCGTCTCTGAGCAGTGATCCCCAGGCCCCAGCCAACTCAGTCAACTCCCCCCAGTTTATATACTGAGCATGATGTCCTATGGTATGGAATATCCCTTTGGCTAGTTCGGGTCAGCTGTACCTCCTCCCAGTTTCTGGTGCCCCTCCAGCCCTCTCCCTGGCAGGGCCTAGGAAACCTAAATGTCCTTGACTTAGTATAAACATTACTTAGCAACAACTAAAAACACCAGTGTGCTATCAACATTATTCTCATACTAAATCCAAAACACAGCATTGTACCAGCTACCGAGAAGAAACATTAACTCTATCCTAGCCGAAACTAGGACATGACGTTTTCAGCATGCAGCAAAGAATAGGTTAAACAACCAAGCACGCTTGCTTTTGTGCATTAACTGTTGATCCCACAGACTCTGCAAGGTTCTGCCCCAGGCAGGCAGGAAAAGCCTCCTACAGTGCCACCCAGAAGCCCATGCCATGCCATCCTTACCAGAAACAGAAGGAGCCCTTTGACTCCAGTGGGAGGTGAAATCAATGAGCAACACCTGGAAGATCTGCCGGACCAGGTCTTCCAACATCCCCTTGATGGGCATAACACAAAAACCCCTAAGTCTTCAAAATACACACTCATTCTTCAGGGAGAGTCTCAATAGGCAAGAGTTAGTCAGATACCCACAGACAGCGACTCCTCATTCGCTAGCAAAGTAAAGTTGCTCCCTAACATATGAGGATCAGGTCTTTAAAGACAGTCCTGAGGCGCAGAGAGTCATGGATTCATGTTCTTCTAACCAAAGCTGCTCCACAGGCTGTCTGCGGAGGTACCAGCTTTGCCCAAGCCCTACCAACCACTGCTGCCTCTCAGGACAATCGACTCTCATCCACAGCAGCAACTGCAAGGAGCCTGAGAAAGGAGGAGGGAACAACCCAAAGAGTCTCCCAAAGGCCTTGCTACAGCTCTGTCTGCCAGCACATCAGTCGCAAGTCAAGTGGTTTATAAGTTTCCAACTTAAACACTCTTATCACCGTCCGCAGCTCTGAGTGCACCACCCTGAGGGTTCCCTTCTGCCCATCAATGCACAGATATGTTGTCATCATTTGCTATCGTGTAAACTCAACTACTGTTCAAGTTACACTGATATGTGATAACTATATAGCGGTGATCATCCACATCAGGTTGAAAACATACCTGAACTCTGCGACGTTTACGTGTACAGACTAGTAAAGAAATTTCACTGGTAACCCTATTTGCATAAGGCTCTCTCCTTACTCTGTTAGTTCTACAGATTGAACATACAGAAAAACTTGATAATATTTAAATAAAATTTGCATATTTTCATTAAAATAGGATTATAGTGAGGAAAAAGCCAAAAGCTGGTTTTGTATTAGTAGGAAAAAATACTATTTGAAATTATTCATGTCTGAATTTTCATTTGGTTTATTTTTCAGAAACTCGATCAACAAACATGCTTTTTTTCCTCCAGCACTTGTTTTATTTACTAGCTTCCCACAAAATAAGGGGGAAAATCACAAAAATCTTCATTTTTATAAATATAATCTGATAAAAGTAGTATCACTGAAGGGGATCATATTCATTTTATCAATACACACAATCTGAACAATACATCAACATTTTATCTACAAATGAAAGTCTGTCCTGGTTTTGGCTGGGATAGAGTTAATTTTCTTCTTAGTAGCTGGTGCAGTGCTGTGTTTTGGGTTTAGTATGA
>JAVJGI010000040.1:90703703-90720269 GCA_035590275.1 Ibycter americanus | reverse complement strand
CCACGCTCGGTATATAACCTGGGAAGGGGGGTTGGCCGGGGGCTGCCGGTAGATGCTTGGGAACTGGCTGGGCATCAGTCAGTGGGTGGTGACCAACTATATTGTTTATCACTTGGGGGTTTTCCCCTTTGGGATTTTATTCCTCTCTCCCTCTTTCTCTCCTTTTCATTGCAGTTGTTATTATTGTTTTTATAATATTTTATATTATTTCAATTATTCAATTGTTCTTATCTCAACCCTCGAGTTTTACGTTTTTCCTGATTCTCCTCCCCATCCTGCTGGGGGAGGTGGGGGAGCGAGCAAGTGGCTGTGTGGTACTTAGTTGCTGGCTGGGGTTAAACCACAGCAAAGTCTCAGTAACTTGACAACTCACCATCTACGCTCACATGACAAAAAAGCCTGGATATCTTATTTTCCTGGCTGCACAAATAAACGCATATTTGTGTTCACCAAAATAACAAGTTTGTCTTGGTTAAAAGCTGTGTAATATGACAGAGAAGAAAGGTAGGTTAAATTTGGTCACATCTGAACTATGAAAACAGGGTTCATAAGCACAAAAAAATAAAATCTTAAACCTGCAAGCACAGTTTCACTGATGTAAATGGGACCATGAATAATAAAGGTTTTGTATGAAAAAGAATTTGCAGAGCCAGTTTCTTGCTCTGCAATCAGAGAAAGGCCCACACACTACAGAGAGAAAAGAATCCAGACTTTGATGTGGGAAAGCATGGGAATGAGTCTCCTTTCTGGCCAGTATCATGCACCTGCACTGAGGGTGGCACAGGTGACTACGCTGTTCATCACCCCAGGGGCCCATGCATTTCACTTGAACCTGGGAACTCTGGCAACATCATTTCCCAGCCTGTAGCTGTACAGGATGCTGAAAGACCCAAGCAGGGCAGACAGGTTTGCCAGACTACCACCAATCATGTCCTTTCAGAAGAATCACCTCTTCCCTGGTTACTTTGTCCAAGAGGACTCCAGCACATGCCATGCACCCCAAATACATCTTACTTAAAGCCCAAGATTACATACGACCCACACAGATCTTTCCAATGGATCCATAATTCATGAAAAATGTCACGAGGAACACCAAGCTAGATTGTGAGAACTGTTATGCATCTTTTCATAGGAAGCCATGTGATTCCCAAATCACCTCATATATGTCCAATTTAGAAATCCACCTGTCCTGTGTCAAAGCAAGGGTCTGGTTAGCCCAAGATCCTGCCTCCAGCACACCTATTCTGCACAGTTTAGGGAATGTTCACCAGCAGGTAAACATATTCCCTAATTACTTTCTAAGCCTGTATGAAGCTTAGGATACTCCTGAGACAAAACTGGACCCTTGTGCTTAATAGCCCTGAAGAACTTTTCCTTCACAAATCTGTCCTTTCACTTTTTGAGCCCATGCCGACTTTTTCGGCTCAATTTCACGGATAGATTTGCATCATGTAAAAAAGCATCTTTTGCTATTTTGCTCTGATTGTGCCACCTCATAACAGACCACAGGATCAACAGATGTCATCCAGGAGAGATTTGCAACCATTCCCCTGGACACTTTTCTCTCACAGCTTGAGACCTGTGTCATATCCCCTTCTGAGTCATCTTTTGAAGAGTTATAGTAAATTATTCCTCATCTTGATCATACTTGTGAACTTCTTCTACCTTTACTGTACCTTGTTTTGAGAGGTAGAGGTGGTGGCAAATGCACAGGGGTGAGAGGAACCACAACCACATAGATTTGAGAGCTGAGTATACCATGGGCCCATATTATCCAAATACAAATTAATTGGTAGCCACAAACAAATTATCTTTACTTCATGCTATTGTTTTTTCCAACTGCAACTAACTATGGACCTTTGGTTTTCATCAGAAAAATCAAAGCCTCACTCCCGTGTGGTGAGTGTTGTTTCACAGCCTACCTGCAGCTATTTATTTATTTTTTTTAACCATTTGAGTAGCTATATACCAAAAAACCAGGCATACCCCAGCTTTGGTAGGTTGGCTTGGACCTATGTATATCATCAGTATTGGGTGTGTAGCTCTGTCCCTTTGTCTTTAAGTAAGCAGCATGGGATTTTGGAGATCATGCAACACGCTCCGACCCCTGAAGACCATGAAAGCTAGTAGAAGGAGGGTGAGGTTAACAATGAGTCATAGTTGAAACCCCTGCAGGTGATCCCCCACCCCACCATCCATTCCAGGATCATTTGTAGTTGCACAAACCATTCTTGAAGCCTTGGCTACCACCTGTGCAAGCAGAAGCACCAACCCAGCTGAAAACTAACTACAATTTTACACAAAAGTTCTCTGATTTGGATTTGGTCTTCTGACTCTGAGGAGAGACCACAGATGTCCTGAATAAGTAACTGGAAAATTCTTATTTTTTAATTAGAGCGGACAGAGAAAGAGTTCATGGTTTAGCAGGATGGGACAAAAGCAGCAGGAACCGGAGCTATCTTGTCCACCTTGTTTATAGCAAAGGGTGGCTGAATCCTTTGGGCCCTTTCTATGGGCCTAGATACTTTCTGTAGTTAGATGACCTCCTCTGTTTTAACAGGCTTTGGCTAGAGCTTTAGTCTTAGTAGGCAAGAACACCATCTTTAAGCGATCTTCATTTTATACAAGACTATTCTTCATGGCAAACTTGCATGCCCACTGCTGCCCAGCCTGCTGAGAAGAGCAGCGCTGTGTGTTCCTGATTAACCACAGAAGCACACAAGGAAGGCTTTGGAAGAGCTTGCTATTTCATATTTGTATTTGCAAATCAGCCAAAAGCTATTAAAGCAAGGAAAAGCACTTTCAGAAGAACAAAACATCCATCACTTTTTCCCTTTTCCCCCAACAACTTCTTTTGTTTAATATTAGCTTCAGTAACAAAAAAGTCATTACAAATTACCCAAGCTACAAGATAGCTTAAATATTAACAAGCATGTAAAGCCACTGGGGGTAAGAGCCTGGAGCTGTATAATAATAAAGCAAGACTCAGCGAGATTCCATAATTATTTGTTACACAACCCAAGAAACTAGCTAGAGCATTTCTAAGATTACACACCTCTCATATATGATGTTTAACCATGCCAGAAATTACATAAGGCTTTTTATAACATAATCATTTGTCATTAAAAAGGCAGAACAAAGGGCCATTATGACCAGAGGTGACAATCCAAGAATTAGTTTACTTAGGACGTGATCCAAAGCCCATCGTAGTTATTTGCATACATTTCAACATGCTTTGGATCAGACACTCAGGATTTTCCACGTTGCAGAGTTTCCTTTTGGACTTTTGTGCAACTAGAGGACTGGAGTTGTGGAGGAAATAGAAGTGGGCATTTGCTCCTGTCAGAGCTGAGAACCCAAAGCTGGCACTGATTTTGGTGGTAGTAGCATCTGCTTTGCATCCTCTCAGAAAAGAGCTGGCCACCAATTCAGATTTCCAAATACAGCTTCAAATGCTTTCTAGGTATTTCAGTTCTGGAAATGCTGACTTCTGCAGCCAGCTCTACCAGGAGTTGCAGGCAGTATCTCAAGCAGTTCAGATTCAGGCAGATATATCTATCCCTACACATTTTTATGTCAAGAAAAATGCAAAACACATGACCAGCTGCACTGTTGTAACAGGAAGATGACATCTGCAGCATGGAAATAGAGTTCTCAGCTGTGAGCCTACCCCTATCCATCAGGGAGTCCCTTTGGATAAGAGTGGATACCCTAGTGACACAGTTTATCTGTAAGCTTGCAGATGAGGACTCTGCTTTTTTCCCTTCCTTCAGGCATGCTAAGGGCTGTGGAGAAGACACAGCTCAGGGGGGAAATACTATGGCCAGAAAGAAAAAAGCGTTATCCTACATATAATCACACACATTGACCTGCAAAACACAATACTCCTGCAAAAGAAGCAAAACAAAGGCTTCAAACTGGCTTGGCAGGGAGCAATCTGCAGGACCTGATTCAAAAATATCTCACTGTGGAAGCACTGCTCTGTAGCAGTTAACCATAATATGCCCAAAGTCAAGATACTTTATGGGCTGGGGGGAGAAAAATCACCTCAGAATACAATAGAAATGTACAGAAACTTGAATATTGTGGTGAATGTGGACAGGGTCCAGCTGTTAATTGTCTTTTCCTAATAATCTAAAGGCCATTACATGAAGCTAGTAGGATCCAGGTGCTTTTGTTTTGTTCCAGAAAAAAGTTTTATAGCTCCCATCAGAGAGATCTCCTTACAAGTAAGTAGGGTAGTCCCACTGGGCAAACTCCTACGGGATTTTGCTTGGTTTCTGGACCTCCGACTTTGTTGCAACACCCACATCTCTACCCCCAGGTCTGACGGCCACTCAGGACTGATAGAGCAACCTTGGTGTCTCTCAGTTCATAACATCTCCTTTAGCCCAACATCCATTCAACGTACTTTGTAAGCCTTAAGCCTCGCTTCATCCAAGGGCTGCACAACACTTCTTCAACATACACTCCATCTTCTTAAACACAGAAATACAACCTCACAAATTCATCAGGTCAGCAGTAGCAGGGGGCACCTTTCAGTAAAGTATCATTTCCTCTTGTTTAACTGCTTTCTAGCTAGAAGGATTCACAGTAGCGCTGAATAGACAGCCTAGGGTCCTGCAGAAGCATACAGACTCATTTTGTCCTGGTTTTGGCTGGGATAGAGTTAAATCTCTTCTTAGTAGCTGGTGCAGTGCTGTGTTTTGGGTTTAGTATGAGAATGATGTTGATAGCACACTGATGTTTGTAGCTGTTGCTAGGTAATGTTTAAACTAAGTCAAAGACATTTCAGTTTCTCAGGCTCTGCCAGCGAGAGGGCTGGAGGGGCACCAGAAACTGGGAGGGGGACACAGCCAGGACAGCCAATGCAAACTGGCCAAAGGGATATTCCGTACCACAGAACACCAAGTTCAGTATATAAACTGGGGGGAGTTGGCCAGGGGTTGCCAATTGCTGCTCAGGGACTGACTGAGCATCAGTCAGCAGGTGGTAAACAACTATATTGTGCCTCACTTGTTTGTTTTTTTCCCCTTCCTCTGGGGTTTTATTCCTATCCCCTTCTTCCTCTTTTTCATTATTTTTTTATTTTATTTTATTTCAATTATTAAATTGTTCTTATCTCAACCCTTAAGTTTCACCTTTTTCCCCCAATTCTCCTCCCCATCCTACTGGGAGAATGGGGGAGTAAGCAAGCAGCTGTGTGGTACTAGTTGCCAGCTGGGGTTAAACCATGACAAATTTGTAACTCCTTTTAGTTCCCACTCAGGAGAGCAGAGACCAGTGGCACAGTGAGGTGCTGGTCTGCATGTCTTGATTTGTGCCTGCACCAGGTCTGGGGACTGGATCTACCAGGGACCTGCCCAGCAGCTCACCTCCATAGAGACACTGGAGGTGCCCCATCTTCTGATGCTGTGACTTGCAAATGTGACCCAGCAAGTGTGATATGCTTGCCCTGACCCAGGCAAATTCACACTGCCATCAAGGATCAGAAGAACAAAGAAACCACACACACACCCCAATTAAGAGGGTATTCTTCTCTTCCCCCTACCCAAGTGATTAGTACATCAATTTGCCTTTCCTGAGATATTCAGGCTTCAGGTCTTTGGACATGCTAACCCTTTTCTACGCAGACTTGGAAGCTCAGATTCAACACTGTCTTTTGATCATCCACCCTTACAAAAGGAGAAGCTATTCCTACAGAAGATATTTGGCCCTCATTCTATTCTTTAGACACTACACACACGCTTTCAAATGAAAGGATAAGAAAGAATTTGATACTACTTTTTGGATACAAAGCTAAACACCTTTTGGATCAAAGGGAATTTTCAGATACTTGTAGGAAAAGGCACTTTCTAAGCCAAGATGGCTTTACCTTCCAACAGAAACATCACCAGCCCTTACACACCTTGTGTCTCTTTAGATCTACATGGTAGGCACAAACATGCTCCTTTTAGGACTGACAAAACACCCACATTATTCTTCCTCCCCATTAGCTTGAACAGCACTGATCAAACTAACTAGTCTCTTAGTCTGAAGCCAGTTTGCTGGCTTTCCCTTGACTCCAGTTTCTACAAGTGGTGACCAGCACACCCATGAAGAACAAGACACTAGGCAGAGTGCTTGTGGAGGTGTGCAGATAACCAAGGCAACACTGCAGCCTGCAGGTGCCTTTTAAGATAACACCAGGACACACCTGGGTAACTCCTCTTTTCTCCACTCCCAGAGGAGAGTATGCTGGCAGTGACAGACTGGAGGATCTTTTAAACTCACTTTAGTGGGCTAAGCGTTAAGTAGACTAAGATAAATTATTCAGGTTGGGTTCATAAGTAGAAGGAAATGATGACTGACCTTCCCCCCGCCCTCCCCTCAATAACTGAATGCCTTTGTGAAGGTCATTTGTAGAATTCTCTCTTTAACCTTGGATGCTTGTGTTTTATGGTATGGGAAATGCTAAAATAACTCAACATAAAAAACAATAAATGCAGTTGTACAGAGAACTGGGAGTGTAAGAGGGAAATAGAGAGAGACCTAGAACTGAAAGCAAGTGCAGAAGTGGGGACCAAGTCAGCTAACACTCAATGCCTACTTTGATTTAGAAGCCAGATATCTTCTCAAAACAGTCCCACTAACCAGTCTGTTGAGGACTACCTTTTTTCAAGTCTGTTGTCCCCCTCCATTGCTTTAACATATTGCTTTCCTTGGAAGTCAGGTGCTCTACCACCACCATTCTCAGGCTATTTCAGATGATCTTTTTCACTTAAATTACCTCAGATTTTTTCTCAGTTCCTCCAAACAATAAGAGCCAGAAATATAATAGCATCATCTTGTAGTGCTTTCTCCACATTCCTACACAGTTAAGTATTCTCAGCACACTCCAAGAATTTCATTAGTTTTGTCCTGTTATATTTTTTTTAATGGAGCTCCTCCATGGCCTGCCTTTTAAATCCTTCTAGTAGTTACTCAAAACCAGATTCTGTTCTACCTCCTCCACTCAGTTTTGTGACCTCCAGGAGCCTTCTGGATCTTTACTTTTATTACTCAGAAGCGTTCAGCAAACTTGCCACTCATCCCTTCTTCTCTGGAGAGAGTACATGTATTCTTGGCATGCAGTGCAATCCTTCCCTTCTGTTTCCCCATCTCCCTTCCAAGGCAACTTATTCTGATATAGCAGTCATACAGTCCATCTGTCAGGTCTCTGTGATATCTCTTATATCATAGCTTTGGCTGTGGTCTAAGGCTTCGAATTCTTCTTGTTTATTGCCATACCTTTGGCATTAGTGTAGAGAGATCTCAAGTGCCCAGTTCACTACCCTATGATTTTCAGTCCTGTTTCTCTGATGGCTTTCATGCAGTTCCCTATTCCCCCCTCCACAGGTACCAGGATACTCATTTACCTGTGGACTCTTATCATTTGTCTCTTCAAGCCTAGTTCAGCTTCCTTCTGTCTAGAAATGTTGCTCCCCTACTTAGCTAGTGGGGTATTATCTTTTATTTCTTCTTTCTTAAAGCATTAGTTCGTGACCAACAAACACAGAACAACTCTATCAGGCCCCTTTGCTCAGCTACACGTTCCCCTCTGGTACCTACCTGTCCCTGCCTGGTGCTCTGCTTGGGGCAGTGATGGGATGTGTGACTCCAACCCCAGACTTATTTCCAGTCTGGGCAGGGTCACACCTGGCTGTGGTACCTGTGAATTGACATAAGAAAAAGCAGTCAGAGGAACACTATCACAGCTCAACTTCACATGGTATCTCCAGTTGTGGCTTAAGCACCTGTCCTGCTACCTAGAACAGGGAAAGCAGTCCGAGGGCTCTTTCTGCACCCCTCAGAAGGCAGCCGCTAAACACCAACAACCTCTCTGGCCACCACCAACCTCTCTTCACTCAAGATCATAGTGCACTCACAGCACCTCCTCCTCCTTTTCTTCTGGAAGAAGTCCTTCACAGGCTCACATAGAAAATTGCAACTTGCCTTACCCATACCCTCTACCTCAACTGCTTTTAATTAACAGCACATTGGTAGAGAAATGGTACAATTTTAACTTCAAAGATACAAAGAATGAACCCACACACTGCAAAAGCCAAACAGCAGCAAGGTTCAGACATCACTTTCTGCTAGAGGTGACAACTCCTTTTCTTCTGTCTCTCCCAGACTGTCCAGAGGAACACCCACATTGCACCTGTTCATCAGCCATTTAGTTGCTCTAAAACCCACACACAAGTACTACAACAACCCCTCTGTTTGCAAACCACATAAAACCCCCAAACACAAGCACAATCCCAGCCTGTGGGCCTTACATTTGCTCAGACCAGTCTTTTCAGTATAGTGGGTAGGTTGGTGGTCCTTCAGGTAGTCTTTCACTCTTGTGTAGGTGTGTGTTTGTGGTAGATGCTAGGTCCTTTGTCCCTAGTGTAGTTCCTAGCATAGGAACCACGTGTTATACCATCTCTCCTACACCTTTCTGACTCAGGCAAAATTGAAAAAGTGGCAACGAGCATTAGCTATGGGAATGGCTTCTGCTTTGCTATACTGTCTGCTCCTTCTGCATGTAGATGGACTCCTTGACTTGGTGCTCACCACAGTGACCCTGAATGGTTCCCAGATGAGTGCTGGTCATGCAGGGAAGGAAAGTACATGAAGTCATGACAAAAAGACAGAATGGTGTGAACCTCATAAGTTCAATTTTATCATACATTTTTCAATATTCCAGTAAGAATTCCTTAACTTTCTGTACCCTTGAGGTGGACAGAGAATTTTTGAAAATTCCTGTGATTTTTTTTTTCAGCACCTCCAAAATTAACTCCTGAATTTTCTGCCCCAAAATTTCCCCATACACCTACAATCTTTCTTACATATAATGTTTGAGTCACGATCTGTAAGTGAACTTTCAATGTGTGATTTCTAATGTTATCCTTATGGCACAAATGGGCAAGAAAACATACTGGAAGTACTATATGTTCATGTTATGCTGTATTTTCAAGATGGAACAGAAGCCAAAGTTAAGATTGAGTTTGAATATTGAGTTTAAAAAGAGAACAAAGCCATAGAAATGGCTTTCCCTGCAACTAGGGCTTTTTTATGATTAGTACTACTTTAAAAGTTTAAAATTATTTTTGGAGTAGGTTTGTTCTTGTTTCTAGTACTCAGTCCAAAGCTGTTCACATTAGTGGAAAGTTTCCAGTGTAAAATATGAACTGGGCCAATCTTTCAAGGGTATTTTTTTATTGTGAAAACACAGAAGGAAAACAACCCTGTGAAAAACAGTGAAATTATTTCAGTGGGAGTACACTGGGGTAAATAGAGATAAAGCAGTTCTTAATCAAGCCCTGAAAGTGCCCTCAGTGATTCAGAGTGAGCCCTTGTGATGGGACTTTTTTGCTGGTCTAGGAAGAAGAGCAGAATGAACATCCACTCCTGCACTTGATAATAAAACCCTCTTGAACCCCAGAGTAGTGGAAGAGGATAGGGATACTGCCTGGCTTCTGACAGTGTACCGCTGGTTCCTTAAACAACCATCCAAAGGGATAGTGCTAGCTAGTTAGAGACAGGCTCTGTGCAGGACTCACGGTCCGAATAGGTAAGATAAAAGACAATAAAAGAAAAGCAATCTTATTATCCCCATTTTATGGGTAGGAAATGGAGCTCTGAAGAAATTAAGTGCCTTGTTCAAAGCCATACAGGAAATCAGTGTCAGAGGAAGCAAATGCAAACCTGAGTGTCACGGTAGTTCCTTCCTCTCGATACCATTTTGACTATCAGGACTGCTTTCAATTAAGTCTTTTATTGAGGACATCTCTTTCTAGCTATGCTTTTTTTTTTTTTTTTTAATTGCATATCCCACATGGTGGACCTGTGGAATTACGAGTGTCTCCAGCCAGCTTCTTTACTGTGTTTTATGAACCTTAATGAGCCCCCCCAGAAAGCTGAAATACTTACATTGAGGGGGAAGGGAGCCGAGAAGCAGAAATAGCAGCATTGTGTGCAGCTTTTAGTGTGCGGTCCAGGTTCACGGAGCGGTGTGTAAACAATCCGATTTGCCACATTTAAGGACAGGCACAATTTTAGGAAATCCAAACACCCTGTTAGCCTACTGACCTCTAGATAACCTGCTTCAACAACAATGAGACTTACAGTATGCCGGGGAGGTGGAGGGGCAGCGCTGGGAAGATGCTTTGCTGCCATAGGAAATGGGCCAAGCAAAACTGTCTCATCATTTTTGATGTTCACTTGATGAGTCTGTAAAAAGAGAAGAGTATCAGCTTGCTAGAAAAACTGTTTCCTGACAGAGATTTGCAGTGAATTTTTCCGCCCCATAGGAGCCCAGGCACTGGCGCTGAGATGTGGTGCTGCCTGTGTTTGCCTCGATCCTCTCACCTGACAACTCCGCTTTTCCATGGAATGAAATGGAATCTGAAGAGAAAGTGGCTCCACATTGTCCACGGCTTTCCAACCCAAAGGCACAAAGGCAGCGTACAAATCGAGCCCTTTTGCCTTAGATAAGTAGTGTCAGTATGGAATATGGTAATTCAGGCAAGGGGAGACCCAGAAACATAGAAGCACATACAGAATTGAAAATGAAGGGGAAATTAGTGTTAAAAACCAGAATGGGGGCTGTTTGCATGGCTGCTTGGCAGCATCATACATTCAGTCAGCAGCTGTCTGTATAAATCCCTTCAAAGGCAAAGAGCAGGAACAAACCCATTCACCTTGCCTAAGTTTCTTATTCTGGTGCACAGTGAGGTGCTGGTCACACTGTCACTAAATCCTTTCTGTACAGGTAGAGCTGTGAGGAGAGGTTACGCAGTGAGAACATGCTACCATTTGCGTTTTCCACCTAGGCATGAGTCTGCCTCAGAAAATACTTAAAGCCTATGATTAGAAACTAGCATATATTGAAGTGCTTTCTTCACTAATTCAAGCATCCCCATCACCTTAGCTAGTCTGCTGGCCAGAAATCTATGTTGAAGTGACTTGCCCAGTGGCAGGGCAGAGGACTGAAGGGATGTCTCTTCATTTTCTCTAATCAGGACCACTTCTAGCTGCCAGGAACGTCACTAGCGATCAAAAGGAAATCACACGTACAACAGTATTTTATCTAGCTCAGTATGTTTGTGTTCCCAAAGCCTGGCCTTGCTGTGCACCACACTGTAGGAATGCAGAGGAGAAAGATTTATAGCATTATAGCTGCACCAGCTCTGTGGTGGTATGTGCAAGAACCTAGAACGGCGCTCTTAGGTGGGCTAACCACAACAGGCAGGCTGCAAGGAACAGTTTCATTGCAAGCCTATCTCTGCTTGTATCTCTTCAATCTTTTGAAAAAATCATTTGACTCTTTCTCCTGCTAGTCCTCAGTTGTAACATACTGGATCTTTGTTACATCCAGCACTTGGATAAATAAAATCAGCACACATGCACCATGTAGGAATAGCAACAGCTGTCCGTACACCATTGCAAGAGCAAGAAATCTTGTTCTTTATCACCTTGTTACATTGGTCCTGCAAGCCTAGCCATAAAAAACGCCTTGTAACAATACCTAATATCCAACGTGTCTGCGGCAAAACACATTTTCCATGTAATCTGACTGTATCAAATCCGTATACACTGCAGAAAGAATGACTTGGAACGGGAAGAAAGAAGGAACATTGAGCTCTAGGAAAACTCAAAGGAACATTTTATTGTAACATTTATAATAGAAAGTTGGGGGGTTTAGTTTCGCCTCAAGGTGTAACTTGCTAATAAAAGTCCTGGAAAACCTGCTGTGTATAAGAACCCTGGCCTATGATGTCAGAATTCATTATGCACACAGGGGCTATTTACAGCCTTGTAAAGTTGTAGACAAGGAAATTGTTGCTGAAATATAGTTTCAAAAGTTTAAAGGTAATCATTCTATTGATGTATACACCTCAGCTATTGAACAGATCTTTTAAGCAGTTCCGTGTAAACTGAAAAAATCGTATGGCTTGAGTTGTAAACATCCACCCATGCTTCTTCATACGTGTTGAGTATAGAATTATGTATATATACAGGCATAACTGTGGGGTCTTTATTTTTTTCAAGTTATCTGGGTAAACCTATACATTAAGGGTATGCATAAGGTGTTCAGAGGTAAGACAAACTGGAAACAATTATCGCTGGCCTCTTTTCATTCCCGATTTATCCACTCAAAAAAAGAAAAAGAGGAAGAAAATCAAGAAAAAAGAAGGTAGGCAAAGAACTAACAGTAGAAACAAACAAATGTATTTTCAGCTTTCTAAATCTAAAGATGTTTTTATTAAAAATACTGAAACATTAATTGAAATGTGTATTTTTCATCAGAAGAACAGCTGTGGATGCCTGAAGCTTCATCTATGTTAAATCGAAATTTGATGCAAAAGTGCTGCTGTGTTTGATGGGTCAGGAGAATCTGCAGGAAAGCAGTTACTCTGGGTCACACAGCTGAGCCTGGCACTGCTGTATTTAAAACTGGAGGGAAAGGAACTGGGGACTGTAGAGTGTGTTCTGTTTCACTCAATTGCTGCATGCTGTTTTATTCTTTGGCTCTAAGCATTTTAATTGCTGCTATAGTGATTTTTCCATCACTCTGAAAAGGCTTTGTGACCAGATGTTGTTTGTCATTTGTCCCACAGTAGCTGGCAATAACATAATTACAGAAATATAGAAAAATGTGCTCAGGGCTGGGGATTAATATTCAATCCAAGCATTTTCCTACTGAATCATTTTTTCAAATATTCCTTCTCACAGCAGTCCAAATGATTTTCTAGCTCTGGCTGAGCTAACTTCCCAAGCATTCCAGTTATATTTATTTTTTCTAATGCACTTGTCAGCTACTTCAAACTCCACCCCAACTCCTGACAGCAAAGCCAATCGAACACCCTCTCATTGTGGTTTCATGGAGAACCAGCTCACGGCCGCAGAAATGGACTGCACCCAATGGCACGAGCCCAAAAATAACTGCACCACTTCCACTTTTTTCAATGCGCCTGCATTGTTCCAATAGCACTGAGATATTACTACTGATTAATGTTGCTACATAAATAACATGCAAAATGGGGGAAAGCTTTGTGGAGGTTTTTTCCTGCTTTTACTCATGTTCACAGTCAAATTTCCATGGACTTCAATAAGCTCTGTATACCAGGCTAGCACTAACGCAATTTCATTAACTTAGCTGAATTACTCCTTGCTTATAACAGTGGAAGCGAGTGGAAAATCAAGGCCAGTGGGATAAGAAATAACCCTATTATCCTGCCCAGCAAGATTGCTCTGGGTTTAGAGCTGAGGTTTAGTTTTAGATTTGGCTTCTTTGGTCACATCAGCCTTCACACCTTTCCTCACTCTGAACAGCTATTTCAGTGAGTTCACTCTTCTCTCAGTCTTTCATCTCTTCTCCCTCCTTCTGCTGCTGGGCTTGCTTCTTCACCAGATCTAGCCAGGGGCAGCAGACAACTTGTCAGCAGTTCAGGGTGCTTAGTGATCCACTCAGATGGCAACTGATCGCAAACGTCAAGATTGCAAAAGTCCTTCAGATCTGAGAACTTCTCTGTGCCATCACCGCGTGCATTAGAAGTCCGAAAAGGCAGCAGTATGCGGGGGGACGGTGAGCAACTGCACAGATCAGGCAAGTTTATCTCACATCCCTCCAACCCTGTAAACAGAAGGCATCACCCAACCACCTTTATGGAAAATACTTACCCTGTCACATCCTTTTCACCTATAGCAGAGATCACCGATGCATCCAGTCTGCCAATACAAATGCATTTACACCAGACCTACCTCATGCATAAATACCATTTTCAAATTGGGTTGGCTGAGCTTTCACCTCTGTGTTGGTCACCCTGACATCACTCAGCAGCCAACAAGATGCTGCAAATGCAACTTGACTGTCACCGAAGAAAAGACAACTTTTACGGGCTCTGCTGGAACTGGAGCGAGGTTCAGGTGATGAAAATATTAGGGCAAGAGAAGTAAATGTACATGGCACTAGTTCCTTTAACACATAGCTAGCCAGCCTGGACTGCACTTAGTAGTGAGTCTATATAAATATTTTATGTATGTGCTATATGTATCAATATATAAAGATACACTGGTAATGGTTGTATGTGTGTGTAAGCATATGTATCTATACCAAGATATATAAAATCTTTTATGGATTTCCATTTAGGATCTAAGAAATTGATAACAAGCCTGTTGTTCCTAACTTTCAGCTGGGAATGTGGCACTTTGCAGGGCTAGGTTCAGTCTTTAAGAAGAAATAACGGTAGGATAAAGCTAGAGACAGTTTGAGAAGACAGACAGCCATTGAGACATAATCCAAATGTGCAAAAATATCACCAGTAGTTATTTTTACATCCAGATGTCCCAGTGAGAAGAATGGGCCAGAGTGCTACAAGTGCTCCAACTTTTAAAGGCAATGACATGTCTCCCCCCTCCCAGCAACAGATTCCTATTTCTGCGTGAAGCTCAGAGACTTGAACGTGCTACCTCCTCTGAGCCAAATTTCCCCTTGGATCCACACTGCAGATTTCGGGAGTTGGAATAAGTTATCCTTTGGAGAATAAATTAGTTACTGGCAGGACAACTTTGGCAGCAGCCTGATCTCCCAATCAGTTGCTCCACTAGCATTCTTCTAGCCTGGAGAAAAGGGCACATCCTCTTGGGTCCGGCATTTCTCAGAGTGAGTTTGCAATTTTCAGTTTGGAAAGCAGAAGATGTGATATTTTCTGTTAAACAGATAAGCTCCTTCTCCATTAAGGCCTACAGGCTTTTTTTGGTGTTTTGCGGGCTTTTTTTTTCTTTTTCGTGAGAACAGGAGTAGGAAAGGGAAAAGCCTAATAAAGCCTAATTCAAATAACAGCAGGATTTTAATAACTGCACACAGGACATTGTATCCTCTTCCACGTGGAGCAGCAAAGCTGCATTGCCTTCCCCAAGGGAAGTCTCTGCCTCTCACCCACTCCATGGCGGTTGTTTCATTTCTTTTTCTGCTTTCTTTCAGATGTCTTCAGAGCTTCCAAGCTGTTATGTCTGAATGGTTGGGGCAATCAGATGCATGGTTAGCCATAAGAGCTGTAGACTACCCATTATATGGGACTTTGACAATTTAGCTTATGTCTTACCAGAATGCAGGGGATGAAGCCTCCACCTCATGAAGGTGCACACTATGGTTCCCAGGCAGAGCCTCTGGTAAAGGGGAGACAGGGCAGAGGGCTGTTTCCATGTGCAGACTAGATCAGAGACTCCATGCAATGTCCCCCACTGGCTATTTTCTGTTGTACTGCAAGAGCATCTGTAGATCCCTGCTGCACACCCTAGCCTCACTGCCCAGCGGCTGAATGTACAGCTAGGTGAGGAATCCTTCTTCACCAAGATTATAGAGTGTATGTCCTTGGACACAGCTTGGGAAGTGCTGGGATAAGATCCAGAGAGCTGTGAGCTCCCAGAGTTTGCTATCTCAGCATCTTCCATGCATGATATTAGATTTCAGAACCCAGTCAGGGATGTCAGCTGGAGGTGGAGCCAGGTCCTGGCCACGAAAGCAATCCTCCCACCCTGGGGGCTGCTGGCCAGACCTCCTTCCCACACCTCTGGCCACCTCCCCATGTCACTCAGCCTGACATGTTCCTTCAGCCAGCATGCCTATGGGTGCCTGCCTTGCTGCCCTTGTCTGACTCCGCAGTAGCTCCCTTCTGATGCCGAGCCTGCTTTGCTTCTGGGAAGGTCGGTCGTCACCCCCTGCAGTCTCCATCAGCAACCCTCAACCAGTAATAAAGGGAGACACCTGCAGTGAGGAGCCCCCATCTAGGACTGCTGCACACACTAGGAACTCACCGTTGCCCCCACACAGCATCGCTCCCCACCCCGGGAACTGTGCCCTACCTGTGCGGGGCCCCACTCCTCCTTCGTGGACCCCTTGCTTGCCTAGCAGCCTGAAAACCCAGCCCGCAGGCAGTGCCACCACGGCCGCCGCTCACATCAGCTTTGCTGCAAGTGGTGGGCAGGGGCAGGTCTGAGTGTGCAAGGCAGCCCGCCTGCTAACAACAAGCTGTTGGTTACAGTGGTTAAGCACACTGCTGCTGTGTGTAGCGGCTCAAGGAAAGACATGCATCTTCACATGCGACAGCAAAGAAAGGACAGTGTTCTCTGAGTGGGAAGAAGATGGAAATTTTTTTTCGTGGAGAAGAACAAGGGGAAAGAAAAAGGAAAGGGAAAGGAAAAATTCTCCCTCAAATCCATTTTATTCTGTTTTATTTGTATATGTTTTTGGTTTTCTGCAGACTGAAAAACAAGGAAGCGAAAGGGATTTAACGGTACCTAGCGCTGGAAGAGAGCCGTCGCTTTGCGGTAACGTACCGCTTTAAAGGCGGTTTGGTTTTGCCGAGGAGGAGGAGTAACCCGCCTGCCTGACTGCGTCCATTTGGACAATTCCTCTGCCTCTTCCCCGGTGCCGTTCGAACGGCTTTTCACACCCCAGCAGCCGCGAGCGTTTTCCCTTCCAGCCGGTGCCGGTGCCGGTGCCGGTGCCGGTGCCAGGCTGCACCGGCGGGACCCCGGGGGAGCAGCGCCCTG
>JAVJGI010000040.1:90615399-90686722 GCA_035590275.1 Ibycter americanus | reverse complement strand
AACCCAGACACAGCAGAGGCAAGAAGCAGGGTGGACTGGCCTGAAGAGGATGAAGAAACAGCATGGGCAGTAGATGAACTTCTGGAACCTTGTGTGGGACTGGTGGTATGAGACAGTAAAAGCCTTGCTGCAGCCTGATAGTTTTGTAGTGCTGCAACAGTCTAATGCATTAGTAATGCATCTCCCACAAACCTCGCCTCGCTAATGACCTCAGACCACCACAGCTACAAGAAAGCTATAACTAAACTACAAATAGTTAGTCATCTAGACTGATGGTATAGCTCACATTTGGTGAGGCGCTAGGCAAATGGATTGAACGTAGACTAATCCAAACATTTCCATTATTAGAGCACACTAGGCAGAGTTTCCGCAGGATGGGAATGAAATCACGCTGGAGCGCCTCAAACAGTTTGCGTGTGATCCGCTATAATCTTATATATATTCTCCATTCTCTGGTTTCATCACAGTCTTACAGCCTCAGTGAAGGGATTTTGCTTGTGAGGGTGTTTATGTTACACAGAGGAAAAACCACTCGGCCACTCCAAAGCTGGGATCATTTGAACAATCAATTTAACATGGGCAAAATTAGCCAAATGCAGAGATATCTTATGTGGGATGTTGAATTTCTAGCTGGTAGCTGACCAAAGCATTCTTTAAAATGGTCAATTTATCAATCCCATTAAATCCCCTTGCCCATTATTCTATTAAGACCAACATCAGATTAATATCTTGCTGTGTTCTGGCTCAGCTGGCAAGGTACTTCTAGCCAACACAATATTTTCAGTGTAGTGAGAGAGTTTTAGCCTGCTTTGGAGGCAAAGAAAAGTAAAGATTTTTAATTTATTTTGTTTTACTCAGTAACAATAAGCCTGATTTTATTGAACTAGAAAGATTTGCTCATAACATATGCATGAGGTAATATTTAAATAAGCCTGTTCAATAAAATGCTAGGTATGTCACTTAGGCCCTGAGAAAGCAAAGCGCTGTTTTCAATTACGATTTTAATATACCTGAGCATGTGAGTACTCCCATTAAAGTCAATGGGATTATGCAGACGCTTAGGGTTAAAAGTGCTTTGCTGAAGAAGGATGATCGTACTAGAATTAAACACTACAGGTTCCTCCTATATGCTGCAGCTGGGCCCTGTATAAGAACTAGAGTAGAATATACCTGATTCATACACAGGATGAAAATTAATTCAAAACATACTCCGGCTTTGAATAGAGATGTGTTTTACAAAACCTGCTGGCATTAATCTGCATGAAATACTGCCTTAGCTAATAAGAACACCCGGGCTTTATTTATATATCGAGCCATTTGATAGATACAAATGAAGAAAGAGGTAAATAGAAGCCAACATATTTTTGAATAAAAGCCCAGAGGTTCTCTCAGAGTTCAATGATCTTTGTGTCTAGATTATAAAGAATTCAGAGCAGCTTCGTGTGATTTGCCAACTACCGAATAGAGCTCCAAAACATCTGTAATATTAAACAACTTCAAGCCTCCTTTTTATGCTTGTTTTCATCCAACAGTGATTTATAGAAATCTGTTGGCTTCTCCATTGGTCATTTCTAAAAAGAAATACGCCAGGAGGAGGACGAGGTTTTAAAATTTGTTGGGACACCACTACCAAACTGCAGCTGGAATTAGAGGTATTTTAACAGTGGATTTAGATTTATTTAGGAGATTATAAAGAAATGTTAACTGCATTACATCGGTTATTTTAACCATTGCAAAATGAATTTGTGGCCTTGTGCAAAGAACCATTGGGCTCACAGGTAATTTGATGTTTTTCGGGTAATTCAAAGAGACTGAGCTGCTTTTGAGGAACTGATAAAGAACAGATTTCTTGGACTAGATCCCCACTGCTAACATTTTTCTTGCAGTAGAGTTGCAGCCCATTAATTCTTACTGTCCAAATATAGGTAGCATTAGTTTAAATTAGAAGTTTTATAACTGATTTAGCTGAGCTACTGAAATCCTTTATGTACACAATCTTATCTCATTTTCAGAGATCCTCTTTGGATTGGTTTATACCTGTCCTGATTAACATATACCAAACACATTTAACTTGCTGAAAAATCTCTTAGTTTTATTTTTGTACCAGTGCAAACTAGCTTAAATTACTTTCTGAGACTGGGTCTAATGCACAACAGTTTTCTGATATCATGCAAGGCAGGATTCAGTTCGAACTGCCTAACTGGTGTTTATAGAGACTCCATCACTGTAATCCCTCACTTCTACATGTACAGCTGCAAGCCATGCCAATATGACCAACTTTAAAGTGGTATCAACTCCCCAAAGCTGATTGAAACTAAACAGGGCAGTGTCTGTGACTAGGCAATCCTCATGTTAAAGGGCTGCAGCTTTTCCCTGTGAGATAGCTGAATGTTAGGAACTGGATCTAAAGCATGATCATACTGGAAACTCCTGGGCAATTTTACTTGTGGAATCAAGGCTGTAAAATCAGGCCTTAGGCCTTCTTGCATTCATGGGTTTTTTCATCTGGAGGTTTCTCTGCCAGAGGTTTGTTTACCCCTGGTGGCTTGCAGAGTATTTGCTGGTGGCTTAGAGACAGCTATTTGGTTACAGGACAGTGCCTCTCATCCTTTGCGGTGGGGAGAACATGTACAAATGGGCGGGGGAAGATGCAGTGAAGATTACAGTCAGCAGTATGATTCACTGTTTTAAAAAAGGAATAAAATGCTTTCAACGTTAAAACTGCCGAAACACAGGAATGTTTCCAGTCTCTGCCACATCTCCTTTGGCACATGGTGTCTTAGTGCTGGTAAGGTTAGATGGTTGCTTGGCCATTAATGAATGGAGAGTGGAGCTGTTCACTACAGAGCACAAGGAGCACCAGAAAAGCACTGGAGGGAGTATGCTTTAATCCCAGGTGAATTAACTGGCAGAGCCATAATAGAGAGGGTGCAGATACTGGGAAGCGATGTAAATGTTATCAAGTCAGGGTAATCACTGATAAAAGAGGTGCAAGAACAGAGGTAACTTCTGCAGCCACCATGGGAAGCTCTACTATGTAACTATGAAAGGTAGAATTAGGTCCCTTAAAAATAAACGTCAAATTCTGCTCCTCATATCATGCAATAAATCCTGCTTTCACACATGAGAAGTTCCCCTCACTGCTGTGCACTCCTTTTGCCCTTCTGAGGCAGAAGCAGAGCTGCGCTGCAATGATTCACAAATATTCCCATCCTGATCTGGGAACTGGGACACTTGAATACATCAATATATTTGTTTCATTTAGCATCAGGCAGCAAGAAGAAGCGGACAGGAAAAAAAGCAATAGCTCAAGATAAGCGACCTCCAGTAAACAGAGGCTTGTCCCAGGACAGCAGAGGAGCAGGGGGTAGGAGGAATCTGGCTTGACTCCCCATTGAAAGTGTCCAAAGTAGTCTGAACAAGCACAGCCAGGGCACAGGACTCAGCCAAGTTACTCAGCAGGCTCAGAGGCTCTGTCAAGAAAGCAGTAGGAGCTGTTTAGGGAAACCTATCTGAGACAGGCATGTGTGAAGCCACCCAGCCCAGCTCGAGCTCCCAGCAGCAGGCAGCATGGAGAGACGTGCAGAGCTAGTAGTTTTTCAGATATCTTTTCTTTCAAAAAGCATTATTTCGTCCATGAAAATCAACCAACAGCTTGTATTTCAGAAGACTACTTTTTTCCTGGGTACTTGCAGTTGCAGGGTCCCCCAAAGGTGGCAGATGCCCAGCCCCATAGACACCCCTGGGAAGAGCAGCTGGTGCACTGCATGTCACTGCAGCCTCCAGCCAGCGAAGACTGATCTTCCACCCAAGGGAGGAGAGGACTGCACCTCTGTGCTTGCCCTCTGCAAGACCTTAACAAGGAAAAAGGCAGAGCTCAACTGGACCAGTTGATGCCTGATGTCAGTGTGTTTGTGATGGTAACAGTGGTGAATATCCGGGAGGGTGATGACAGCAGCAAGAGCCAAATCTGGCCAACAGAGTGCAGAGTGGTAATCCCCCAGCACACCTTTTACCTCTGATATTTTCAGCCTTCTTTTGCTGTCCCCTCTCACCTTTCCATGCCTGTTGATTACCCCAGAAGATTTCTCCCTCTGCCAAGTGAGTTTTCTTTCAATCCTGGGACACAAACCTTGCTCCCATACTACTAGACAATGGCTTTTGTTGCCAAAACCATGAGGGCAAGGAACGGCTGTAATGATTCATACATTGCTGTTTCTGTTCTAATACTATAACACCAGATATGCAGATCTCTGTAAACCCTTGACATTTCCTCTACATTTTCCCGCTGATTTCCTCCTTATTGTTACAGATGAATTGCTTGCACTGTAGCCTTACTATAGGACCAGGGTTTAAAGGTAACCCTCAGTAAATGAAAAGACCTCCACATGTGCTTGTTTCTCAAATCCAAAGAGAAGAACTAGGATTCCTGAAACTTTTTCTTTTACTGTCGTCTGCTGATTCTCTTCTCTAAAGTTTCCACCCCCTAAAGGAAACACCAAGAACTCTCCAACTCAGTCTCTGAAGGAAGAGATCAAAAGAGAAGATGGCCAAAAGAAGAATGAGGGTAGACTCAGTAACTCAGCAGATGAGACCCACAGGAGGCTTAGGGAAGAGCAAAAGAAGGACAAACCTGGTATTTAGTCCAGCAGAGATGGGCAAGTTCTTCTACCGGACACTAGTGTATTTGATTAGCTCCTCCTTGGCTCTATCCTTCAGCTTCAGAGGGAAATGTGATCAAAAGGCCATGCTTTCAGTGAGTAGAAAAGCATCTGTAGTAAGCAGCTGACACTAGTCTGTCCCAGGAGTGTCCTGTCTTCCTTCTCAGCCGCTACTGCCCATCACCTTGGGGCTGGCTGCCTCCCCAGGGAAGGCTGTAAGAGCAGTATAGAAGGGCATAAGCCATATGAGTAGTTTCCACCTGTCCATAGTTGGTTCTGAATTTAAGTACCCCCAGAATCCCCAAGCAGGAACCACACTCCAAGGGTGAAAAACAGAAAACAAATGCTCATACGAAACAGACCATCCCATCCAGGGGCATCTCAGGACATATTTATTAGTCAGGAGCATGCACCACAGCAAATCGTGGCTCTCCTTCTGTATGGAAAAGCCTTTGATGGTTGGCTAGTAGTGGCTGAAAATGAGGTAAATCCATAGTCCAGACAGGCTTTAGATACGTCAAAAAGATCCGTGTGCTGGCAAACACACTATTCAGCTGGTTCATTTCCTGTACGCTGTTTGAAACAGCCAGAGCCCTTTCTCACTATTTCGTCCTTTGAATGCAGAGTAAAATAAAAACAGAAGAAGAAACACGCAGCTAACAAAAGTCCCAAGCTCAGCACTTCAGGAGGGACTTGAGCACAGGGAGAACAGACAGAGGACCCCCCAGAGCTGGGAAAGCCCCCCCTTATAGCATGTGTTCTGCATAGCCTGCTCTGTGGAGGTGGTAATAAATTCCTCTCTTGCCTGCACAGCTGTCATTCACAAAGTCAGTTCCTTCCACCAGAAAGAGGACCTGACACAACTCTCTCACACCCTTTCAGACACAGGCAGTAGGTAGAAGCCTAGAAAAAACTCATCTGCCCCATAAAGCGCACATGCTTTCATGTTATTTTGGGTGGAGTCATATGTCATTATGGAAATGTAGCAAGCTCCTCATCAGTCCGTATGCAAAGCCCATCTGGTCCAGGACCCTGTGTTAGAAAGGGAAACAGAAAATTGGTGGACTTAAAAAAGCATTAAGGAGTCTAGCATCCCTTGCTTGCTCATGGTGAAGTGTCTCTGGAGGGTGTGATCTACATCCTAAATGTCATTCATTGTTTTAGGATGATCGGTCATTGCACCCAATTTTGCCAGGGCATTTCCCGAGATACCCACTTGGCAGTCTAAGAACTGCCTGCCAAATTCAGCATGAAATTCTTTTCCAAGCCTGTAGGTGAATGCTACACACACATAAGATATTCTTTCAACATATTCAGCCCATTTTACCAGCATCACATGCTTCAGAAGATGCAAGAAATTTTGCAGCAGGCAAGTACGAGATAAGCTGCATTCACAGCGACCACTCTAAGGGTGAGGATTGCACTCAGCTGTGAACCTAGCTCTTCGCCTCGCTGGCATCCTGTGCCAGGGGGTACCAGACGCTGCTTAGGTGGTATTTAAAAGACTAGTTTCTTTGTGTACATTTTATCTGTGTTTCTTTTAACTTTAATGCCAAGACAGAAGCTCCTAATTCATCTTACTTAGGTTTTTATTAATTTTTAAGTGGTTTTACCACATCTGCGCGTGTCCTTCCTGAAGCAGCTAACCATCATCTTCAGACATTCTGGCCTCTAGTGTCATGTTGTGATTCCTTTAATCCCACCTCACAAGAAGTGAAACCTGCTTAGGCAGTAGATCGCAGTTTTCTATAGCATAGACATTAAAGCTAGTTGTTAAAACTCCTTTTACAGACAAAGTTGTCCAAACAGGCATCAGAGGAAGACTGATGTGACCTCTTGGAGATCTCTGTTTTAGGGGAACATGAATGTTAACCTCAGCGTGCATATTTCTCTCCGTTGGCTGTAAGAGTTCAGGTGATGGGCTCAGGTGAAGATGACTGCTCTGCAGTTAGGTGAGATGAATCCTGGTGAAGATGCCAGGTCCTGAACTGCAAATAATAGGCAAGATTGCACTGCTGGCTTCTAGCATGATGCTGTATAGCCCTCATTACCCTCCATGTGCAGCTCACAGCTCTGCAGGGAGCAAGAGTTTCTGTTAAGCTGCCTCCAATAAACTCCAAGTCTTTGTCCAGAGCTCATTTCAAGTGCCCCCAGCCACATTAACAATTTGCCTTCCCCTCTAGTATGTCCTATTTTGCATGCGCCACCAATTTAGCTCTATCTGCCATTGTACTGGTCCTTTGCCTGCTTCGCTCAAGTCCCACTGACATGCCTTCCCCATTGAAGCACCGTGTTTTGACTAACACATATAACTTCATTGATTCATTTTACTTCCTTACTCCTATTCCCCTTTCCAGGCTGCCAATATATATGTTAAACAATACCAGACCTTGGCACTTCTCTGCCAACATTTTTTCAGGGACAAAAATTTGCCATTTTTTCTTGTTTATTGCCTCCAATCTCTTAGCCAGCTTTTGGTTCATGGCTTCTCATCATGTGACAGCCTTATTTTCTTTAGCAAACACCTAACCGAGGTCTTACCAAAGGCTTTTAATGGAAGGATGGTGGTTGCTGGAGTTCAGACGATTTAAAAATTTTTTGGGGTACAGAAATCAGGTTGGAAATATTTAGATGAAATTGGAAGATTAGTGCCCAAGGTGTATGCAAAGCATTTCAAGCCTGTGAATAAACTCCTTCTCTTCTTAGTTACATTAAGCAAACAAGCAAAAGCTTTATTAGTTTTGGTTGACTACTTGGGCAGAGTTAGCGTAAATGAAAGAAAAACCTACTCCAAAAGTTTTGAGAAGTTTACAGTCTGATCAGGTACCATATTATAAATGTAAGTTGTTACTATTAATAAAAATTTTATTCATAAAAGCACCTTGTCCAATGCACTGGGAACATTATATACTTGCAGATATCAGTATTTTATTATTAAATGCACCTATTAATAATAGGTGCTAACAGTGGTCTGGAGAACCCAGTAGGAAGAGATGAGAATGAAAAAGAAAACCAGCAAATATGAAGACCTCCTGGAAAATGCAAAAAATATTTCGTATGAGATCTGTCACTGCGCCTTTCCTTGCTGTTATTCTCTGTACAGAGCAAAACAAAGGAGGCGGGTAGGAGGAAATGTGCAGGAAATGAAATAAGGGTGGTTGTAAGATGCCCCCCAGAAATGGTGAGCAACGCCCAGGGGACTGGGAAGCAGCTGGTCCTCCCGGCACTGGCCTGTTTGGCAAGTGAGCTGGTGTGTCACCAGCCCTATCCGGACCTGGGGCTGACAAACACTCCCGCCTAACACTGATTCCGACCGCAAGACAGGGAGCTGTGTCCTGCCTCTCCCAGCCCAAGCGCCAAGGTGCCAAGACTACGTGGAACTTGCCCAGAATTTCCAAGGGAAGAATGAAGCTTAAGTCATATTCACGCATGCGGGCCTTCTTTTGTTATTTTAACCCAGTTATCGGAGCAATGTGTTCCTGTTGATTTTTAAACCCTATTTTGTTTTGAAAAGGCCGAACGGCATTGCTGGACTCATTGTCTGGTTACAGAGCTCCCGACTGGGGGGACTTCCAGCTGAGATCCGAGTCAAACCAGCTTGGCAAAATGAGTCACAGGGAGACATGGGGGTTTGAAGCCAGGGATCCAGTCCGAAAGGGATGGTCCTGGTCTGAGAGGATGCACAGCACAGGGCAGGGGCACCTGTGGAGGGGCTGCAGAGGCATGTGGAGGGCAGCAGCCACACTGGCCATGGTGGGGTCATGCTTACATGGGTAGATGGATACTGGTTCTTCTCATAACTCAGTGCTGTGGCATGCAGATGTGACCACGGCCATCACAGCTGGCAGGGCTTTTCTCTTTTTCGCTTGTGATTCTACAGCCTGCAGACCCAAAATCGTCTGGGGACCTGGAAAGCATGACCACCACTTGCTCCTGTGAGGCAGCACCTGGGGCATGTGCACCAACTGCGTGTCTGGAAAGCAGGGAAGCCCAGAGAGATGACTAGAAGAGGCGTGAGCCTCACCCAAAGTGAGCCTACAAAGAAAGGCTTTTGACCTATAGGATGGGGAAACACATATGGGGTCAGGGTTGGGGAACAGGTATGGATTCAGCTGCATAAAAAGGAGATAAAAAGGACAAATGAGAGGTGGTTGGTGTCACTCTGATGAGGAAAGAGAGTGGGAAATCCAAAGACAGGAAAGCATAGGCAAAGGGCGGGCTGGGACAGAGGGAAGCCAAGGAGGCTGAAAGGGATGAATAAAGTGATGATGCTGGGAAGGCCTTTCTGAACAAGAGAGGGAAGCTAGGATGGCTGGCCTGCAGGAAGGGGAGTCCTTCTCATTTGGTGCACTACAGGACTGAGCAGCCATCCATCTCTGAAAGCTCAGTTCAGAAAAGGAAATGCAGAAATGCAGAAAATGGAAAGGCAGGAGGTGATGGGGGAAAAAGAGACATCTGCATGGGGATGAAAATGATCCTGGATAGGCCAGTTGCTGTTTATCCCCTCAGGCCTTTTATATTCCTCACTCCAAGATATTTTTAGGTAGCTAAAATGGTTACTACAAACATATCAGATCCTTACTGAAGTTCACATGGTTTCTCTGCACAAAGGGGACATGGGGATCTCAATATATGGTATCTCCTATAGAAAGCATTTTTAGCTACCACATGAAAATGCATTTAGCAATCCCATGCGTAAAATTTGCAGATTCCTTCAAAGATGAGCTTTAGCTGTCCTAACTACCTCAGTATTCCTGTTTCCCTTCTACCTGTAGTCTGCCTGTAGAGATAAAGTCACTGAGAAAGAATATAGATTTGCTCCTTTAGAAAAGCCTTGCTTTTGTCTTATCAGTGAAATAAGTACATCCTGTGCAAAGAGACTAAAAAAAAAAAATTAAAAAATCAAAGTTCCCTGGGACCTCACTATTGGGCTAGACTGCCAGAGCATTATAAAATGGCTTAAGTAAATAAATAACATTGCATTGTCCAAAACCTCCTTTCTTGGAAAGCTTTGTATCCAAGTTCTTTATGCAGTAAAGGTAACTTTAACATCTTCCTGATCCTTTAAAACGTAGTCTGTTACATTGCCATAAAAAATGTGAGGAAAAGATACTCCAAAATTAGTCCAAATAAGGAAAATGTGAAGCATAATTTATTACAGCCGTAAGTGCTCACGTAAATGTCAGCAACCAGTAGATCCTGGACTTCAGTGATGGCAACTCTCCTAGTAGGAAAGACGCAGTGTTTAGTTTGGGGCTGTAAAAATGTTCATCTGTAGCCTTTGGACAGCCAGTACCCAGAAACAGCCTCCCAGCCATAGAAAGAGACACAGAAGCAACAGATCTTCATGAGGATTTAGTGCCACAGCAATAACCATCAACAGCACAGACAGTGGCACAGCGGGGCAGTCAGAGCGGGACACCTCGGCTTTCATCTGGGAAACACAAAACACCTTTGATATGGGAACTGTGTGCCACTTCAGCAAGACAAGCCATCTCTCCAGTCAGAAGCCTGTTGCCTAAAATTGGCGGTTGTTTGCCACCCATCACTGCCAGGGCCTTTGGAATCCAGAATATCTTGAGGCACCCAATTTGGAGAGAGGGCTGGTTTGAAGTCAGCTTGGCTGCTCAGAGCAGGCAAAGGCAAGCAGGGTTTTGAAGTGAGGAGCCAGTTTCTGCCCTTGGGTTGACTGCTTGTTTGTTTTTCATTTGGTCAGACCAACATTTTCCACCTGTGCTCCCTCCAGCCCAGAGGAGCAGAGTCCTTGTGCCCACAGCCACTTGCATGCCTTTCTCCTTAGCTCTGCTCTGCATTTACCTCAGTCTGTTCCCTGGTGTGCCTGAAGCAGCCTTTGCCTCTGCAGCAGGGTAATTCAGATGCAAGGCAGGTTATTCATGACATAAAGCAACACTAAAGCGGTCCTCAGAGCTTATACTGCATTCAGTTGTAATACAAACTGTCAAAAAGCCAACCTTGGCTGACTCATACACACATGTCTATCAAGGAAGGCCATGATTTTACAGTATTAAGAGCTGCTCATGGTTTTGCGAAGGCAAATACTAACAGGAGTGTCACAGGTAGGGATGCTTTTTATGTTTAAAAATAAAAAATAGTTTATTTACAGGATGACCACATTCTCAAGGTGAAAAAACAGAGCACTTATCCAGTGGGAGGAGAGCTGCTGAACGTGGCTGGAGCAAGGAACAGGGATGCTATTCTTATCCTCCCCATTTCTCATCTCCTTGGCTTCAGGTTTCTTCTCTTTCTCTCTCCACCTCACGCTCAGTCAAAACAGAATCCCTTCCCTCATACCTGCCCTCTGTTCCCTCTCTCTGCAAGCCCTGTACCCGGTTCCAACATTACAGCTTCCCAGCAGTGGTGGGAAGGGGCAAAGAGTGGGACTGGCCCACACACAGAGCCCACAGCCCTTTCCCAAGGATGATGCTGGTGATGGTTCTGCCACTCCAGCTGGCCCAGCTCACATGTTGTGGCTAACCTGTTTTATAGGTGAGACAACATCTTTGGGGCAATTGTCCTGGAGATACTTTTCAGCCACTTTTCATCAGCACGGCACAATCTCTCTGGAGCTACTCAGCCAGCATTGGAGGATGCAGGCTGGCTGACCACACAGTATCATGCCATTGACTTTAAAGCCAAATTCCTTGCTGATTACTATTTTTTTCCCCCAAAGCTGAATGTTTACAACCAGTAAGACTGTAATGCTCAGTCACTATTGCAGTTCCTTCCCCACACACTGAAAATGATTGGGAATTTTTCAGCAGGTACCCTTTCCTATTAGTAAGTGTACAAGACCATCAGGGAAAATGGAGCAGGCTGTCTTTTTATTTGGTGTAAGGATGCCCAAAACTAAAGGAAAGATCCAGGGAGGATTAGGGACAAGAGGAGACTCTGTGAAGGTAGATGATGTAGGTACACCCTTTGGAAGGTTCTCCTTGGGCTTGGATGGGGCTCAGATGACGTTTGGCACTCACTGAAAAAGGTCTTGTCTGAATCAGCCTATTACTCACGTCAACCGTTCGCTCATCACGTCAGCCTCAGGCCCTGCTGGGCCCCCAGGGTCATACAGGCAGAAAAGTTGCACCCCAGATCTTCCTATTGGAAAGCAAATGCAAAGGTGCAACTTTAGGGAAGAGTTGGTCCCTGAACTCTAGAGGAACGATCAGGTACTTACAAAGATGTCTTGCCGCTGTCTTTGCAGGATCAGCCTTTCCTATACGTTTAAAAGCTATACACTTAGATGTGATACCCTAGAAAAGAAAGATGCTTTGTTTTAATGATTATTCTGATTTCCAACCATCATATTTCAAACCCAGCCTCCTCAGAAAGTGAGGGCAGCCTGAGTTAAGGTATTAAACTTTTTCTTCTTTCTCCAGTTCCCTTTTCTGCTCCTGTCTAGGGTGGCTCTGCCTGCTTCAGCCTTTCTTTTGATTTTTAAAAACACAGATGCAAGCAGATAATGAGGCCACAGGAGGAGAATCCTTCAGGATGTCTTGTTTGGTTTGGAAATATTTAAATGTCTGCTGCATTTCCTTTGAGCACAAGGCAGGAGTCTGTGAAAGGGCACTGCTCCTTCTGCTACCCACAGTACCGCTAGGGTGGGAGAGCGTGCGTGCATGTAAGCATATGTGTGCATGGGATGGTTTCTAATCTTTTCAGCATGGCACTTTTTCGTGGGATAATGTGAAACATTTCTCTAGGTCACATTTCCCTGAAGGAAAAGATTTTAACTCTAGTAATTCAGGTGAAGCTTGTTCTTTCTAAAGAGCCTTCCAGCTTCACATGATTGCAACAAATGCATATCTTTCTCAGTAATGGTGGTTTGAGGAGTGCTTTTTTTGTGTTTTGGATAGTTTTAAATATTTCTGGCCATTGTGGATGATGATTGGTTGTTTTAGATTAAAGGATCGTAACCAAGATGAAAATTTTATTGTTGTGTCATTTATAAAGCGGTGGATGGCTGTTGGATGAATTACATGATGGATCTGAGGATCGGGGCCAATTAACTTTACTGTGATGGTGGTACAAGTCTGTTGCCCAAGAGACCCTAACGTAACAAAAGAAACCTTCCTCATTTCACTCCCTGAAGTGAAAACTTCATGTTACAGGCTGCTCTCGACTTTCCACCGGCAAACACCTTGTGGCCTGGCTACCACGGACGGAGCCTGGGCAGAGGCAGAACGTAGCTCTGATTAAAAGGCTGGGATCAGAAAAGGACACTTCATGGCAGACAAACATGGACAAAAGAACAATGGGTAACACTGCAGATGAATAAATAGAACTAGTATCTGGGAGCTTTTCATAAGATCTGAAAAGTCAGTCACATACAAGCAACGCTTTTCCTGGCTTCATCCAAAGATAGCTGAGGCTTATAGAAAAGACTAATAATAAAGAACTGCATACACAACCGTTCAAAGGAGGTAGCAGCATTCATGCTAGAAAGAGCTGTCCCATTGCAAAACATGAAAGATCACTTGTTGGCTTCATTAATCCCGTTTAGACCTTACAGTTCAAATTTAGAATATACATATCAATACAGAGAGTGATAGATTAAGATTGCAATAAATGAATAAGAGGAAATTACAGTCTGATCCAAGAAATCTAATGAACGTGAAAATACCCTGACCATGGCAAATGATTGTGAAATTTTGAAGTGATTTGTTTGGATTTTCAGAAAAAAAATTGTTTTGAAGAAGCATGAATTACAAATACTACTGCACACTGGAATTGCTCCACATATGGTATCCCAACATGTGCATTTAAGCCTCATCTTAACTATGCTTTTTCAAGTGCACTTGAAAATAACTGCCTTTTACTGCCTACACCTTTGTATGTAATTTTAATCATTGCACACTGACGTATCAATGGGTTTTGTACCCATTGTAAAAAATTCTCAGCTTCCTTTTTTAGCTGACATAACAACAAGCTTTTCAAAACAAAGTAGTGGAAGGATGAAAATGTTTCAAATGTTTTAATTAAATTTCTAAGGAGACAATAAATGTGAGGAAATGTTTTTAATGTGACTTATTGTATCAGTGGAGACTGTAGTGCAAAGAACATTTTTTTCTATTTCAGTTCATTGTGCCAACAGTTCAGTGATGCAGCTACCCTGCTGTCAAAAATAGCAGTACTAATACAAGTTTAAAGCAGGATACCATGAAATGCACAACCACGAACGCATTCCAGAGTATTGTTTCTAGTAAGTATGTGTCCTGGGCTTGTCTTGCGGGCAAGTCAAAGAGTGGGATAAATCCATCTACTAAGGATGGACGTTAGATGTGATCACAGTGAACACACATACACATGCAAGCATATACACAAACACACACACTCACACACACATATAAAAGTAAATATTTATTAAATGGATGTCTCAGTGTCAGCCCTGCTCTGTGTGATGACATTATCCAAGTCTAGAAGTCACAGCTCAAAATAAAATGACCTATGAATACTTGACCTGGAAACAGTGAGAAATTCTTCTACAATTCACTGATCTTCTAATGTTTAACCCTTAGCAGTTCCACTTCTGGCTTCTGGGTGAATGTCTGAGACAGAGCTTGAGTGGCAGAAAGTGAGATATAATATAATTATGTATCTCCAACAGATTAACTGCCTCGGGGGAGCCAGGCCAGATGAAGTAGGATGTGTTCTGAATAAGCGGAGAAACAACTCACACAGCACATGCTGCCTCCAGAAGAGAAAAAAGAAAGAAAACCTTTGAAACAGCAAAGATTCTTACATTCAAATTACTCCTTTCCAAGTCTGTAATTTCTGAGCTAGGCCAAAACAGAAAATGAGTGATTACTGTTACAACTGGCATACACTCTGCACTTTGGCTGCATTTAAGATACACAACATTTTCCAGAGAATCATCTCGGATAATTTGTCTTGTGTATTTTAAGGCTTTTTCTCATGTCCTGAAAGACATAAGCAATAAAATACCTTCAGGAGTGCAGTGGCTGAAGAGGGGAGACAGCATGGACCCAGTGTCAGGGCATCCGGGTGCTTGTCCTGGCTGTGCTGCCCATCTATCGTACGACTCCAGATGGGCTGCTCACACCAATACTCTCCAACTTGGCTGCCCACTTTGGCACCTACCCAGCCTAGGCAATGCAAATATTTGTTGTCTCCATCTACCTTACCTACACTCTAAAGGGCATACCAGATAGACCAATATTTCCCTTACTCCAAAGTACGTGGTATATTCTACAAATTTCTTGGAACTGCATTCCCCCTGACTTCTTCTATTATATCAAAACCCCTCAAACTTCTTTTAGATAACCCCTAATTTAATTTGTGTGATTACACTTGTAGAAGCAACCACGTAAAAAACATTACACCATTTGGCCTTCTTATAAGAGCTTTTTTATGCACTTGTTAAACTTCAGACATGTGCTCTGGACTGACTAATTTCAACATCCTTCCACTCCATCATAAATCAATCACTTTTCTCAGAGAATTTAAATTCAGGGTCACAGGTATTTAGTTCCTTGGCTCAAAGTTGGTTACTGCTAGTAACACAGAAGAGGGAAGAAAACTTAAGTTCTGTTTTGTGAAACAGAATTGCGAAAGTGTGGTTCTAGCCAGATGAATGATGGTAAAAGTAAATTTCTGGGTGTCACTGTCGTCCTCCCCATGAACTCTGATCCACTTACCAGTGGACATCTTTTTGCCAATTGCTAATATGGCAAATTCAGACCTGTGCTGAAAAATCAGTTTCCCTGTTCAGGGAGTCATGGAACCTTAAGGCCAGAAAGGACCTTCTGACACAGGTGGTCGAGGGTCCAAATGAGGGGAGATGCTCTGTTAGACCTGCTACTTACAGACAAGGAAGAAGGGGTCACGGATGTGGAAGTCAGGGGCAGCTTTGACTGCAGTGACCATGAGAGGATGGAGTTCAGGATCCTGAAAGAAGGGAACAAAGCAAAGAGCAGCATCACAACCTTGGATTTCAGGACAGCAGACTGGCATAAGCAGGGATCTGTTTGGAAGAAGTGCACAAGAAACAATCCTGAAGAGCGGAGGAGTCCAGAAGAGCCATTTGGTTTTCAAGGATTGCCTCCTCCAGACTCAAGAATGGTCCATCCCAAGAAGTCAGAAATCAAGTAAAGGCAGTCCAAGGCATGTATGGATGAACAAGGAGCTCCTGACTAAACACAAACCTCAGAAATAAGTGTAAAAGAGGTGGATGAGAGGATGGGTAACCCAGGAAGAACGTAGAGACATGGTTCTAGTGTACAGGGGTGGCCTTAGGAAAGCCAAAGCCCATCTGGAGTTGAATTTGGTGAGGGACATGAAGGGCAACAGCAAGGACTTCTAGAAGTATATGAGCAGCAAAAGACAGACTAGGGAAAATGTGAGCCCACTGCTGAGCAGGCCAGGGAATGTGGTGACAAGATACGGAAAAGGCCAAGGCACTGAGTGCCATCTTTGCCTCATTCTTTACCAGTATGGCTGGCCTTCAGCAAATGAAAGTCTGATGGGGAAGTCTGAAATAATGAAAAAATTATCCTCAGTGGAGGAGGATCCAGTTAGGCAATATTTAAGCAAGCTGGATCCACACAAGTCCACAAGCCCTGATCGGATGCGCCAAGTGCTGAGGGATCTCTCAGATAGCATTGCGAGGCCACCCTTGATAATCTTTGAAAGGTCATAGCAACTGAGGGAAGTTCCTCAGGACTGGAAGGAAATGAGTGTTACTGCTAGCTTCAAGAAGGGCAGTAAGGATGATCTGGGAAACTACCTGCTAGTTAGCCTCATCTCGATCCCTGAACATGATGAAGGAAATTATGCTGGCAATAATTTCCAGACACATTAAAGACAAGAAGGTCATTGAGAATATTCAGTGTGGATTTATGAAGGGAAAATCAAGCCTGACTGACCTGATGGCCTTTTACAACAAAGTGACTAGCTCAATGGATGAGGGGAAAACAGCGGATTTTGTTTATCTTGACTTTAGCAAGGCTTTTGGCACTGTTTCCACTAACATCCCCATTGACGAACTGATGAGGTATGGGATAGATAAGTGGACAGTGAGGTGGAGTTAAAACTTGATGAACTGCTAGGCTCAAAGGGTTGTAATCAGCAGCACAAAGTCCATCTGGAGTCCAGTGACTAGTGGCGTGCCCCAGGGGTAAATACTGAGTCCAATGCTATTAAAATGTCTTCATTAATAACCTTGACGATGGAAGACAGAGTGCACCCTCAGTAAGTCTGCAGAGGATATGAAGCTGGGACTGGTGGCTGATACACCAGGTGGGTGTGATGCCAGTTCAGAAGGACCTCAACAGGCTGGATAAATGGGCCAACAAGACCCTCATGACGTTCAATAAAGGGATGTGCAAAGCCCTGCATGTGGAAAGAAATAACCCCATGCACCAGTAGAGACTGGGTGCCGATTAGCTGGATATTGGCTTTGCAGAAAAGGATCCAGGGGGTCCGGGTGGACCCCCAGTTGCCCTTGACCCAGCAATGAACCCATGTGGCAAAGAAGGCCAACAGCATCCTGGATTGCACTAGGAAGAGTGTTACTGGCAGGTCAAGGGATATGATCCTTCCCCTCTGTTCAGCACTGGTGAGACGCATGGGGAGTGCTGGGTCCAGATCTGGGCTCCCCAGTACCAGAGACACATGGACATACTAGAAGAGGTTCATCAGGAGGCCACAGAGATGGCGAACAGACTGGAGCATCTCTCATATGACGGAAAGCTGAGAGCACCGGGACTGTACATCCTAGAGCAAAGAAGGCTCGGGCAAATCTCATCAATCTATACAAATACCTGAAGGGAGGGAGTAAGGAAGACGGAGCCAGACCCTTCTCAGTGGTTCCCAGTAACAGGACAAGAGGAAACAGGCACAAACTGAAATATGGAAATTCCATATAAACATAAGCCCCCCCATTTTTTTACTATGAGGGTGGTCATACACCGGCGTCAGCTGCCTAGAGAGGTAGTGGAGTCTCTACCCTCACAGATACTTAAAATCCAGCAGGATGTGGCCCTGAGAAATTTGCTGTTGCTGACCATGCTTTGAACACAAAGGGTTGGACTAGATGGTCTCCAGAGCTGCCTTCCAGCTTCAGCTGTTTTGTGATCCTGTGACCCCTGTGATCATTTTGTCTAATCTCTTGCACTACACAGGCTGCAGAATTTCTTTCATGGCTTCCTCATACGCACAAGTCAGCAATGCTAACTGAACAGAGCATCACTTTTAGGCAGGTGCCTGGGCTGGGGTGTGAGATTTCAACTGATAGTAAATCTGCTATACCTTTGATGAAGTTATCACTCCAATAATTACCGTTGTTACTAAGAAACCACCCTTCCCCTTATCTAATCATCACCTTCCACCATTAATAATTAACAGCTAATAATTGAAATTTTCCATGAATCAAATTAAGTCCTCATTTCTACTTGTGCAAAAATACTGCATTCACTGAGTTCAGATCAAGTACAGCTGACTTCAGCTTTCCAGATACTTCTGAGTGGGACACACGACCAAGAATTGAGGCCACCTTGCTCTTTCAGCCTGGGACAAGTTAAGAAGGGGACAACAGACTGCCAGACATGAAAGCCTATAGAGAGAAGTGGATCAGCTGAGTAAGCAGGTACTATTTTAAAGATGCTTTTCAAAGTAAACTTATCCTCTTACTAATAAAATGACTACCCAGAGGTTGGCAAAGGTTGCCTGTTTGAGATGTACCCCAAGAGTGGTTGGCCGAAACTGCTGCCTCCCAGTTTCCCCTGCAAACCCTTCCTCCCTTTCCTTTAATGCCACCAAAAATTTCCTCCACTCAGTTATTGCAGATCTGGAGCCTCTTGCAGACAGTAAAATGCTGCCTAGACCCTGTGTTCTGATAATGTACTTAAAAATCAGAAAATAACTATATAGTTTGTGTAATTCACACACCATTTTACCTGCCTTGAGAGCTATATAGTTTCCCACTCATCAGAAAGAAGTGTACCTCTGCTGTTTGGAAGTATGATGTTTCAACATATTTTTGTGACACAAAGGCACTCCCTAATCCACTGCTGAAATCATTACAATAACAGCTCACATTTTCACTTTTAATAGTGACTTGAAAACCAAGACTTCATATTTCTAGCACTCTGCCATCCTGGTTTGGCTGGTCTCTAATCCCTACTACAATACTAATTGTAGCTAATCACCATCATCAGTTTTCTTGAAATAAGCTCACACTAACCAAAGTGGTGAGGGAATGAAGTACATGATTTCTTTTGTAGCCCAATATCTCCATCTTATGGTCATAGTATGTATAAGTGCTAAGCTTTTCAGTATTCATTTTACCACGACTTTTAGTAGAGACTTCTGTCTAGCAGGTAAAGCACAATTTTGTATTTTATCTGAAACAGGTGAGTTTTTAAAAAAAAAACTTTTAGGATTTTTTACAGGGTGCTACTGCTGAATCTTTTTCTGAGGGAATGAGTAGTATAAATTACTGGTGACTGATACAATCCCAGCCTATGCTCTTCAACATCAGGGCTGCACCTCACAAGGAGACAGAAGCTATATGGACAATACCCATCCATTTGTGTGCCAGCAAACCACGGGTTTTTACCACTGTGCTTTTTTTCCCCCCGCAGAATTCCCAAGGGAAAATTAAGTCATGCAATATTGACAGTATATTTTCATTACTGCTTGGAACCAAGGTCATACGGGACCAGGCAAAGTCAGAAACAGATACGTTGCTAAACTCTGATAGTGGATGGTCTGTATGCCTCACAGCTGTCCCAGACTGGCTGCTCATGATCTACACAGCCTAGAAAGACCCAACTGAGCAGACAACAGCAGAGACCTGGAGGCAACAAGCTTGGCAGGAAACAGCTGCTGGTGGGGAGACGTGATAGACAACAGCTCTGATTGCTCTTTCAGAAATGCACTCCAGATGGTGATATGGCATGCTGTGGTTCACTGAGAGCAACTTTGTTTGTATGGGGCTAGAATATCAACTCCTGCCTCCACTGAAAAAAGGGGTACGAGTATGCTGAGGCCTCAAGATCTGGCAGGAGTAATGAAATCAGACCAGCATACTAGCCAGACTGTGTCCTGGGACATATGCACTACACATCAAGCATACCTCTGCTAATGATGCAAATGATAGTACACCTCTTCTGTCACACAATATCCCTGTTCTGGCACTGAATGGCAGCACCATTTGATTTCCTGCAGAGAAGGAAAAAAAACAACCCAGTGATATTGAGCCTCAAAATGTCAAGTGTTTTATTTACCCGTCTATGCCAGTCTTGGCATAGAGAGGGTCACAGAATGTGCAAGTAAATTATTCTTTCAGGAATGTCAAAGAAAACCAATTCCTGCCTCAAAGGTTTCCTCTAATCAGAGAACCAGGCAAGCAGCAAACTCTCCTTTGCTTACATTGTCTACCTTGGACTGCTGCCTCTTCGCATAATTCTGAACAGCAAAACTTGCTTAACCACACAGCATCCCTTCCCAAGACCAAACATTTCCTCACACACTAGAGAAATTAACTCAAAAGTCTATATTTATTAATATCACCTGGCAAAATCTGCAACAACAGCACATTTTGGTGTGGAAAAACTGATAATTTTGAAAGATGTGTTAAGCATTTTTTGTCAGTCTTAATGCAGCCTAATGATAACGGTAAATAAACAGTAGCTCATCCAGCCTGTCTACCCACTGCAGCTCTTCTGTTTGGTCAAGTGAGAGTCTGTCACCAAGTATATTGCTGCCCCTAATAATTTAGGAGGGATGTGATGCTCCCATAATACTCCGCTGTTGTGTTTTGAAAGAAGGTCTAAATTTTTTCCAAGGTGTTCTGGTTAAGTTTAATCCAAGCACTGTTGCAAAAGGAGCACTGAGGGATATCGCATCATAAGGAAGCGCATAGATTCCTGCTGTCATATAGTGACTGCATGGACTGGGGAATAGGAAAAAGCTCTGCAAGTGGGACTTCAGACATGCTTCTTTAAAATAGCACCTGACTACTGAAATCTATGCAGTATGAATGACATTGAATTGAAACGTGCCCAATTGCACCTAAGCAGTAGAGACTACAGAATGGTCAGGTCCCATGATGCAGACCACGGACTGAGGAACCACAGCCAAAAGATGCAAGTGGCATATACCTGTTATCAGCAATGCAGTCTTTCCTCTCAAATGAGACATTGCTACCCAGGCTATGTAAACAGAGTGGTGGCAACATGAAGGAATGGGAAGCCATTACTTCATACTTTGCTTTGTCCTTTATTTTTCAAGTAAAATTAAATCCCATCAGTCTTTATTTAGTCCAATATTTACTAAAAAAATTGCTTTGGATTTGTCAGCTAGAGCAAAGTCATGGCAGGTGACAGAATTGCTGCTTTCCCAACTCTCTGCACAGCAATTTGGGTTCCCACTACTCTGAATGCCAGTGTGGGACCATGAAGCCAGGGCAGGACGGCAGCCCAGATGGGACCTTCTCACTCAAGTCACTCTTCATCATGTACCTATGGTCGACAAATAATTTAAATGCTTTGTGAGTGATTTCTGGTCATGGGACCTAGAGCAGTTCACACTGTGTCTAAAACTGCACTTGGCAACAGTCAGGTGAAGAGCTGAACCACTGCAAGACTCCTTAAATGAAAACAAGAGTCTCAAATAACATCACGTGGAATAGAAATAAAGAGAAGTGGATCTAAAAAAAACCTGGAGGCATGAGAGAAGGACAGTGGCCATTACTGGTGTTCCTCAGTTGTAGCACTGCTAAGTCATAGAATCATAGAACCATGGAATGGTTTGGGTTGGGTGGGTCATCTGATTCCAACGCCCCTGCCATGGGCAGGGACACCTTCCACTATACCAGGTTGCTCAAAGCCCCATCCAACCTGGCCTTGAGCACTTCCAGGGATGGGGCATCCACAGCTTCTCTGCGCAACCTGTACCAGTGCCTCACCACCCCCACAGTAAATAATTTCTTTCTTATGTAAATCTATGTAATTCTATGTAATGTAATAATAAATAAAAATACGTAAATCTATCCTCTTTCAGTTCGAAACTGTTACATCTTGTCCTATCACTACATGCCCTTGTAAGAAGTCCCTCTCCAGCTTTCCTGTAGGGCCCCTTTAGGTACTGGAAGGTGGCTACCGGGTGTCCCCGGAGCCTTCTCTTCTCCAAGCCGAACAGCCCCAACTCTCTCAGCTTGTCTTCATAGGAGAGGTGCTCCAGCCCTCTGATCATCTTTGTGGCTCTCCTCTGGACTCGCTCCAACAGGTCCATGTCCTTCTCGTGTTGGGGGCCCCAGAGCTGCACACAGTACTCCAGGTGAGGTCTCACAAGACCGGAGTAGAGGGGGAGAATCACCTCCCTCAACCTGCCAGCCACACTTCTTTTGATGCAGCCCAGGATTCAGCTGGCTTTATGAGCTGCAACTGCAAGGCCGTTGAGCTTCTTGCCCACCAACACCTTTAAGTCCTTCCCAGGGCTGCTCCTAATCCATTCCCTGCCCAGCCTGTATTTGTGCTTGAGATTTCCCCGACCCATGTGCAGGACCTTGCACTTGGCCTTGTTGACCTTCATGAGGTTTGCATGGACCCACCTCTCAAGCCTGTTACGGTCCCTCTGGATGGCATCCCTTCCCTCCAGTGTGTCGACCGCACCACACAGCTCGGCATCGTCAGCAAACCTGTGAGGGTGCAAGTCATAACACGGTGCTAGGTTCCAGAATCAGCTCATCTCCTTGTATAATCCACACATGTACCACAACGACAAAAAAAATCACAGTTGCTACACCTACACAATTAGGCAAAGTGCTCTGCTTATTTTCCAGCATATCAGTTACTGAAAGAAGACAGTGGCCATTTACAACTGCGAGGAAAGCTGAAGCATTAACTCCCTTTTGCCAAGGTATGTGCTTTGAACCAAGACACCAACCACCTGTCTTTGATTGCATCAGTAAAAACAGGTAGCTGGAGTTCCTAATAAATGGGGATGATCATCATCCCTTTCCCAAATTAAATCTGATTTCCTTAAGTCACTATCCAGAAGTCTCATCTGGATTCCATAACATGCAGTCCTGAATTCTCCCTGCAAGGTTAAGAAAGTTTTTGCAGGCTTTATAAGTGGTGGATAATACAGGCACGCTGCACTGCAACACAAGGCCCAGGAGAGTGAGGTTTAAGCTTGCAGCAAGAAAATGCCTATATTTAATCACCACACTTTTTCTTCTGAGACCAGGAAAGTTGTTCATAGAATTTCTGATTTGAATTGAAGGGTCCTTAAATAAAGGTCTTTTCCAGTTTCTTGTGGTTCTTTATTCGTGGGCTGCCTATAGCATCCCCACAAAAACATTCATGAGTGCTACCTTCACAACTTAAGAATGATGCTTCTGAGGAACAGTGGACTGTAAAATATCACTGTGGAGATAACAGAACTGTGGAACTGCTGTATCTACTAGTACTTGCAATGTCATAATTAAGTCCTTTCTCAGTTTGTCAACAAATAAAGTTGCAGCCTGTGAGTCTTTAATATATTTTGCTTATCTGTTCATGCTGCCAGAACAATACTATCATGGCAGATATATCCTCCACAGTAAGAATGGGTGTAGGATCAACTATTTACCCATAGGATATTCCAGTGAAGTTATCTCAGGAACAAAAGAGAAAAAAAAAAAGAAAAAAAAAAGAAATGTTTTCATACAGAATAAACATCCCTGCACCTGTTCTGGCATTGGTGGCTGCAGGATTCTGACAGATGTTGCTTTTCTCAGAAGAGTCAAGATGTGTTTGAGTGCTGCTTGTGATTTCAAAGACTTTTAACCTCACATAACATTGAACTTCTTGGGCATTTCACTGGTGATACTGAACTTTGTGTTGCAATGCTAAAAAAAAGTAAGTAAGTAGTATAGAAAAGGTCCATTTCAAAGTAGGTGTGTAACAAGATTCCGAACACTTACAAACTCTTGCTATTACAGAGAAGATACCACTTCTGTTATACTGAATAAATAAGGATCTAGGAAAAGTGCAGTAGAATTGTTGAGACAGCTTGCTTTGAAGAGGTCTTAGAGACCCAGTAAAACACATTTGTGCAATGAAATTAAAACTGTTCCTCCATTTCACACTACATTTTAGAGAATACTACATGTGCCTCACGCTTAAAGAAAATGCAAAGGATGCAAAACACAAGTAAATCTCAGGAATGTGCCCATGTTCAAGGAGCAATCTCCATCATAGCCATGAATGCGAGAAGGCATTGCTTCAACAACTGACGAAGCAGCATTTACACGAGAGCTTTCCCCAGGGAGAAGCAATGTCACCAGGTAACACTGAAGGGCAGGGGCCGTGGCCACACACTGAATCACCAGGGGGATGCAGTTCAGCATTCACCACTTTCTCAGCACTGATGCAATGATGAGGGTCAAGGGGGACTTGCCTTCCAAAAGGAGGTTTTGCTGAGCACTGTTATGTATCTGGGGCTGAATCTGCTCGGCTTTGCACATGACAATTGCTTCTGGAGCCTCAGCATTGCACCCCTCACAGGGCAGAGGGACCCGCCTGTGGCGCTGAGCGTTGCTGAGACCAGCCTGACAGCAGCACGGCCAGGCTGCCCGTGCAGCCCCAGCGTTCACACAAGCCACAGGACACTGGATCTGCTGAGGAGCTGCCTTTCTGAAGGGGCCTCAGGAGCAGCAGGAAGCAGACCCTGAAGAACTGGCATCCGTAAATCCTTGTGTTGCCTTTGCCTGAAGCAGGGAAATGGGCCACTTTGTCCTGCCACTTGTGTAAATCCCCTTGGCTGACCCAGCCAGTGATGAGCTGTTGGCAAGGTACAGGCTTCTCCTTTTGCTCCCACAGTCTCCATCCCCACCTTCACTTTCCCAAGGGTGACTCTGATTCGAATGCTGGACAGTGGGCAAAAAGGCACAGTGCTTTACACTGAGAGATTTACAGCAAGCAAGCAGTAAAGAAACACAAATAGCTCAGGAGGTATACAAAGGATTTTTCAGGAATACCGTTAAATGTAGATTTTGAAATTCTTTAATGGGACCTAAAGCAACTGGCATTCCATTTCCACACACCTCGTGTATGTTTTGCATTAAGCATTAATCATGATCCTTGAATATTCAGGCACAAAGAATTCATGTGTTTTCTGACACATGTGTTGATGTTGGATTTATAGTTAAGATATTCTAAAGATTAAGTGCTCCCCTTAGTGTTAGCAATTTAGAAGGCACATAGCTATTTCCTCTCTTCTAAATATGTGATGATGCAACAGCCAAAATAAATACCCCCAAACACAGTCAGGTTGAAGTGCCCATAATATCAACGAGACACAGCTCTAATATAAGTAAAATACTGCTTATAAGGGTTTGGCTGGATTAGAGAGACGAAAAAAATGTAAGAGTAGATCCAATATACACTCATAATCCATTGCATAGGGAAAGGGATAATTGTAATTTAATTTGAGGAATTTTGCAAAGAGATGTCTTTAAATTAGAATTATTAAATACAAGCAGCATAATTACACTCATAAAAATAAAGTCATTCAAAAAAGCATTATTATTACTGAGTTATTAGAGCTAATCATATTTATAAAGCACTGAAACCTTGCCCGATGCCCTTAGAGAAACACAATACTAAGCGAAAATCAAAAGTCATGCCTTGGCCCAAAGACCCACTCCCCAGCTTGGAACATCTGGGCTTCCTCCACGTGAGGGAAACGCCTGCTTGGCACAGGGCCTCTGTGGTGGGAAGAATTCACACCCTTTAAACTTTTCTGCCATGGAGTGTGACTGGCATGTCTGGGGAGGAAGTAGGGAGGATGGGAAGAGATTGTGGCATCTGGGGTGATGGCCCACGTGGTGCAAAACCTCAGTGGCCACTCTTCCCCATGCAAGCCCAGGAAATTAGTGAAGCACAGAAGCCATCAAGCCATTTTTCCTCCCTTGCTCTCAATGTCCTAAGGGATGTCTATGGCACAGGTGAAAATCAGCACCAGAGAGCATGGTATTGCAACGAAAAGGGTAATGGTGGCTATACCAAGTGTGAAGGCAATGGTTGTACTGGTTTTATACTGGCTTCACGCCATCAAATAAGATGGAATTGCTACTTGCCAGCCCCAAAGAGCAACTTGCAAACTGTTGCATTTTATAGAATAGGTGGGCTTTCAAGAAGTGATTTGGAGAAGGAAATGGAGGGCACTGACACACATTAATCAGAAGGCAGCATGGAAAGGGGCCCCGAGGCAGGAGTGGGGAAAGCAGACAAAAGGAACAGTCACGGCAGATCACCAAGGGCAGGAGAGAACACAAAAGCACTATTTTAGAGGTATGAAATGCAAAGAGCTTAAGGAGTTCAGACACCTCTGGAGGGAAAAGAAGAGATGAAGACAGCACAAAGACGCAGAGCCAAGGAGACAGGAAATGAATGGTACAAGGTGGTGAGCTTGCCAGAGGGATTTGGAACGGGTGAGGGACTGGGAGCAAAATGGGCTGAGCCCAGAGACTGGGATGTGATAACTGGGGCAAGAAATGACCAGGTGTTGGCAGAGGGGACAGTAGGAGACTATTCCTGTTGGAGCACTAAGGAGGGAAAGCAAACACAATTTAGAGCAGTCCAGGAGGAAGTGCAAAGAGAAAGCTCCCGCTGAACAATGTCACTTAGCCATTTAGGAATGTTTCTACTCCTTTTAAAGGGAAGGGAAAATAAGGAAGCAGGAATGTCAGGGTAAAAAGGGACAGAAGGAAATAATTCAAGATAAGAAGACCTTAGATCAAGTACAGAAAGGGGCTAAGGGAAGGAAAGATACACATATATGTGGAAAAAGACTTAGAAAAGGGAAAGACCTTTTGAACAGCAGGAATAGAGTTACTGAAGAAGGCTTGTGGGACGTGTAAGATTCTTGTGCCCTCTCTGCCATTGGGTGCAGCCCATGCTGTTAGATGCACGGGCGTGGGGCGGTTGCATGGTTGCGCACACACGGGACGCCCTCTTCCCACTTCTCTTTCTGTACATGGTGGCTGTGCCCAGCTCCAGTTAGAAGTTGAGCTGTGGCAGAGGCTGTGCCTCCTAAATGCCCACCAAGGTTACCCAAGCATGCTGCTAAGCCCTGGAAAACCAAAAAATAACAACAAGAGCAAACCAAAATGGATTCCAACACAGCCACTCAGTTGGCTGGAAACCCTAGGCCAGGTCTTTAGCTCATATAAGCTGGCGTAGCTCCACAGACATCACTGGAGATGCTTTGACTTACAGCAGCGCTGAGGAGCTGCCCCTGTGTTCCCATCAATCGCAGGAAAGAGTGTGTGTATTTCTTTTCTGTGAACAGACTCTGAGCCCAGACCCACACTGAGAAGCAAACTGAACACTCTATTAACAAAAGAAACCTCCCACCAGCAATTCAATAATATAAAATGCTATATATTTTCTTTTAAAGTCTTTAAAATAACTACTGGATGCAAGACTCTTCAAATCCTGCCGTATCTCCCTCCAGCCCCGCTTTGTATTTTCCCTCCCAGGCAGGGCTGAGGTCTTAACAGTCACAGTGCTTCATTTTTCATTTTCTGATTTCAAGCTTTACTACTTATTTTAGAAGTAACCTTTTTGGCATCCTCCTATAGTCAGGTTAAATGGCCTGTTTACATTTTCATTTAAAATGTTTATCTTAAATGAGCAAGACAAATAGCTCTGTTGCACAATGGCTTTCATTTTATAGTGGTTGTGTGTCACTTTATATCAGTGGAAATGCAGACGCGGTCTTTCTTCAGGAGTTTGAAACTAAATAGCTGGTGCACATCTGTTTAAATTTAATTTGAACCTGCAGGTTCCAAAATGAAAGTAAAATGGAAAAAAATAAACTTTTTTTTTGCTGTTTTTTAACGCAAGTAGAATAACAAAATTATCTTCTCTTTCTTATTCCCTTATGTAATTATTAAATCCCCCAGACTTTCATTAAAGTCTTTCTGAAATCAGTTACTTTGATTCCAGTATTTCAGTTTCTTTTACCTTTCTCTCTGTGGCTCCTTAGAGCTCTGTTACGCCATATATTCTTCTCCCAGTGTGCATTATGTTACCCCCCTCCCCATCCAATGAACACCTGTAAAATGTAATCCCCCCCTTCTAAAAGAAAAAAACCAAAAACTTTTGTATTTTAAAAGTCAAAATTCAACCTAGTAAATAACAAAGCTCATTTTCCAAATTGGTGACTTAAAAGCAGCCCGATAACATTACAGCTAGTTCCTCCAGCCAGTTCCTCCAGCCCCAGTTGCAACTGGGAGCTCCACTGAGTTTGGGAGCAATGGGAAGACAAGATATCCTCTCAAGCACTTGCAAAAGCCACCTGCATGACCAGAAGCAGCACAGCTGCAGATGGCAGCTCCAGGGAGCCCCAGAAAAGCAGGAGGACGAGGTGCATAGGTGAAGCCTGAATTCCCGTTCCTCCCCAGGTCTGCTGAGAAAAGACCAGGCACACAGCAAGGTATTTTCTTCTCCTGGAGGAGCAGTGGCTCAAAAGCCTAGCTGCTGTACCCACAGCAGATATTTCCCCCTGCTCCTTCTCCCTCGCTAAGCCAGGATAAATGAGCAACCCGAAACATGATTAGGAACACTAATCAGCAACCAAAAGTACCCTTTGATTGAGCAGTTAGCTTAGGAGCTGAAGCAACTCCAGGTTTTTTCTAGCATGGCACCTTCCAGCTGAGTTTCGGAGGCGCTGGTTTCCCAGGCTGAGGCTGTTTAGCTTTGTGTGAATCAGAACAACCAAGCCTCAGACAGCCTAAATATGCTCCTAGAGAAATGAACACCCTACAGGGACAGGCTGAACAAAGCTTTCATGACCCCTTCCTAACAAAACCAGCCTCTGACTCAGTTTTTGGCAGGAGAGGGAGAAAGGAGGGATCCTTCTGAGACATGCTCAGTGGGAGGGCTTCGGTGAGGGAACATCAGAAGGACCCACCAGATGGACACTTGGACTACATCTAAAGCTTTCTCACATTTCTTTTCCTTCCTCCCCACCCTCCTTCCCCCCGCCACGCACTCAGTTTACCTCTTCCCTACTCATCTACAAAGTGCTTGTTCAAAGTGCTGGGGCGGCGATGGATGCCCACACGTGCACGCAGGAGCACAGTGGCTGACGCTCTGCACGTGCCGGCTGCTGCAGGAAAGGTCCTTTGAGCGCGTGGTGCGGCTGCAAGGCACGCTGGCAGGCGCAGCATTCACCGGGGAAGTCTTTCACCTCCAGCCCAGGTCCATGCTGTCTGTTAAGGGTAGCCCTTTGGACCAGGCTCACCTGAGTCTGCTACAGCCAAGCCACCTCCAAAGCCTCTTCAGGTGCAACCAGGGTGGAAGGGGACCATGCATGAGTGTGCTCCCACCAACAGGCAAGACATCACACGGGCAAGACACGGAGTGTGCTGCTCGTACAGACCTCCCAATGCCACCCTTTTAATGCAGTGAAGGTGGTGGAGGGGAAGCAGAAAGGAGGAATGGAAGAAAGGCTCTGTACTGATTGCAGTGGGATTTGAAGCTGATTTAATGAGGAAAATTATTCCCGGCTCTTAAATTGCTATGGTTTCCTCTTTGATTGAATGTTGGTATTCCTTTAAGTTTTCAAAGGAGTAAATGTAATTACAATATGCATTTGATAGTGAGTATTTCTAGTTCCTTTCCATGCAATTTAGCTCATAATTTTTATTCTTTTTCAAATCAAATAATGATTTGACTCTTCCTCATGTTGAGGGCATTAGTTTGCTAACAGGCTAAAAAGCATCAGTTCGCCATTTTGACCAGATCTGTTTTCTTCAAGTTCTTGGCAAGAAAGAAACGCTTGCTTTAAAAGACAGCAAAGTGTCCTGTCTTGTCTTGTTATTCCATTGGGAACAAATTATTCTTTTATGTATGCTTTGATGTTGAAATAAAAGGGTTTTTAAATACTATTTCACTGTACTGGTTATAAAAATGCTGTAATTTCCTGGTTATTTGTCTTATTGGAAGTAAGTCAGCGACAAAAGCACAAATATCATATACACAGAAACTTCCTAAATACCCCTTTTATCCACAGTGCTCTGTTTTATTGAAGGGCTCCAAACCTATTGTCCGTGAATGAAACTCCATCGTTATTGTCCACATGTTGTTATTCTCACTCCCAAGTCTCAGTACAGATATACACATTAGCCTGGTCACTATGCAATAAATCACATGCTCACCCAGACATGGATTTAACAGGAGAGGCTGAATGTGGTGTGGAGCGCATGTTTCCAGCCGTGTGTTGCACAAGTGGCTGTACAAGGCTCCTGTATTTGGCCTTGCCAACACCAATAGTCTTAGATAGCACCTTTATTCAGAGGCACTAATGTCCTGTTTGGGACTCCAGTTGCAGTTACGCAGCAGAGGTCAGTGGATACACGTGGGAACATTTACAAGTTTTGCATTAAATCCCACCTGGATGAAACCTGCACGCTGCATAAATTCAGCCCACCATGTACGTCTTGAGTCATGAATGCAGTTCATGCCAAGAAAACTGCAGGCTATTAAAAACACCTTTTATGCAAAATTCAAAACACCGAGTCCTATGATTTGCTTGCACTGCATTGACTTCAGCAAAGCTTCTCCCCACTTAGTCCAGTAGAAGCAAGAAAGGGATCAGGTCTTTGCTTTTCACCCTCATTACAGGGCTGTAAAGAGATGTGTTCAGACCTGACTTAAAAAAGCCCCAGTGTAACAGAAAGCATGTTGTTCCATTACCTCTATGACACCATTCCCAGAACCTGTTAGCGCTTCCATTGCCCAAAGTCAGCATGACTCCCCACTGAGCAATAAAGTACATGATGTTATATGAAGAAAGGCAATCAGACTGCTAATTCTTAGATAGATCTTAATGAAAGGCAACAAAAAGTCAGTGTCAGGAAGAACAATAGGTACCGAAGGAGGAGGAAGATACACCTTTTATTAACTTCAGCTCACAACCACAAAGAGCTCCTCTGCTATAGTCTGCTGCTATTCATAGCAAATGGGTTAACTCCTCAGACATTCATTACACACCACGATACATTTTTACTGTTGACAGTACAAGTCAGTAAATATTGGACAAGATACACAGTGAAATCTCTTATAAATTAAGGTTAAAGATGTATATTGATCATAGGCATAAAATAGTCATTGAAAAGCAGTGACTACCTCTAAACATGGCAACAGGCCTGCACATGCTGCTGCAAGACCAAACTGTGAGAAATTCAAACAATTCTTTTGCTTGTTTTATGATTAAGCTTTTTTCGGAATCATCTTGCAATTAACTGAAATAATCAATTCAGATTATCTCACATTCAGCTCCACAGAAGGGCTGTAAGAATCCATAGGGGAGTAGTAGAGGAGGTAGAGTGACAGATTAGAAATATCTCTGAATGCTTTGCTTTGTTATAACTCTTGGAAATCACACTCTGAAAAGAAAAGCTATAGGCAATTGTGTAGTACAGGCTATAGGGGGCTGTCAAGAAACACACTGTATCAGCTAGGGTGGAGAGTTTTACTCTAATCTGCACTTGTGATCAGTAGACACAAGATCAGCGTATTAAGGAGGAAAGACATTTTATTCCCAGCTTTTCAAATACTTCTGGATGAAAGACCAAATAATAAAAGCTTAGCTATATAACAAGTAACTCTGTATTTTACAGGTCTTTAAAAAACACTTCATAATGTTTAACTAGTAACCTAAGCCTGGTTTAGGTATTTTGAGTACAAAGCAGAAAACCTTTCCACAGCCAATTCTAAAAACAAGAACTTGAAATACAAAAGAACTCCAACAAATTTCAAATTGAGAACAATGTTGCATTGTCAGGGACTAGATTTAATAGGTGTCTTTAGCATTCCAATCTCTTGGCTTCCTGAGAGGTTGGGCTGCATCTGAGGCACATAGAGACTTCCAAGTTTGTGGTAGAGCAGAAAAATTCTAGATTTCCAAGCGCTTTGGCTCACTGAACAATACTGCCTTTTCTACCTCACACAGTGGTTCTCTCACTTGGGAGGGATCTTCAAATCTGACAGCAGAAACCACTTGCCTGGTCTCTGGACTTCGGGTTGACTTTGCCTCAGCTTTTGCCCTCTGCTTTCTTCATTTCCCACCTGCAGAGGAGAGCACCGCACTCTCACGGGCAGCTACCGCCATACCACCTCGAAGGTACGGATTTGTACTTGTTAACGTGTAGCATCTGCTGAGTTGTGGCATGGGATGGAGCTGGGGCAGCTTGTCTGCAGCATGGTCCTTTCTCTTTTGCCGATTTTTATCTCAGTTGATTGACTCTGCTATATATCATAAATGCCTTAGACCTATCTTATACATAGCATTAATACAGAAATAAATGTTCCCTTGAAGTGCTCAAAGTGTGTTCTGATACCTCTGCAGGCACTGCTAACTTCTTCCAGAACTTGTACAGGCTTCCAGGTTGGGAAAAGCAGGGCAGGATCTGCAGGCAGCATGAACCGATGTAGCTTCCAGTAACGTGAGGATCAGGCCCAGGAAAGCAGTGCATTTCCTCTGGAAAGGAAAGACCCCCACCTCTTTCACTATAAATACACCAGACTTGTGTGCTTTGTTTTGAGCCCAGTTTCCTAAGGAAACAAGGTCTATGCAGTCATGCTGTGTCTGTCTGTCTGTTTCTGTTCCCCACTCCTCTCATTAGTCGTCTTGACTAGATTTGACAGTGGGGGTCACAGTCTCCAGTACATTAAGCTTTTTTTGCACCTCAGTGACCAAAAGGAGAGAAGCGTTTGTTGTTCTTTATGTCTCCCCTAAGAGAAAAGCTTTATCATATGCTTTTTCTGTCTGAGACAGAGAATCCAGAAGGGAAGAGACCTTGTGAGACAGGTTAGCAGGAAACCAGGTTGTGTTAGTTCCTCTGCTCCAGGAACTACTTGTTTAGTTAAATCTCTGCAGGAAGCATCCAGCATGACAGATCCCATGCAGGCGGTGCCCCCTAATACCTTTTTGAAGCTGGACATTTCAGTTTTCAAAAGTGACAGATCTTTTTAGAGCTCTGAGAGGGTACTGATTTAACCTTTGAAGGCTGAAGAAATTCTGATGTTTCTCTGTCACCCATCTGGCTGTTTTCGTGATGTCTTTATCTTCTTGGGGCAAGCAGGCTTCGGGGTACGTGGGGGACCCCCCTTTCCCAGGTCCCCACCTGCCAGCACAGACCCAGCTCGACTCCCACGGCCTTGCAGATGGCGCATTCGTTTGCACTTCTGCACATTCAGTGGTCAGCAGGGGTCCAGTCATGGTACTGATTTGTATTCACCTGCTGAAGTGCATTCAGCACAAATTAGAGGAAAAGCAAACCTTAAGGATCCAATAAGAGAGAATTTTATAGCCACTCTGCATAGAGGTGCAAAATGCAAATAGCATGTGGCAGAAAGTCTGCTCTCCAGAGGGTCTTATTTGTGTTACAACCCTCTATTAATCATAGCAGTAGTATTCTCCTGTGATGTATACGCATAAAATCATCACTCCTTTTTTAGGCGTAATGATACTGCTTTATCTACTGCCTTTACAGCTACATATAACAAGCAAAAACAGTGCTTAAAGAATGAAACTTATATTAACAAGAAAAAAAATACTGTAGTTCAGAATTGCACTACAGGTTCCACACAGTAACTTATTTCCTCTTCTTTAACAAACATATCACGCAGACATATCTATCTTAAGGCAGACATGATTATTCACCGCAAAAACGACAGTTATTTTTATGTAAAGCAGAAACTAATGAAGTAAGAAAACGTATTGAGAGATTTTTGGCTACACATTTTCGGATTCCAAGTGTGGTGTTCACATGGCAGCTGCTTTGCTGGATACTGCCTCGCTGATGGCTGGTGGCATTGATTTATTGACATGCTCGAACTAGAAATTAAGGCAGCCTCAGGGGATGATATCAACTGACCTGTAAATTGGAACATGTGTTTTGGGTTTTTTTGTTGTGCTTTTTTTTCTTTTTTAACAAGACTTCTGCCACTGACTTTAACATTTTCCATTTAACACAAAAAAATTCTTCCACATCTCAGATGTATTCAAACCATAACAATAAATCAGGACAACGGACTCATGCTGACTTCTGCCAGTGGAAGATCTAGCTCCTGTGGTTGAATTATTTTTTCCTATACAACATTAGAAAGAAAAGCTACGTTTTGTTTTTTTTTTTTCACCAACTTCTTCCAAAGTCAAGATTAATCTTAAGTAACGAACTATGAGGTCAGTGAATACTGAATTCTAGCCAGGGTATTAGCAAGCTGGTGAAAGAGCATTCTCACAAAGCTGTCTGCCACATCTGCTGATGTTCAACAACAAAAGAGACTCCCCAAAGTCCCTGTCTTGAATTACCCCCACATCAGATTTTTACCAGTCAAATTTTATCTGAGTCATTTACACGCCCACTCTGACAGGAGCGTGGGAGCAGCGAACAAAGGGCAGGCATCCACCGGGAGCCTGGCCAGAGCAAAGACTGACAGGCCATGCTTAGCCCAGATGATTAGATACTACATTTTCGCAACCAAATTGTGAGGCAAGGATGCTGCCTGTCTCTACGCTGACAGAGTTCCTCCCATGACGGAGCCTGATACTGCAGGGAAAGAAAATGACGATGATAATTCTGTCATCCAGGCTAGTCAGGAAGTATCTGCCAGGCATTTTTTTAGGCAGAAATGGTGTTTCTGGAGCAGCAGAAGCTCTAAGCCAGGAGAAAGTTCAGGGGAACAGTTCACATTTAGGAGCATAGTTTCCAGCGGATGTCAGCACCTGGCCACAGAAATCCAGCCACCCTTCAGCCAGTGCCCATGGGAAGTGGCACAGGCATTCCCTATGTGTCCATCCCGGACCCCAGCACTGGCTGGCAGGACCCCTACGGCTCCCTTCCAGGCTCTGTGCCTCCTCCTGTGTGACCAAACGTTAGTGATGGTGGCAGATGGTGCCCTTCCACCAGGAATCGTGGCACCCGTGGCTGCACCGTGGCTTTCAGCTTGCATGGGCTGCTGGCAGCTCATCAACAGTATGGTGACTGGCACAAGGTACCCGGGGTCTAGCCCAGAAGGAGACATGTTCTGTGGCAAAACACAGTGCTACAGCAGCCATCATCCCAGGCAAGTGCTTTGCAGTACCTGCACTGGGTTTGATCCTCGCCTCTGGTCTCATCAGCTGGGCCTTTTCCTGTGCACTCAGACCCACAGGACAATGCAGGAGAAACCACCTTTTAGTTTTGTTTCTCCTTTCTAATGGAAAGGCTAGCCAAATCCTAACAACCATATTTGTCTTACGATTTTTTACTAAACCATTTGCACACACTGCTATGCTGCCTGACTACTCTCAATTACCTTAATCTGATTTTCGATCTCTGTAAAGCATGACTATATTAGCCAGCATTATTTACAGAAAGGCCAGGTTTCGGAGTCGATTTACCATTTCAGTGCTGGCAGACGTGTGACTTGTTCCTCATCCCTCCCCAGTCCTTCAACCCCTGAAGGAAAGTGCTCTCCCTTTTGAGATGCAGCACCCTTGCACCAGTCGCAGTGTGACACGGGGGGGACGTGAATTGCTCAGAGCAACTGTTGTGCAGTCTAGCTTCATGGTAAATACCTCACTGGCCTTGAGTTTCTCTTCCCACTATAGATTTAATGTGTATACACAACAAGGAAATTGCAATAGCTTTTAGACAACGTGCAAAATTCCATGAATTAAAGGGTTTCTTCTTTTTCCTTCAGTTTTACGCATGTCTACAACTTTACCCACACCGGGTATTTTTTTGCTTGCACTGGTGTGGATTATCCCCCAAAACATCCATTTGAACGAGCACTGGAAACTAAAGCTTTTTGTTTACTCAGTAAGCTCTGGATGCGTTTGCACTGAAACTAGTGACAGGAAAATAATGGCCTTGATCTCTCCCTCAGCCACCAAGACCAGAAGGCAGAGGAAATCCATGACCTGTCCCTAGATCTCCACCTCCAACATCAGACAGAAGAAAACAATTGCCTTCCTTGGAGACCTCACAAAGAATAAAGCTGTAACTAAATAAAATTCTCATGCCAGCAATTTTGGGAATTTCTCTGTTGTTATTGTTACAGCAAAATCTCCACTGACTCTGGAGGACTTTCATGTGAATGGAAAAGGGTCTGGAAAAGAAGGTGAAATGACAGCAGGACACAATTCCTACGTTGCTTCCGCTGCTGCAGATCCAGGGTGTGGTGCTTCAGCTCATGCTTTCTCCAGCCTGACAACACCAGGCTTTCATAGCTGTTTGCTCTTGATTTTCACTAGCACCTACAGCTCAGAGCCTACAAGAACAGGCACAGCACAAATGCTGGTTACACAGTGCTCATGACTGAGTGGATGCAGGACATCAGGGTCTGAAGAAAAAGCTTGTGGTGAATGTCACATGTCAGCAGTTATTCAGTCAGTATACATTACTAAAAAGCAAAGAAAAAGTCAATTTCACAACTGTTCAGACCTTACTATTTTAATAGCAGCAACATTTTTACTCAAATAATGGTTGTGCTCAGACAGAAGCCACAGCTCTAAATTTGGCCTCCAAATGCAGGGCTTCTAAATATCCAGTGCAAGTGTGGACGCCTGTGCTTTCCAGTTCACAAAACCAGCCATCAGGGCCCCTTGCAAAGACCTGTACCCTCTCCAGCTCTGCTTCAAGCCAGTCGGGTTTTGCTTGCTCCAACCCAAGCTGCCCTGAGCTTGCATGGATACTGCCTGCCTCTCCTAAATGGCGTGTGGATGGATCTGACTGACTTGTGGGGAGAGCATGAGGGAAACAAGTGTAACTTCCTCCTTGCAGGAAAGAGACTGCAGAGATTTATTTTAAGTTGGTGTAAGAGAAAGTACTGGCATCACAGTGATGGCCATGCTGCCGAGGTGGACAGCAAAATGAGCTGAAGGGATGAGGAAGTGGGAGCGCTTGAATTAAAATAGTTATAATTTATAGTTCAACAGTAAAGGAATTTTACTAGTTTAGAACATCAGTAGGAGTCAACAGACTGAAGTTCTGCCTATGATTTGCTATGGAACCTACAAACATTTAACTTCTCCAACACTCAACTTGTGTACTTGAAAAAAAAATTAAGAGCAGTAGGAGAAACAATACACTAATGCTTGTAAAGTTCCTTCAGATATTGGCTCTACAGTAAATTAAAATATAAATTTTAATGATCTTTTACTTCTTGTGAGTGAGATAGATGGAAGCAAGGCCTCTGGGTAACCTTAAGGTATTGCTTTCATTGCATACTAACAATTTATTAATGTTCTTTCATTTTCATTTCCCAAATCCATCGTAATTAATTCTTAAACTCTTCTAAGTATGCGTAGTCTTTTATTCAAAGAAAGGTGTCGTCCGTCTCCCCAGCAGGCTCAGAAATGCTGGCCCGTGATTAGAAGGGTGGGTTTTTAACAATTTATAAAACATTTTTCTACAGTTTTAAAGAGATTTCTTAGTCACCTCTGCTTAGAACTTTCTCCCCACTTCAGCAGCGGAAGGTCCCTGGCGGTACCTCCCGGCACAAGCCTGGCAGGCGTGCATTTATGTGCTTAGCCTTCGCCACCGAGCAGAGGCTGCCAATTGTACTGCGCTGTACTTCATTAAGTAGTAGTTTTACGAGGTGGACTGCAGCACACAGGGGACAGGCACGAGACCACCAGATTTATGGCCTTTCGGCGTCGAGCTGACAGCGTGGCAGTATTCACACAACAAAAACCATATTACAAGAATGTTAACGTGGCAGGAGAGCCCCACCAAAAAAAAAAACCCCACAAAAACAACCAAACCCCAACAAGGTAGGAAATTCAGAGTTAAAAATTCAGAGAAACTCCAGTACCCAGTGTGGCACCAATAAGATGGTGTCCCCTCCTCTGCCTGGCTGTTGGAGTCTTTAATCCTCAGCTGTGGGTTAAAAAGCCTGGCTTTTAGGGCAGCGGAGATGTCTGGCTCCAACACCCACGTGTGGGAGTCAGGTACCCGTCCTGCCAGCACCAGCCCCTCGCCCCCACCTCTGGGCCAGTTGGGCTGACTTCTTGGAGCAATGGCCCAGAGAGGTTATGGTGCGTTTGGTAGCCAGACATATATCTATCACATGGGAAAGGAAATACAGATGCCTTTAACACTGTTTTAAAAAAAATGCTTGTCTCTCTTGCCTGTATCTCCCACCAATGAATGGGCTCTTGTTTGTCTCAGTGGGAACTACCATTTCAGAGGTATTTTCCAGAAAAAGCCCAGAATGTAGGCTTTTTCCTACTAAGAAAAGTAAGAATGAAATGGCTACAGTAGAAGTGAACAGATAACTGAATTTTTGTGTAGAGCCAAACTTTAAAAGGTTTGGATCACAGGGAAACTCAGCCACCCCCAACACCCGCCCCAGTAACATTTTAGACCCATTACAGGGAGTGTTCTCTTACTTTGGGCTGACATGAGATCTATCCTGGCAATTACAGCCTAGTGGTGTCAGCTCCATGTATCTGTAATTGATACTCAGTCCCACAGAGGACAGGAGAGCAGGAACTGACATCTTAAGGGCATTTCTCTACAGGGTCTTGTTCAGGAGGAATTGCTCAAGAATCCCCTTTGAGAGTGGATCAGGCTAACCAGAACAAGGAACCTTCTCCCAAAATTAAAGTGCCCACGTGTACAGGTAATAGACATTGCACTTTAGCCTGACATCTTTTCATTAATCTGTAATGTAGATGAACTCAAAATCCTGATGGATGCCAATGGCTGGATTGCTCAGTCCAGCCTCTGTGCATCATCGCAAGCCATAGGTATGCACATATAATTTCATCCTGGCTGCCAGGGCAGTCTTCTGACATAAGACAGAGCTGCCTATTGCCCAGACCACACTGCCAGGGAGGGCCAAGGGGCACCTGGTCCCTGGCTTCCTGGGCCACCCTTTACTACAAGCCCTTTCCCACATTAAGGTTCTCTGAAACATGGCATAAAGGAGCAGAAAGAAACCCCCAAAGCAGGCACCTCTACAGGGCAAAGAGTCTTTCCACTTCTTTGACTTGGTCTGAAGTTGCTCTCTACTACCAAAGGGGACTGAAGCCACCAAAAGGGGCCTTAGCTCCAGCCCCAAGTTGCGAAATTGCTGTGGTAGCCTCACTTCAGCAGCCTGAGTTTGATTCTCTCACCCAAGAACTGTATAAGGCTGTTGTAATTTCACAAGGAAACACTTCGCACTGATACTGTGACTTGATCTTGTTTGCTGTCCCAAGGCAATCTGGAAAAACTCAGATTTATGCACCAGCGCTTGCTTTCAGCAAACCAAATCCAGGACTCTGGCTGTAAATATTTCCATTCTGGCACCTCTTGCTAGACAAAATTAACCCCACTGTCAGTCTTGCAAGATCTCGTCACTTTATACATGTTTCTTGGCTGTCCTCTGCTGACCTGGGAGCTCTACAGGGCATGGCGAGGAGCTCACACCCATGGCAGATGTCTGCAGCACGCCTGGCTCCATCACCAGACGTGCAGTCACAGCCATACCCGACATTGCATCCCTGTGAGGTGCCACACAAAGAGCTCACAGAGCACTTCGAAGGGCCAATTAGCTCCAGCAAAGCACGGTGCTAATGGGACTTGCTCTCCTAATTCTGGCTCTTGAATGTCTGTGCACTCAGCTGTCTAAACCCACTCAAAGCCAATTCAGGTACCTCCAAGTCACTGCATCCAGGTGCAGCTCCAGGGCTTGTCCAAACAGGCAGCTGTTTCACGCTGAGAACATCAGGCTGCCATGAGCACCAGAACAGCCCCGTGGCAAGGGGCAGTCACGGTGCTGCTGCCCACCGCGCCTGTGTCGAAACGTAGCACCTCCGGCAGGGTGAAGAAGGTCAGGATGGTGCCAGGAATTACTGTGAAGGAGCAAGGGCTGCTTGTGTAAATTTGAGTCGCTGTGAATGATGTCCATACAACCCTATACATGCACCATACAACCCCTACTGCTCCCACCACTGACTCAAAGCAGAGCTTGAAGCTGTGCTCCGGCTCACAAATGGGCTTACAGGACAAGGACTGTCTAGTGAAAACTCATGGCAATAATGATAATAGAGATGAGTGTTACAAATAACCAGTTCATTGGCAGAATCTGGCCAAAGCACAGCCTGGGCAACTTACCTTCTGTGAGACAAATGGCATGAAGAGGACTTCAGTGAGCTTCACAGCTGAAATCCACCTTTTGACCATTTAAAATACTTTCCCCCAAATACCAGGACTGACTGACCAAAAAGTTTGCTTTCTGGAAAAACAAGTCAGTAACTTTGGTTTCCTCCTTACAAAACGGAGGCTTAAAACATCTTGAAAGAATTGGAAGGCCCATGTCCTGTCCTCGATATATTTTGGCATACACTTTGAAGCTGACTCTCAGTGCAGATCTTGAAACTCTCAGCATTTGGGTTTTTTATATTTGGGGTGTGAGTCAGTCCCATCTACAGTGAAATGAATTTCACCCATGAAGTCTGCATGCAGGTCTGGAGTCATGGGTGGATCAGGTCAATCCAGCAGTATGATGAACTTCTAAATCTAGGTTTTATTTTGGGTCATCTGTTTCACATCACAGTGTAGAGGAACTGTAGAGGGTTAATTAACCTTGATAATATACAGTTGTGGGCTTGCTTCAGGGGTGGTGGGTTGGCTGATGTGGATAATGTACAGCTGTGGCTTGTTCCTGCTAAGTAGCTAAATAGCACTGAGGAGCCTGCAAGAGAAGGAGCACTGGTGGAAGAGGAGCACTGGGTGAAGGGAGAGGAGACTGGATGAAGAAGAGCCCAGGGATGTAGGAGAGGCCCTGAGAGAAGATGGGGGCCTGGATGAGGAGAGGCTGGCTGGAGAAGGAAGAGGAGAAGCCAGGAACCCAGATGCAGCAGAGGCAAGAAGCAGGGTGGACTGGCCTGAAGAGGATTAAGAAACAGGACAGACAGTAGAAGCTGACCAACGGTAAAAGCCTTGTTGCAGCTTAATAGTTTTGTAGTGCTGCAACATCACAGGACTGAGAATTTACAGATCAAGCCCCTTCAAAGTGTTTTAGGTACCTAATTGCTACCAGTGACTCTTGCCATACTTTCATGAAAAAGACAAGGTTAATTATGTTCAGCCTGGAGAAGAGCAGGCTCAGGGGGGACCTAATCATTGAATATAAATACCTGATAGGAGGGTGCAAACAGGATGGAGGCAGGCTCTGCTCTTCTCAGTGGTGCCCAGTGACAGGACTGAGGGCAATGGGCCCAAACTGAAACACAGGAGATTCCCTCAGAACATCAGGAAACACCTTCTTACTGTGGGGATGATGGAGCACTGGAATAGCAAGGTTGTGGAGTCTCCATATTTGGAAATATTAAAAAGCCATCTGGATGCGGTCCTGGGTAACTGGCTCTAGGTAGCTCTGCTTGAGCAGGGGCGTTGGATCAGATGACCTCCAGAGGTCCCTTCCAACTTCAGCCATTCTGATTCTGTGAAGGGTTAGAGCCTGGAAAATAAAATTTGCCTGAAACATGGGGTAGAGCAGGATGAGCCAGTCACACAGTGCAAGTGCACAAAATAAAAGCAGTCCTTCCCCAAAAGGGCCGAATCACTGCATAGACGCAGGCGGGGGCAGAGCACAGATCTGCACATCTCAGTGTGGGAAAAAACAGAGAAAAATCCAGCAGCGCCACAAAAATGAATGAAAACTGAGGATTATTAGTATTCAGTGATTCCTTCCCCCGCCACTGCCTCTGCTGCCCCAAAGGATGCAGATATGGCTCAGAAACAATTTTTAGAGGCAACCTTTGGTTGAAGGCCGGCAGCACAGCGCGGGGTGGCTGCAGCCAGGGAGCACAGCACTAGAGGGCACCAGCAGGATGCGGCCGGTCCCCCAGCTGCTGGAGCCAATGTGCTGAACTAAGGGTTAGGCACTTTTCTTTTTTCCATTTTTTTTTTTTTTTTTTTTAAAAAAGGAGATTTAACTCTCTCCCAGAAAGCAACATGTGCCTCTGTCCTGCACAGTCACAAGGGTCCTTCTGTTAAAGATTCAAGTTGGGTGCTAAGCCCATAACAGAGAGATTTAGCAACTACTCGCTGCTCTGCAGGCACTGTCAGTGAGGTGGACCCCAGATAGTCCGGGCAGCACAGCTTCTCTCCGGAGAAGAAAAACTGCTTATTTAGCAAACTTTGATGTTTGTAATATTCAGAACTTGATGTCAGGAAAGGCAAACCAAGGAAACAAAAGAAGAGACAAGACAGAGCTCTGTTAGACAGTCTCCCTGTTTTCCCTCCTCTGCTCCTGGAGGATGCTTCAGCACCCGTAGCAGGTGCTGCCCTGACATGCTTGGGACTCAGGGCTGCTCAGCTGCTTTGGGGCAGTGGTAGCACTGGACATCCCACCATACCCACACATAGGCAGTGGGACTGACCACTCCAGAAAGTCCCTTGCTGGCACCCCCCGGCTCTCCGCAGGGATCTCCCAAGCTGCTGTCGCCTGCCCGAGGTGGCTGTTCACCACTCTGGGTTTGCTTCAAGGGGGCTGCCCCAGCCAGCACAAAGCAACCCCTGTTTGTCATTGCCAGCCAGCACACATCCCCAGCCAAGCCACCTTCACCAGGCTGCTGCCGTTCCTCTACAGGCATCACCTGCACTGCCAAGTCTCATCTTTTCTTTCTTTAAATACTTGCGCTCCCAGGGTGTATCAGCACCAGGAACGCCGGGCTCCCCCATCCTCACAGGAAAGCAGGAGGGCTGTGCTGGCAGCCGGAGCCGTCCCCTGCTTCCCCATCACCTCCAGCCTCCACCTTCAGGGACCGGGAGCAGGTTTATATGCTCACTGCTGGGCCTGGGCTGAGCAGAGACTGCCAATTGTACTGTACTGTACTTAATTATGTAGTAGTTTTATGAGGTGGACTGCAGCACACAGGGGACCAACATGAGACCACCAGATTTATTGCTCTTTAACTTTGAGCTGACAGTATAACAGGCTCTAAGAGGTAAGTACTCAGTGCTTTATTCACTGATCTTTTGCCCTTTCCCTACATTTTCATACAAGGCTTCAGAGCCTGTCTGGGATGATGGGAAGGATCTGAAACAGTGAATAAGAGCACAAAAAGGAGAGAAAGGCAAGCAAACACACAGAGAAAGAGACCCAAAGAGTCAGAGAGGGATGAGAAAGGAGGAACAGGGGCAGCTTCTTGTACGAACCCACAACCAGGTGCTCCAGACCCCATGGCCCTGTTTTTTCATGTCATTTTATTTGTTGTGAAATCACCAACTGGAGCCTTGTCAGCAGAAGTAATTTCCCTGGCGATGCTAACGGCTGCGTCCCTGTGGAAGCCTTAGCTGAGCACCCATTTCATAACAGCAGTGCTCATATTTTAACAAAATACCAACAGTAACGTCTTGGGGGTTTTCACTCGGGAACAACTGGCTATCGTGCTCATCCCAATGAAAAATGACTGAAGGAGCCACTTCCAACATGAGATCTTCACCCACATCCTTTGACAATATGGACTGGACTTAGCCACATGTACTCAGGTTTTGGGGGAAAGAAATACTGCCTGGTTTTGGAACGTGGCTGGCTATATGCACCAGGAGGATGGAAAAACCATCACACGCTTTTTCTTTTTTTTTATCTGCACTTGTGCGGTATTTAAAATATTGCTTTGAATCTATACAGATTTTCAGTTATTGGACCTCTTGGATTTTTAAATCTCACTGACTCTCAGCCAGACTGCCTCCATCTGCATTGAAAGGAGCCATTCTTCTTCTTCTTCTTTTTTTTTTTTTCCCTTCAGTGAAACTGGAGCCTTTCCCTTCCCGTAACTTTCAGCTGGCTGAGCCATTCCTAGATCTCTGCATTTTTCACTTTGCAGCCTGACCCCCAGGACTTTGGGAGACCTGTAAGAGAAGTTATGTGACATATTGGCTGCAGTGAAAAGCTGTGTAGATGAAGGGGAAATGCTACAGATGTCAAAATAAAATAAAATAAAACAAAACAAAACAAAATAAATTTCCGTCCACAAGGAAAAAGGGTGCAAATGTTCCGTGAGGAACAGTATTAGCTACAAACTAGTGGAAAAGCACCAAAAATACAAGTTTGTACAGAGTGAGACAATAAGGTACATATACCATTTTTCATTTTACTAAGTTTTTCTAGAAGATCACTAGGAACAGTGTTTTAACTGTTTCAAACCTTCTTTCCGATACAATTATCAAGAAATAATCACATTATTGGAAAATCATCTAATTGGGGTAAAACTGTAACTTTAAACAAGTTCAAATTAACAGACATAAATTGTTACAGACACTTTATAGGGAACAGCAGATTTTGCTTGGAAAAGTAAATATATAACATTATTGAAATGGGGTTTAAATTATTAGATTGCTATAGAGGGCTTAAAAAAAGTCCCAGAGCATGCTATCAAATACAATAGCACACAATCCATTAAATTTTTCATGAGACTTAATGTTTGAGAAAGTTTAGTAAAATCCTCAGGATATCTTATGATTTTTAGTACTGATTCATTGCATATGTACTGTCAAGAAAAAAGCTCTTAGTTTATACGTTACCATGCATAAAAGATTCACAACATTAATTTCTCAGCCATACAACAGTGAATAAATAGTCTTGAACCCCACACAGTCCAAATGTGGAAACTCACATTTTTCTCTATCCTTTTCGAAGAGCAAATGCTCTTAGATGCTTTTCCATCTAGAAGAAAGATAAATCTCTCCATCGTACCGACTTAGGGAAAGATAGAAATACTACTGGGATGCTTAGAATTTTGAAACACTTCTGAGCAAAACACCAGTACACCAGTACTGTAATTTTACTTCTGGAATTAACTGGGGAAGCACCATCAATGAACCTACCACAAGAGCAAAAGATGACATGCTTTTAAGGTTACAGAGAACTGATGTCCAGTCATTGCCAGGGCATTTATAGTACCATGTGTTTGGGCCTGGAGGTACCTCTCACGATGTGTTTATATCCTTTATAGCACAAAAGAACCCTGATTTGTGTGGGGCACCTGACTGGTATAGGAATATGAATGATGAATAGTAAAAATAAACTAAATGCCTTGACAGGTGATTCTATTTCACCACAAAGTTTTATGACAAAGCTGCTTATTTAATATTCTGCTGTCCCATCTGAAAGCACGTTTTTCCTTTCCCCTCCCCCCAACAGATCTGCTAATAATAAATTAATAAAAAAAAAGAAAGAAAAGAAAGTAAATTATTTGCATCAGGTATGTAAGTTGGCATACAAGATGACCTTCAGTCTTTACAGCATTCTTATTTTACACAACTTTGCACAGATTACAGTCACAGACACAGTTTTAAGGGGGGTGGAGGGGAAGAGAAGACAAAGAAGACTGTAACAATTAACCAAATGGTTTTAACCAAAGATCATTAACGGGATCTTATTTAACTATCACTATGCAACAGACGAGAAGGAAAATCTTCTAAATGGCAGTGAAAAAATCTTAAAACTTCCATTCAGCACCTTCACATGTGAAAAACGTTGCGCTGCACCTTGCTGCTAGACCCTTCTGTCATCAACACACATTAACGTCGCCCAAGCACTGAGAGCTCATGTTGTATCAGCTCTGCATACCAACCCACGTACGTAGGACTTCATACCATCACGACTGGAAGATTTTACCTATCCATCAAGGGCTAAGAAATGTAAGATAAGCGGACAAAGGAAAACGCCAAAGCACAATTAGGTAATCTCTTTCCTTTACAAAATGGTTTCTCGTGCTGGGAAGACGAATGGGACTCCAAAAAGCATGCAGTCTCTCCTGTCAGTAGCAAAATATATATTTTTTTGTAATAGCAGGTGTCCCACAGCTCTCAAATTCCTGGGCACAGAGGACGCACTTCCCATTGAGACAATCACGTTAATGGCTATCCTCATCATCCCACTGCTACTTCATGCTCCTCCTACGCCTGTCTGCTACAGTAACATGTTGTTTCTCATCTTCCACTTGTCCTGTTGCACTCGCCGGGGCATTTGTGAACTATTTGGATGTGCACCTCAATGGGATCTTTCAGCACCACCTATAAAAATTAATTGAATGAATCATGCACACAGGCTATATGTTTAAGGCATGGGCGCCTCTGTCTCCCTGGTAATTTTTCAACCTGTTTTCCAATTTCAACCAAGTTTGACAGAGGGGCAAACACCTCTTGAGACACAAAGTTCCCACAAGCTGTGTCAAAACAGACATCCAAATAGAGAGAACGGGCAATACAACTGTAGGAAAGGCAGCAGGATTGGCTCTGCTCTCAGGATATCTGAGCACACCCTACAGACACAAATCCACGGGAAACCAGGTTTCACTGGGTCTGCAGCTCGTGGAGATACTTGATTCACTGATAAAACATGTCTGTGCATGAGTGGTGGGGCATCTGCACTGCACTTTTCCTCTTATGGGTGCACAAACAGCAAAGGTCAGGCTCACACTTTCCATTCCCAGAGGTACTCTGCACCATTCAGTACCGGAAAACTTGAAAGTATCTGCTCCTGCAAAAGGGGAGCCAGCACATGCCTATTAGCGTGATTTGGAGGAACCTCAAGGTGAAACTAAGACATGCACCCCTTCCTCCTCCCACCCGCCTGTGACCTGACTTGCACTGCTGCCCAACTTAGCGCAGCAGGACTGCAAGTTTAGGTTGCTTCTCCCTAAACGCCTCTCTCCCTGCACCATGACCAGGTCCCAAAGCTTCGTCCTACCACTAAGAAAACCATCTGAAATGGGCTTAGAAATGCAAAATGCTCCTGTGAATAACTGTTAAATCCAGATTCGTCTCCAAGAAATCAGGAAATATCTCCAGTAGGAAGAAAACAGAGCAACCAACCAACCAACCAACCAAGTTCTCCAAAAGGAGGATACCCAGCTCTGTGCAAGCATCACATGGGCCAGGGCATCAACATACAAGTCTCTTGATTACATTCTGTAATTCTGGTGCACACTGATACATCCAAGAGTCCCCCACATGGGAAATTAAATACAAGTATGTGTATCATCACTTACAAATTCAGGTCCATTTCAGGTCAGACCTTCACTCAGAGGCTCTTCCTCTCCACTTTTTTCAGGACTATTTTTAACACTCATCACTTTCTACAACCTTCTTGCTTTTGCCCACATTCCTGAGGAGCTCTCTGCTGTTCCTCTGCCAGAGAAATGCAAATCTTCACAAAGCATCCACTAGCAAAACTCCTCTGCACACTGAAGCCAGCTCAGCCCTTGATTTTGGATGATGCTTATTTTTGGGAAGGGGATGGCTATTATTTCAGCCAGCTCATTTTGTAATGGACCCTAACTCATTTGGGTTTTCACTTTTTTAAATAGTTGTGGAGAAATGATCATGCCTGAGCCAGAAGACCACACTGTGTGTTCGCTTTGTAAATACCCAGCTTCGCAGCTGTCCAGCTAATTGTATGTGCAGACCAAGACGGTTTTGTATATAGCCACAGTGAGAGAGTGCTAATCAGCTATACAATTATATACATGTTTTTCTTCTCCAGAACTGCCCAGGGTTTTTCTGCTTCCATTTCAATCAATCTGTGATCACACAGAAAGAGAAATATATGTAGCAAAGCAAAATTCACGTGCTGCACAAATCTCCGTGACTGTAAGTATCACCTCTACCATGGACCTATGCCGTAGGAAGAAGGGATCTCAGGGTATTCACCTTCAAATCTAAATTTTCCATCCCTTACCTAAATGGGAATCTCTGCTAACAGTGCCAGTTGTATGGATAAGCCAGCAACCAGAAAGAGATGCAGACAGGAGCAGGTCCAACATTCCACCAAGCAGGAGGCAGTGGTGACCTATATACCCTTGTCAATACATTTCACAAGAAACTGCAAGTCGCTTCAGCAAAATATGACTCCTTTGATACCTTCCTGTTTAATTTAATACAGGCTTTTAGTATCCAAAGAACCCCACTGCTTTGAAATGAGGAAACTCGGTCAAAGATTTCGGCAGTCAGCCCACAGCTGGCAAGCATAGTTCAGGGGCCTAAAATGCAACTGCTCACAAGGCTTGTGCTCAGAGACAATGGAGCTTTTAAAATTAAGGCTTGTATACACAGGCAAATTTATCAGCCTGATTACGCTGGCATAATTAGGCCGATAAATTGCCCTGTGTAGACAAGTCCTGAGACTCTCAAACTCCTAAGTAGGCAGGTCTTACAGAGAGAGAGAGGGAGGGAGGAAAAAAATGAAGGGAAAATATCAGCTCCTGGAATATCCAAGCAATAATTTTTTTCTCACTCTCTTTTTTTTTCTTCTTTTATTTTTTGAAGTTTTTCTTCTTCTCCAAGTGAAAGGTGTATTTCATTTACAAACCAAGATCTCGATGAGCCGTTGATACACATGTTTTTAGACAAATGAGAAACAACAATCACCAACATTCCCTCGATGGAGAGGGGTCTGTCTCCAGTGTCAGACAAACCCACAGGCATCGGCAGAGCCCCATCAGGCAGGCCATTCTCAGGATTCCAATGTAGAGCACAGACTGAAGCTCACATTTTAGGACTGTGTGTCTGACATGAGGCTCTCAGACACCCTTGTCCCTCCACAAGCATCATGAGAAGCCCGTGCTGTTGAGAACAGAGGTCTGGACATGCCAGGAGCAGCTCTATTGTTAATTCTCTCCCTTTCCATCCCTCCCTCACCAATCTTTCCACACAAGCGTATCACGTAACTCCCTTTCGAAGCTGCCAACTCCGCAATGACATAGATCAAGCCTAATCTGGAAACAGTGCAAGACACCTAACCAGGACAAGTCTCCTCTGGTCTGTATGTGTATGGGAAGTCTCTTGTCCCAGGGACATTCTGCACTTCACTCTGCCTCACCGTCCTGGTGCCCTGAAGCACTATTTTTGTGACAGTAAGGGTCATGTCAGGGGGAAAAGTCATGGCAGGACAGTCACACTGAACCTCATCCCAACACCCTTCCTAAGGGAGAGCACTGCCTGCACTGTCCTTGCTTCCCATAATGTGTGATCCCATCCTTGTTATTGCTGATATTGACAAGGGCTGCATGAGAATTGTGGCAACACAGCTATTACCAAAGTTCATCTGCAAGTGCTGACTGCAGATTTTCATAATTTCCCTGAAAACAAACCCTCAATGACCTCAGAAGATCCAACCTTCAGCTTCAGCCACTTCCCCATCCTAACCTTTCATCTTCTCCCTATCTTCAACTTCCATCTTCTTCCATGCTTCTCCTTGTCAAGGACGCAGCTCTGCCTTGCCAGTAGCAAAGACTCTCTTAACCTAACTTTCTTCCCAGTCTCTGCCTCCCCTTTTCACACTGGTATCGATGTAGCACCTAGCAGCTCAAAGGAGAGTTGGGGCCCCCATCGTGCTACGCACCACATATACATGCAGTGGAAGGGAGACCTGTCTTCTCGATCTACAATCTAAACAAATAAGGCCAAAAGAAATGTTATTCCCATTTCACAGATGGGAAACCAGGACCAAAGATATTAAATGTCTAGCCCTAGGAAGTCTGCAGGCAAGGCAGGAACTGACCCCCTGTTTCCTGAGAGCCAGCATTCAGTGTCTAATCGCACATGATCAGTCTTTCCTCTCTACCTCCCTGTAGGCACGAGGAATTTGTGCTCTACATCTCCACATGTTTCTCTTGCGCTGTACTGCGCGCAGCCATACACACCTACATGGGACTTCTTAATAAATAACTGTATGTGGATTCCTGCACTTCTCTTATACTTGTCAACCCGTGCCTCCCTTACTGCACAGGAATTAGGCTTTCCTTCCTGTATTCTCAGTGTAATTATCAAACAAACTTTCCTTCTGGTGTAGTCTTCCCACACTATAGACACTTTAAATCTCACACATAAATCTCTTTCATTTCAGCAGGTCTCTCTCCTGGAGAATGACATTTAATGGTGATCTTTTTTTAATCAGGTTCAGTCCCCTGTTTCCCACCCCCATCTGGTGGAAGCGACTTTCCACTTAGAGAGGAAGTCAGTCTTTGATTTCATAAATGATTATAAGGAGATTTAACATCCTCAGGAGCACAACTATTTTGATTAGAATATTTTTGCTCCAATTCCTTTTCCAGCTGTCCCACTTCTCGATACAAACCCCAAGATACAGAAATCCTTCAGAATTCACCCGCAGACACTCCAGCGTGGAAACCAGTCGCTCACCCTCTTGTTGTTTGGGCTCTGGCTCCATGTAAAGCAGCTGAATAAAGCAGGGAATCGTCAGCACACCGACCGTCTGCTGGTCTCTACCTCAAGCCCTGGCAGGCGGTTTGCTGAGCACGGATGCGTGCGGGCTTGTTTGCTTTAATTCACTGACCTCGGCTTTGTTACCGCAGCCCTACAGCATGCTGAGACTGCCACCAAGAAGAGCAACGTGTCTTAAAAGGCAGGGGAGCCAGGCAGCTGAAGATTTCCGTAGGAGCGTGGATCCACTGTCACTGTTGCAAGCAGCCTGGCATGAGGATAATTTAACAGGCAATGCCCACTTGTGCACAGCCTCTCCCTCCTCATGCTGTGATCGACGGACGGAAAACATCAGATGCTCTTTGCACGGTGCCGTAGCAGACTGGAGTTTTCTCGCTTCAAAGGCAGATTTGAGCTGTAAGATACAATTTTTCTGCAGCTCTGCTTTCAAAGACTTTGTACCATTTTTCCTTTCAAATATTACCCCTTTGAGGATATGTGTGTATGTAAAATGAGACAGTAACATGAGGGCCACAGTCCCAAGTCACCCTCCAGTGCTCTCAAAGGCTGTCAGAAGCTGAAAGGGTTCTCCTTAGAAAGCAGTAAATATGATTCTGGCTCAGAAAGGCAAGCTAAGCAGAAATTTGCTGCCTAGGTCTCTTCAGGAGTGTTTCTGACTCTGCTACCAAGTCCATAGGGGTGAGACCCAAACATTAAATTGTTTTTTGATCAAAGTCTTCAGCGTCCCATCCTGCCTGTCAGCAGCTGAGTAGCTCCGTTTCAGCAGCACTAGCTGTGTAAAACAGAGCACAAACAGTGTGAAGGTGACTTCACTTCTGAGGACTTCACTCCTTTTTTTAACTATCTTCCAGACTAAACTTACTCTCCAAGGACCAGAGATTCTCTTTTGAGATCAGGGTTATCCAGCTCCGGTTTGCAGGTAGCCCACCCATCCAGGAATACATTGTAGTCTGCCTACATTTCAACACCACGTTCAGTACGGTCCCTCTCAGACCTGGTTAGCCTCTTTGCATTTGAGCTGGCGTGCCTGGAGACTCAAACTCTTCCAAGTCTTCCCTTTCCATAACAGCAGCCATGTCAGTGCCTGTGGCTGTTGTGCTAAGATGCAGAAATAAACTTCCTCATCCTACACAAATGCTTGCACATGAAGGCCAGAGGGACTTACTGAGATCATTTTGTCTGACATCTAGAACAACATGGACTATAAAATTATGCTAAGTAATTCATACTTGAAGTTCCTTAGCTGTGGTTGAACAACAACCACAATAAACATACAATTATGGAAAATCTACCACAATCCTTAGTAAGTTGTTCCAATGGTTAATTACCCACACTGTTAAAAATGTGCACCTGGATTTCACTCTGAGGGTACTTAGCTTCAACTCCTGGCCAACACCATGTCGTTGTTACACTTACGTCTACTGAAGTGCAGACCCTTCCTATCACATTGCTGATCCTACTGAGGTATCTTTAGCCTGCGACCAGTGACTTGTTTGAAAGCTAAATAAGCTGAACTCCCCTCACATCTTTTGCTGTCATTAAGGGTTTTTTTGTTTGTTTGTTTTTACTCTTTTGGTTGCTTTTGTAACTTTCCTCTGAACCTTCTCAAATTTTTTAACATCCCCCTTGAAACCAGTTGTGGAGCTTGCTGAACTGTAAGTGGTTCTCTCAACATTCACAGATCTAAACTACCTCCATAGGCTTTGTTCCAAAAATTTCCAAATGCATTCATGAGGTCCTTCCAGGCTGCCCTGTATTTTGACCAGCCCTAAAAGTTACAACAGCGTTTCCAAATCCTTAAGACCAAAGTCATATTAAGTGACATTAAGATGAAGCAACAAGCCCTTGAATGCCCACATTAAAAAAAAAAAAATTCAGAAAGAAGCAGTCTCACAGCAGGATCAATGAGTGAGCAGAACAATCTGTCAGCTGCTCTCATTTCTTTATGGGAGCAAGGGCCTCCACAGCAGCTGCCTGCTCGTTTGAGCTGCTGGCTAACAGCTCACTGGAGCTTTGCCGTTGTTTCAGAGGTTTAGACCATTTCTTGCTATCTGCCATGCAAAGGCCCTGAGGAGATAAGGGTTCCAGACCAGCTTTCCTTTTTAATCAAATAGCAAGCAAGTCTGCATACACATAGCTTGTTCCTGCCCGAAACACTGACCCAGCCAAGCAGAGTCAGCAGAAACAGCAGCTAAATTTGCAGCTGCAATAGCCTTGAAATGGCACATTAGAGAAAGGCCAGCACCTTTCTAAAAGCGTGCATCTCAAACCTATGTTTTCCAGTGGAAGCAGACAATCCTGTCTCAGCTTATTTTGTGGCAGAGCCTCATTGACTTACAACTAGCAATATAACCCACTCTTCTGCTTTGAATATTATGACTGTGATCAAGGGTTTTTCTCTCCTTCCCCCTATTAAATCCTCCTGTGTTATAGCAGCACTCCCACCTAACTCAGTCAATGTCTACAAGCAACTTCATAGCCTACAACAGTGCAACTAAAACCCCTGCCATGGTTGCCCCTTAAGCAGAAGAGCTACCCTGGTCTGCCTGCATGGGACATCTTTGCTTAAGGAAGGAAGAGGAGAAGAAGAAGAGCACCACCACACCCAAACCCCAGTCTTTCCCCATACCCGTTTCCACTGCTCTCCGAGTATTAATAAAGCAGGTGTTGAAAGAGAGGCTCAGCCCGAGGCATGCTCAGTAGTACACTTGTCGCTTGACCCACCTCCTCATCCTAGAGATTAATTAGGCCTAGCCTCTCCCTGTTGGATTGCCTCTCAGGCACATTGCTCAGCCTTTCTCCTCCTGCCTCTGGCAGATTCACTCACTAACTTTTTATTTCAATGTTCATGTTTCCCAGTTTGTAAGGCCCTCCGCTGATTATCAGTAGGCTGCCCCAAGGACTGTGCTCCAGTAACGGGAGGAAGGATGACTGGATCTAGGGAGGATGAACACAGCTGGGTTGGGATGGGGAGCTGGAGCTTCTAGTCTCCTCCTTGTTTGCTCTCCAAGTCTTCCCCATGATGTTGTCCTGGATGAACGCACTAGCTGGGCTGAGAGACAATGTCACCACTTCTCATCCTCTGAAGATGCTCTCTCACCTCTGGGTGCTCATCTGAGAGATCTAAGTCCAGAGGTCCCCAAGAAGCAGGACGGTGTGCACCCAGCTGTCCCATAGCCTCAGCCGGAGCTGACATCTAGGGACAGGGTTGCGGTATTTGGATCCAAAAAAGGCATCTGGGCTCTGAATCCTGCCTGGGGAAAGAGGACAGTCTGAGGAATAAACCTTTCCACATTTTACCAGCTACCTGGCATGGTGCTTAGTATGTTAGCTGCTGCCACTCTTTGTCTTAAATACCTTGTTCTTTCTGTGCATCATCTGTGGAGCTCAGGAACCTCACTCAGAGCTGAGGATCCCACTTTCAGCTCAGCACACCCTTGGCTAAGTTTTAACTTCTGCTCCTGTCTCCATCCCTGTTCATTTTTGCCATCTGGATAGACTGGAAGCTCTTTGGGGCAATGCCTGCCTTTTGCTCTATGTGTACAGCAATAAGCTCAGCAGAGCCTCAATTAAGATCTCTAGATGCTGTTGTAATACAAAAAATATATATTAATTAGTAGGCTCAGTGGATTCGCATACCAGACATATTGCAGGACACGCCCCCGCTATATTTATACATGCTGATATGTGAATGTGCTTGCAATGGTTAATACCACTGTATATTTGGCTTGTCTGCGCGCTGTATGTTTTTCGTGTAATATCCTTTCCTTTCATAATCATATGTCACTTAATATCCTGACTAAGACAGAACATTCTGTAACACGGTAGCACGTGTTTGGACAGAATAGTGAAATTATCTTTGAAATGCAGCACAGATGGAGAGATCAGATGACGAGTCTCTTTCCCATTTCTCTGACTTTCTACTGTGGCTACCTGTGTTTTAATATTCTAAACCATCAATGGATTCATTCTTCATGCTTGTGATGAACTAAGTTATACTCACAGCTATCTGATTTTTTGTATGAGGGTTGCACATTCCAAAGAAAATCCATAATGGAACACATAATTGCAGTAACAAGCACCCTACAGGGATGCAAAATTCCTCCAGAGGATCGTCGGGGGTTAATAGGGCTCTTCTTTGCACAGTTCTGCAGAGCCATTCCTATTCACATTGGCTGAGCACTAGAGTGAAAGCAATAAAATTACCAGCAAAAGCCCAGGTTCCTGCCTATTCAGTATACCATGCTAACTTCTAAAGACAGAGCTCTGATTGTATGGCTGAGCCAAACAGGACGGCTGTTTTTAACACCATTCTAACTTATGGTAACCATTAACTACAACCTGACTTCCCATTACAACATACCACTGTGAACACCTATTAGCAGCTAATTGAATCATCTAAAAATGGTCATAATTCAAACCCATGTTTGTATTTTTGTAATGTTTCTTACAGCTTTTGCTGTAGTACGGGAGAATATGCAAATCAAGGCTCTGTTTTAAAACTCATGGTAGGATGGAAGTTTAAATGGAAATCTAATGGTGTGACAAAGGGGAATAAAGCCATATTGTATTTTTGATGTTACCCATGAGACATGATAGGAGAAACTAATAACAGGCTAATAAGGTTCCCTATCTCTAAACGTTTTCCAGCTGTGAGCCACTGAAGAGCCAAAAGACCTCTCTGAGTCAACACCAACAAATGCATATACTCACATCATAATTTTCTGTAATTTCTATTCATAATTTCAAGCTGTACGGCATTTTTCATTCTCCTTTTTATTTAAAGAAATAAAAGTATTTCCTCTCAGAGGCATCATAGGTTGTTTTTCAACTCACTATATCCTGAAGCCTTCAATTTTGTTGTAGTTCTTTAAATGAGTATGTTTTTATTGTATTATGAAAGGCAACAAAGTACTGTTTGCACAGCATTATTGACAGGTTTGTGCACATTTGCTGCCAGGGCTTTTTAATTTAACTTGCAGCCCAATTTTGTAAAGAGTTTTCATTAAATCTATGGGAAAATTGTTAGATGCTGTTTTGGGGTAGAAATAGGGCTACTTCAGATTAGCATAAATTAGCTTAAACAAGCAAATCAATTTAAACCATCTACACAAACTGAATATATTTCACTGATTGAAAGATAACTGTCAAGAACAGATAAAAAAAATACCACAGCTCAGGTGGAGGTTGCTGCCTCTCCAGGGAAAAGGTCCTCTCCCTTCTGCTGAGTCACTGCAATGTGGTGCTTCCAGGCCCTTGCAATGCGAAGTGAGGTGCAATCACTTAAGGCTCCCTCAAGGTGTCATTGAGGTTTGCATCAGTTAAATAAATCCAAACTGGGAGGGGGGATTTTAGGCAAAACTTTTGCAGCTCCCTCTTACAGTGAAGGACCCAGCCACCACCACCTCTGTCTACTGTAGATGTCTATTTGTGCAAGGAGGTGTGAATGTCTTCAATACATGTGTAAAGCACTAAACTGGTCCCACTGCACCCCTTTTCCCCATTATCCACTGGTCAGCCCAGAAAAGGGCTCTTCAGATCTGTAGGCTTGGCTTCATCGTGGGACCCAACGCCTGTCTGCCGAGGCTGGTGTGAGGTGTGACCCCACATCTGCAGTCGCTCTGCAGGCTCGCACATCGTGCCCGTTGTACTGCCTGGCCCTTTCATATTTATTAGGGGGTCAGATGCTTATGTCCTGCATCAGCATTTGATGTAGACTGCTGCCTGGCTGGAATAGCCATCAATTTTCCAACGATGCCAAAGAAGTTTTAAATCACCTGCCATTCATCAGACTGTTCACGCCGCTTAGCACAACATTTTGATGGACAGGGAACAGTGGATTGTCTCTCCAGCGACTGCATAATAAGAAGGATGTGTTTTACACGGGAGATGGGAATTCTTCCCTACAGATACACATGTGCAGCCCTGCTGGCTTTCTTGGAAGCTGCATACATACTTCCAAACAAACAAGCAACCACCACATCACTATTCCCAGGCTCAGAGACTGTGCTAGCTTTCTTCAGCAAGCTTAAGAGTGTGTGAGAAATAAGTGACTGCACCTTTATTTAGACAATCCAAACAGCAATATTTTTAATATCCAGCCCCCAGATCTTTGATTCAATCCTCACTTTGAGCATTAAGAAAGCTGTGTTTGTTAAAACCACCAGAATTTTCTGGAGCAAGTAGCATGGGGAAGGCAATGGCTGGGGCATGGGTGACAATTGCCCTCTGGGTGCCAGAGAGGCTGGCACGTGCGTGCGTGTGTGTGTGTCCGTCCCTGATTTTGGGAAGCCTCTACCAAGCTTGTTACGACCAGAGGTTTAAGAGCTGCTCAAGCTGTGGGGACTTTATCTGGTTTTAAAGCAGAAGCCCTCATGCAGTTACCCTTCCTGTGCCAGCACAGCGCAGCTGATAACCAAGGTACCTGTGCTGCACAGCAAAGACATGATGAAGTTGCCAGCACTGAGCTACTGAGGGCCACAGCAGCAGCCTAGAATCATGTGTTGAGGAGCAACCTGTTTGCACTATAAGGAATCTTAGCATCAGGAAAAATGTCCTCATCTCATTTCCTAAACTGTGATGAGCTACCAGCATTCACATTTTTCATATCAGCATAGATGGCTAAAAAAAAGAATGCTCCTCAAGATAGGAAAATTGAGGGCAGCCAGCAGATTGTGTGCCTGTCGCACTTTCATTCAGTCCCTATCCCATGAAAGAAAGGAAATTAAAATTCTTTTTTTTTCTAAAAAATCCTCAACTCTGACCTACTAAGCTTGTGGGTCATGACCCCCATTTGGGAAAAGCTGCACTTTCTCCTCTTCCTCCTCCCTGGCACACACACACACAAACACACACATGCATACACCATGAAAACATTACCCTAATGACCACTGACAAAACAATGCCTGAAGGAATGTGTCAAACATAAGCATCCAAATAACAGATCCAACAAAACATGTCAGTCTCTTAATTTCAATTTCAAACATAGGTTAATATTTTTTAAATAGTCCCCAAAAGCTATACATTTTCACTAGACAGCCAGCTCAGCATTAAATAAATTGACAGAAAATGACTGAAAATTAAATAAAATGACAGCACCCAAGAGTAACCATTAATTCTGGGTTCTTTCCTTTCCAGGTCTTCATTCATTTTTCTTCCCTTTGACTTAATACTTGGATTTTTTCCTCCTTTAGATACTATCTTTGGCTATTTCTTTACCTCTCCTCTCCATACTTGCTTGACTTTCCTCTCATTTTCTGTGGAGCCTAACTCGGGGTTCCCCATGGAGCTCATTCACAGTCAAATGTTTCTTAGTCAGGGAAACCGTCCACATCATCACGTGTGTCAGTGCGGTTCCTCCAGCTTTCATTATACCCTTGGGCTAAGGACTGTGTGAGCCCAGGGTCTGGGGAAAGGAAGTTCACTCTTCCTGCCGCCCATGACAGCTGCCTTCAATCATCCCAGCTGGGTCTCTTGAACCCAGAATGGGAAAACTCCAGTTTAGGTTCAGTCCATAAGCAAATTCCTTTCACCTCTCAGACATGCCATGCTCTTCAAAATTTCTGTCCTAGATCCGTTACTGAGCCCCAGTTAATATTTGCAGAAAGGTGATCTTCTTTGAGCGACAGCAACAAATAGAGATATACCTTGTGCTCAGCCCTGGCACACCCAGATATACCACAAGTCTGATGTAAGGATCCTACTTGCCAATGTGTTTCACCCTTCTCTTTCTGTGTCTGTGTGTAGCTGCACCTCCTACTTTGAAAAGGAGCAAAATGTTAGATAGCATCCCTGAACAGCAATTCAAATTCCTGAACTGCACTTGAGGAAAAATGTTCCTGCTTGTCACCTTACTGAAATCTTCTGGCTCCGTACAAATTCTCAGTTCACTAATACTGATTCCATAATATTTATTGTCTGGTCACATTCAGCTCTTGCTGCTACACCACTGCTGATGGTACAGAAGAAGCATTTTTCTAGCACGTTACTCGACTTTAGCGTGCCCTGTTCTCTCTTTGCCTGTTTTTGGAATGCCTTTTTCATTTAACGTAATTCAGGTTGTTTATCACCCCCACTACTCAAGAAACACAGGGTTTGCTAGCCTAGAAAATATCCACCAGCCCACGAAAAGCCATGGCCATGCAACATCATGCACGCTAAGAATGTATTCGTGCCAGTCCCAGCAGGGGCTCACGTGCAGGTGCAAGTTAAATGCTTGTTTTGGTCCTTTTCACCATAAAGCATTAAACCTCAAGATCCCTTAATACTCCCACCCAGTCTCCCAGCAGGCATGTCTGAAGAGACATGAGCGTAAGCATCTTGTAGTGCTGGTGAGGTACTTAGCTAAGCGTTCCCCTTTTGGGCCTCACTTTTGCTACTATGCACAATAACGCTCAAGGCTATGCAGCTGCACTCCAGTTCATGCAGGATCAGGTTCCCCTGCCCTCTTTCTCCTGGCTTAGCACTTTCTTCTTTTTTTTTTTTTTTTTATTTTTATTTTTTACCCTGCACTCATACATGAACACTTCAGAGCGCAGAGCACCATTAAGCTCAAAGAGAACATGCACGAGCACTTCATAGCTTTCCGCACGGCCTTTTTGCCAGCCTTTCCCTTCAAAGAGGCTGTTCCAAAAGCTGGCTGGAGCCAGCGCAAGTCTCCCCGTTGGCCTTGGATCAGGCCCAAAGCAGGGACACAATTAGATGGGAACGGAGGCACTAACAAAAGGCAGCTTGCCTGCCAGCAGGCAAAACGCAGGGAGACCTACAAGGAGAAAGCAGTGTTGGAAGGCCAAACGTGCAGCCCTTTGAGAGACGAGCCTCCGCGTGGCGGGTGCCCTGCCAAGCAATCTGTGCTCTTCGTGACTTCCACTTGAGCGGCGTGCTGGGGCACTCAGCAGCGGCTTTGAACTGCGAGGTGAAGACAGCATGTGGGCACTGCCTCACTTTTTTTCATCCATCAGATTTATTTGTTTAATATACTCTTATTGTCTTGTTTACTCTTTTTATGAATCTTATTATTACAAAGCAGTGTTCTTAAATGGCGGTGGAAAATATGCCAGTTGAAGATGCTTGGGAGAGTCAAAAAGAAACCCAAATAAAGCCAGTATCCAAATTTCGTGATGGGGCAAATGGGTGTTGTTCTTCTCATTCCCCTTTTTTCTTCCACGTGTACCAGTCAGCCCAGAAAGAGATGTCTCAGAGCAATTCTCTCCAGCCTTCTACCCATAAATGGGGCAATACAAGAGCCTTCACGGTCCAACAGTTCCCACCAGCTGTTACTCAATAACTTGCAAACACACAGTGTTACCACCACCCAGCGTGAATTAAAATCTACCTTCAATGCCAATTGTCCATGGCTCTCCATTTTTCGTACTGCTTTTTCTTGAAAATAGCCTCATTGTAATGACTTATCTACCTAATTTAGATCTTAGTGCTTTATACTCACATTAACATTGGTTGCAATGAATACAAATATACTATCTCATCCGAAAGAAAATCCAACAGATCCTTTTATCACAGTTGTAAGATGATATGTTTGGATGAAGTGTCTAGCAGGGTCGTGCCAGAGCTCTGGTTTGTTTAACGTTTTCAGCAGTTATCTGGAAGCAAAAGTAGAAAAAAACATTAATTATATTAACAGTTGACACCAAGACTGGGGGAGCAGAGGGAAAACAAGAAGTTTATAGGGAAAATGGAAATCAGTTTTCAAAGATTTGAGAATTAGACAAGCATTATCCACATGATGCACATTTCTAATTACATGTCAGCAAGCAGACTGGTTTCTTATCACATCTGGGTAACATAACTCTACTTTGGAAGATATTTTGCACAGAAGGACAATGGTAATATCTTGCACCCAGAAAATGGATTGTCCATTCTTTACATGGTATTTTAAATGCTGCAGAAATTCATAGGGATGTGGAGATTGCAGCAGGAGAAAAGTACTTACAACTGAACAGGAAAGCAACACAAATGATGGAAAGACTGAAACCACTATTGCATGTGCAGTTTGCCCCTTAAGGTGAGAAGAATTAAGTTCAACTACTTAATGACCACAAATCCTCTGCACTGCTCTGTGCTCCTTTATTGTGTACATAAACTATGGTTTACCACACTTATATAAAGTACATTTTACTGCAACCCAGATTTATTTGTATGTGCAAAAGAAGAAGAGATAACTAGACAAAGGTAGTTGTCATGCATGACAAGATATCTCAGGGATGTCAATTGATGGTGGAGTCTGTGTGCATTACAGACTGGGCTGTGTAGGTGCTGGATACTGAACTAAGCCTCCTTGCTGGAAGAGTTTTCCTCAGCACTGTGAGCTCTTGCACTATGAGCTATTGCAAGGTCCCAGAGGACTGCAGATGTCGGGTGAGAGGCAGCAGGCATTGTGAGCCACTGCCCAGCTGGGGAGAAGGCAGCACGCCACGGCTGGTGTGCACAGGAAATGGACCCTGTCCCATACTCATCTTGAAGGCCACCAGACAGACATCAAATGAATGTCTGGCCCATAAACTGCCTACAAAACTTCCTTACTCTGCAGCCTACTGTTTGTCTCTGACTCCCCGTCACCAGCTCATAGCCCCTTTCTCCTATTCAGCTGGGCTTCCCAGTCCTCCATTTCCAGGGTCAATACTGCAGTGACTCCCGTCCCACACTCACTCCCTTTGGTTGTTCTTCCAGCCTCACATGGGCTCCCTGCCTCTAGCACAACCCCTAAGCACATCCTGGTCTTTCTCCTTCTGCTCTCTGTGTCTGCAGGACAGAAGTAATGATGATGTCTCCTTTCCTCCAAAACACACTAACATTCTTGTCCCAGACATTCATTTCACCCTCAACCAAGCACTATCTGGAAACCAACACACCTCTGAATACTACAGGGTGTTTTTTTTTCCAGCCCCAAAGATACTCAGTACAGTAAATACAGCAATACAACTCTGGAGATGTTAAGATCATGAAAATACAAAAACCATGTCAAAATTTAGGAATGCAGCTGTGAGGGTCAAGGCATGATACAAGTGCCTCAGCACATTCTGGGCAGAAGCTTAGCTTCATTAGGCGGATATTCTCAAAGACCTGCCCTGAGGTGCTTAAGCAGGGATAGAATCATAGAATCATTTAGGTTGGAAAAGAACTTTGAGATAATCAAGTCCAACTGTTAACCCAGGACTGCCAAGTCCTTCACTAAACCATGTCCCTAAGCACCGCATCTCTGTGTTTTTTAAATGGCCCAGTCAAGCCTCCAACTTGGTGTTGTGGGCAAAGTATCCCAGCTCTGCTCCTGCCTATAGAAAAAACCCTAGAAATGAGACAGCACCATGGAAAACTCACTCCCTTTGTGATTTTTGCTTCTCATCATTCTGGGAGTCAGGCAGGATTTGTGCTCATTGGCGAGGATCCTAGGTTGGCAAGGGCCAACTGAACACACTGGGGCTTTGGGCACTTCTACCCTCCCTCTTTTAGTGTGTTCCCAAGACCCACCATGGCAGATTTCTCCCCTATTGTCCCATCTCCCTCTCCTTCAAGGCAACAAAACATGAAAGTCCAGGAGTTTTACTGACGTATCTGCACAGGACATTGAACAGCTAACGTGCTTCATGCTGAATTCCAGTATGGCACATGCACACCCCATGCTGGGTTATAGTCAGGCTATATCCATACCGGTAAACCAGACCATTATTGCATTAGGACCAACCATCCAGGCCAGCTGGCAGAGAACAGCGTGCTAGTGAGCAAATCTCCTAAATGAGGTAGCAGCAAGCAAACTGCCTACTGGGTATGGTCCCTGGCACACTCCAGTTGCCAGATCAGGCTCAAAACTTGTTCAGAGAGAGTGCCAGCTGCAATGGGCCATGCTCATGCCAGAAAATGTGCTCTCAGTTTACAAGCATAGGCAATCATCTTCCAGGGGCAAGGAAGGCTGACAAGCATGCTTGGATTTACTAGCATAGACTAAGTCTCAGCGTCTGTCTTCTCCCCATGTGACTAATGATACAACAGTGTCCCAGAATGCAGCAACCACAAAGCTAAAAAAGGTTCAGATTGCATCCTCTGTGTGGGAAGGTGGAAAGGTACATACCAAATATTTCCTTCCCACTTGATCTCCCCAAGGTGAGCTGAGACCAATCAGCACATTTGCCTTTATCTAATCTGCTTGGGATAGGTAGGAAAATATACTTGATCACCTTCTTCAGTGGAATTTCTTTGGTCTTTAAAGTTACTTCTGAAGTTTTGCTCAGATTCTTCAGGACTGTTTCACCCACAGATCATTCTCAGTGTAAACATATTGTTTTTACTAACATGCTTCAGCAAATGACGTTCAGAATTTTTTTCCCAATCCACCCTGAAGTTTAGAAGCACTTGAATGCAACTTTGGTTACATATTTTAAGGACAAAAAGCTTCCATCTCAGGTCTGCAGGTTTACACATGGAACAAAATATATGGCAGACAAGAATAACTGCCCTCATCCTCCTCACTTCACTGTAATTCAGGAGTAATTCTCTCAAAACCAGAGTCATCTACCAGCATAAGACTAGTATCACAAGAGGAGCAGCAGACCCATAACTGAGTCTGACTTCACAGCCATTCTGGCCAAATACCCTCTCCCAGCCCCAGCTGTGCCACCCACAAAAGGTGCCATCTCCAGTTCCCTTACCTACATGTCACTGCCAGCAGTTGCTGTCCTTTCAGCTCAAGGGAGTCCTCAGCCATTCTTAGCACACTGCACTGGAGGAGCTCAAATGATTTAAATTGCAGGGCTTGGCTAGAGCAATCTATTTTGACTGAAATGGTTCAGGGAGCTTTTACTTAAGCAAATCTTCCAGGAGACTGAGAGGGACCTTCAGAAGGTAGATAGCAATCTGCAGTTGAAGATGGCAACATCTCCCATAGATGCAGCTCTTTGCAGAGCATCCTAGTTACAAACACAGAGCAATAGCTTTGGAACAGATGCTAAGCAAGGAATAAAACACGTGCTTTGTGTCAAATGCAGACATTCAAAGTCAAAGCTGACTGAATTAGGTGCATTCCCTCCAGTTACAGCTTCAGGACAAAAGAAAAAAAGTGTACTGTTACTTGCCAGCTCCAAACACAGACTCTGATTTAACCTCAGCGCTTGATTTTCAGAGTCAAAGATTAAGTGGAGAAGAAGACAAGTCACAGAACAACTTTAGCTGGAAGGGACTTATGGAAATCTCTAGTCCACGTCCATGCTCAAACCAGAGGTGACTTCAAAGTCAGACCCAGGTGCTCAGAGCCTTGTCCAGTTCTGAATATCTCCAGGCAAATGTTCTTCTCTCACTAAGTCCTTCTCAGCCCAGCCTTGATGATCTGTCCTCCCCAGCTGGAGGACAGCTTGCCTAGGGCACCACCTCCTGCACCTTCCCACCACCTGGGTGTAGAGGCTGTGAGGAGAGGAGGTGCAGGGCAGGAGGGCATGTCTGAACCCTGTCACTCTCCCACACCCCCTTTGCCACTCTCCAGAGCCTCCTCTGGCTTTTTAGAGATGCTGGTTACCTTCTCCCCCACGACCTGAGCCTCCTTAGGCCACTGCAGCTGCTCCCAAAGGGAGGTGAGGCTGGGGGGGGTGGGGTGGGGTGGGAAGGACAAGGGCAGACCCCAGATAAGCAGGGCTCAGCCTTCCCCTTCCTCCCCACTCCTGCCACAGAACTGGGAACACTTGGCAGCACAAATACCACAGCCATGACCAGCTCATTCTCCCGGTTGGAGCAGTGGCTCCAAATCTGTAAGGCAGGTGGATGAGAAGGGGAATGCACCTAGGGACTCTTTCTACCTACCAACTCAGACCTTCCTCAGGTTGCTCACAGCAGCCCTGGCATCTGCTCAGCCTGACAGGGAAAGCAAGGCACCCAGAGGTGGCAATGTGGCCAAGGGACACGACCTCTTTTAAGAGACCCAGTGAAAGAGGAAAGGAGATGAGCAAGCCTGAGACCTCAGAGCAGCACCTTACACATCTGTCTGCTCCCACATTTATTTCCAAACATTCTCCTTGAGCTGAGCTCCCCCTTCAGAGATGGAAGTGGCTGATATAGGTGTGACTAAAGTGTCCATGCTACAGGTGGGACTTTACCACTTCTGCCCCCCTACAATACATCTACCCATTCACTGATCTGCCATTTATCGCCACCACACCGCTTACAGCTCAGGATGTATCTGTCACTTACCTAGCTCATAAGCTCAGGAAAGCAGTAACTGTCATGCCAGGACCCTTTTTGCTTTCCTTTATCCACCACTATTGCCAATGTAACTGGCATAAATAGATAACGGGAAATCCCACAGTACTCCTAAGCACTGAAATCCTCCACTCCTGCTAAGACGAATGTACATCTTCAGGTGCTGGAAGACAACTTGGTATCTGAAACAAAGTCATATTCATCTGTATTTCAGACTAACATGACATCAGTGAAATCACAGCCCAGACTGAACGTTTTGGGTTTGTCTGCTTGCTGCTGGCAAAAGGATTGGTGAGTAGATACCTTGCTATGGGCCAAACACTGCAGTGCTGACTCAGGCACAGAATGGGATTTTCAAAGCGCTTAAGGAACTCACAACCCAGATGAAAATAGCACTTGTACCCACAGCCTCACTCACAGTTTTCTTTGGCTTCAGTAGCAGATAGGGACAGAAAGAAGGTCTGAGTTCTCAGACTCACATGTCTGTGTCCTGTCACATAGACACTTACCTGAAGGAAAAAGTCACCCAGAGCCTTAAGACACAACCAAAAGTAGGCAATACTCTATAACCACAGGCTAGTCACCCTGCCTTCTGAGCAGCTCACAAATGTGACCATATTTTGTCCTTACACCAGTGTCAAGAGATAGGGACGTATTATCAAAAGGTGGGTCACCAGAGCACAAACGAACACGTAATCTAAACTGAAGTCACAGCACTCTGTGGCAGAACTGGATCTTCTTAAACCTTTGGTGTTGGTCTCCTGACTCCAGCCTTCCCTGGACTCTTTTTCGATCTTAGACATAGGGAAGGCAGGTGTGGAGGTGAAAACCAGAATACTGTAACTTTGTATGTTGACCGTTTATCAACAACAAAACTGCCTTGACAAGTCAAGTGTGCTCTCTCAGACTGCCAGATCCCAACCCACTTAGGGGTTTATGGGTCAAAAATAGAAGAAGAAAGAAAAGGGGGGGAAACTACTGGGTCAGCAGGTACAAGTGAGTATAGCTCCATTAACTTTTCCCTAGGTATCTGTAGACTTGACCCAGTTGGAGAAAGACCTACAAGCGGTTATGAAGTTAACAAAGATCTTATACCATCAGTTTTAAGGGATGAAGCTGAAAATACTTTCCTCCTCTGACTTGTGTTATTTTTTTGCCTCAGATTTGATGTATACTTTTGAACTATCAGTCAAACAGTGAATTGAAAGATGACAAGAGGCAGAGCAAAAGCCAGAAAGGTTCAGCCATGAAATCAAGTCCCATGGCATGACTGAAAAGGACAGGACTGGAGGGCTGGCTGGTAAAATGTGACTTTGATTCTTTGAAGCCATCGACTTCCACCTTCTGAGGCAGTTCAAGTCCTTCATCAACTGTTTGGGACCTACTGCCAGGATCACAAAAATTCCCTGGGCTTAAGTGGAGCTCAAATGTAGCACTGAGAAAAAAAACAAGCAAAAGCTAGAGGAAACCTTCCCCATCCTGTGAACTGCAGAGAGGCCAGAGAAAGAGGAAATAAGAAACAGCCTCTTTTTTCACCACCACCAAGGAAGGCTGAGAAGAGACCGCCACTCCTGTGACAGCTGAAGTCTCTAAGAGATGCAAAATAGCTTGTGGCAACAGCCTGAAATTGTCTTGCAATATCAGTGTCCTCATATTGCCTGGATGGATGATGAAACCGCATTGCATTATCTCCGCGGCTCACTGTGGGCATTGTGCTACAGCTCCGCAGGCTGTCATTACGCGGGGTGCTGCCTCCTGCCCATGCTGCCTACATCTTCAGGGCAGAGTATCAGGGATAGTCGAGGGCCAAACTTTCAGCTGGTGTAAATTGACAGAGCCCCACCAGCTTCCCTGGGACTTCATTGATTTACAGCAGCTGAAACTCTGGCCCCTGCTATGCTTAAAATCTGAGACAGGCTTTCATTGGACACAAAAGAATACTCTTTGGGACACTTTGAAACCTGTGCTGTGTGCAAGCGAGGAGCTAAACGATTCCCAAGATTTTCTGTGAGACATGTACAAGCACACATTGTGCACCGAGTGTGAGCAGGCTCCACCAGACACGCAGACACAGAATACGCTCCCTGGGATGTGCCAGGGTGAAGAAGAGTTTTCTAAGTCACTTCATTTTTACTGGAAACTCTGCGCCAGTCCTCCCACATATAACGCACTGTGCACTCCTCGTAACCAGCATTGTCTGAACTTGTGGTATTTTAATAAACGTTCCTGCCAAGCCAAAGACGCTCTAAGACACATCACCTTTGTCCTGAGGAGGATCCCAGCTGAAACGAAGTCCAGAGAGTGTGACCTCTGCTACAAACCAACACATAGGTATGTTAAATGAGTTCCTATTAAAAATAACTGCTCTCCGTACTGCCTGGAGTAGAAGGGGGCACAGGCTGTTTAGAGAGCGCACATGAGGGTGACATTGCAACAAAAAATCCTTTCACTGTACGCAAAGGAAAATGAGGCGGTACAAATGAATGCCTCTTTTTTATTTCATAGGGACAGGTTGGCAAAAGTAGATTATTGGGTTTGGGCTGCACAGAAGAGAAGAATTTTCTTTTTTTTTTTTCTGGAATCCCGATTCATCTTCATTATTCAGTCACTCAAGCTTCCTTGGAAACAGAGTGCCACTGAGTTATTATGGCAGTCATAGATGAATTCAGCAGAAAAATATATGTATAATAACGAAAGAAAGTAAAACTGCTCTCCTTGTGCAGCCCTACAGAGAGACAGCCAGACAAAAGCATGAAAAAATTGACTGTCTGGCCAAGAATGAAATTGCTGGCAAGTCTGGTTTCAACCCTGCTATTAGCTTTCTTGCAGCTGCTTCAACTACCCAAGCAGTATTGAGATAAGTGCATTCTCTGAAGTCCTTTTTTTCTAATTGGGAGTAATATATTTGTTTGCGTATTAGCCTATTTCTGATTAATGCTTAGTCTGAAAGAACTTAGGAGCTAACAGTCAGCTACCTTACACAACAAAACCCCCCAACAAACAAAAAACAAAAAACAACAAAATCCAAGGGGAAAAGCACTCAGAAATGTTCCTGCATTTAGGGATGAATGTCGTGCTTCCTCTGCGGGCAGAGCCCTCTCCAGCTGCATTGCACATGGGGCAATTCTGCGGTGCCAAAGGGGCAGGACGTAGGCAGCTGCACGGGGGGAGGCTGGGGGAGGCAACGTGCTCCTGCGAACTCCCTGCTTGGTGCTGCTCACTTGTGCAACAGGCGGATGGGTGGAAAGGAGCAGCAGGGGTGGATCTGCTCCTACCCTGACACCACAGCTGCCTCAATGGCACAAGGGGCTGACAGTGCAAACGTGTTTCTGGGAGGAAAGGGGGTGCGTGGGGTAAAGGCTCACATCTTGCTCCTGTCCCAGGAAGATCGCTACTGAGTGCTGATGGATCGGGTGGAGGGAGGTCACACTGTGGGTCCGGACCTCAGGAATGTGTGTCGGACCTGATGTAATGATAAGGTGTGACACTGTGCTAGCCTTCAGGCTCGCTTGCCTCACAGGCATGTCGTTAAGGTTTCCTCTCTTCAGAGGTGTAAAGCACTTCTGTTGCGAGCCCAGTAAAAGAAGGTACTGTCTAAGGGTGGAACAGCAAAGGTTATGGAAGATTTGCCAAGAAAGTGCCTGTGCTCTTCTCGTTCCAAAACACGGCAGGCTTAAAAAAAAATCTGAAAAGTTTCAAAAGGCATCCAGCAATTGTTTTTTAGGAAACAAAAGAAGCACTTATGGGTTAGCTTTTCCAAGTTGCTGCATTAGTAGATACACTAAACAGACAGCTTGATCCGGATGAGTCACACGGCAGAAGAGGAACAATGACCTGTGTGTTCCTCCAGTACAAATTATTCATTTTTCTCTGTCAATAAAGACTTTTTTAAATATAATTGCATTTGGGCAGCCAATCAGGAGGGTGTGGCTATCAGAAGATCACCCCCTCCCCCAGGGAATCAAATCTATTTGGCAGGGTGTCAGAATTTCAGGATACCCTAAGGCAGGCCACAGCGTCTTAAAATAACTTAAACACACCTCGTATCATGCCTGGATGTTGAATCAGCCCAGAGATGTCAATCACATACTGCCGTTCACAGCAGAATCACCTCAGTTGCTCTGATCCTCACTTTTGAACTTACAACTTCCCTTCATAGGAATCAGAGGAGAGTGTGGGTATGTGTGTGTGTTTGTGTGTGTGCCTATGTGTGTGTAATTCCCCAGTCTCCACAATAACAATTCCACCCTTTGAGCCTCCTTGTTGGGAAACAGCCCTTGCAGAACAGCAAGTTCCTCTTTCACAACAGCTAATTGCTGAAAGAAGGCAGAACACATCGACAATGGCAGTAGGAGACAGCAAACCTGGGCCTTCCCCTTAAAAGTTTATAGGGCTTTTGCTACCGGCAGGCACACCGATGTGATTTAACCCCACTGAGTTATTCTCAGTTTGGCCCCTCTAACTTGTTCAGAAGTATCTGCTCATATCAAAGGTGTCAGTTCTCCGAGACCTTGGCTTGAGACACTAGGTCTGGTTTTCTGAGGGTCTAAGGTTCCTCTGGTTTTATGTTATACTGTACTGTTGCTGTGGTGGTTATTTATCTGCACTGGAACAGTATCCTGCAGATCAGGATCCTGCCATGCAGTGTACATATGCGCTCTAAATCCTTACCAGCTTCAGTTAACTGCTCAGCTTCTCTGGAGAACAGTAACTACATGCAGCACCTGAAAACAAGGATTCAAACCAGATGCTATTTATTAAAGTATCTGCCATACTCTCACACGCCTTGTTTTCTCCACTGGTAAACTAAGGGTGAGTATGAACCTGTGTAAAATACGGTGGGATGCACAGATGGGTGCAGAGCCCATTGTAAGCATAGTGCAGTGCTGTGTTGCATTGCTCTTCAATTTAGGAATGCATGATTTTCCCTGCTTCACCTTGCTGACATGGCATCCCTGAACCTGTGGTCTAACAAATTACATCGATTTCCACTGAACTAAGTCCAAGAATTGACTTGCAAATACAAAAAAAAAAAAAAAAAAAAAAAAAAAAAGGATTACTGTGTTATTATTTCTGGGATATGAATAATCTGTTCGTAACCATTAGGGCAAGATACACAGTTTCCGAAATTGGATTCACGCTCTTGTGAGTTGGAAGTCCTCAGGTTGAAGCACTTGCCTTATTTTTTGCTGACCACTAGGTGGAAGTGCTGCTCCATCTCAGCCTTGCCATCCCAAAGCCCTCTGGAAGCGGCAGCCAGGGCTGGAGCAACCCGTAACAAAATCATTTTCACGGGGAAGCGAAAGATGAGGAACTAGAAGCCTTGGTCCCCTTTCTTTCCAAAGCAGAGATTCCGTTCCAGCGCACCCAGTATCGCAGGAAACATAACTCAAAATCAATATATAATGAAATCATAACAACAAGGCTTGTGACAGCGAAGCATAAAGCCTGGAATGTGCCTTCAGAAAGAGAGACAGATGAATTTGTTAAGCATGCCATAACACAAGCCATTCATGAATTATTACTAATTTATAACGCACTTCTAGAGGAGTGGGGAGAACGCAGGGAAATGAATGGGCTTTCTTGGCTTTTCTCTAAAATGACAAATGTCTTTTTTATCCCATTTGCTCTCTCCCAATTCCCCGCTTTCAGCCTCTGCCTATAAGCCCACTTAGCACAAGGTAACTCTATACCTCCTTCTTCTGCTCTTCCTGAAATGAATTATCTCCTATAGCAGCTTTCCAGGGCAGCGCCTGCCAGAAGGCAAGCTCCAGGGGTAAAGTCTTTTCCTAAGTTTCTCTGTCCAAAGCCATTTGCCCTGCAGCCTCACAGAGCTGACCTAGTAAAACCAAACAGCTCCCAGCCATCTTCCTCCTCCCTGCCTTCTTCTCCCACTCCCCTATTTCTGCCCTCTGTGCTCTCGTGCTCTTCCCTCAGCAATTCAGTTTTGCTCACTCTTAAGTCCTGGGACCACCAGACACTTCACATGTCCCACACGGACCAAATGCAGAGCGCAGAGCAGGGTAATCCTGAAGGGAGAGACAAGAAAAATGGCAACACAGGAGGGTTAAAGGCGGGCTGAGCCTAGCAAGCATCGTCTAGACTTTCAGTCTCATGATTCAGTGTGTCTGATGTAAAGCTATTTAAATAAGAGTTATGTAAATAATGTGGCAGACAGATAGATTATTTAATATAATCAAAGTGAGATAAGGCCTGTGCCCCAATCCTTCCCTGAAGTAAGGCTGCTTTGTGCCATCCTCACAATGCAAACAGCCCCGAGGCCAGAAGACCCAGCCAAGGGAGGATCACCCTGGTACAAGGAGATAGCCTTCTGGCTTGCAACCAGCACAGCAGCTCCTATACAGCTCCTCCATCCCTAAAGCCAAGCAAAGGGGCATCCATGAGAAATCTCAGTATCCAGCTGGTCTCCGTTGCCTTATTAGTACCTTGCAGGCACTGTCATTTGTGCAAGGTACATTTGGATCATTTGGAGCAGCCTTCATCTGAGCTACACTGGACGATTTGCCTTCAACTGAGCCAGCTGGAGACCGTGACCAGGGACAGAAGCAGCCGGATAATAAGATGAGCAAACTTTTTCCTCACCTCTTCCCCTTCCAGCAGGGTTAGCCACAAAAATGGAGTTCAAAATGGCCCATCAGGTAGGGTAGCACTTCCCTCTCGTTATCTTGTTACCACCTTTAGCATATTTGTCTGATTTACCCACTTTTAAATTTCCCAGGGCACCTCTGCACCACAGCAATGGCATGCAGGATAGCTTCAAATCACCTTACTTGGGGACTGACAGCAATGTAAACACAGGAGCACAGGGCTCACTATGGGCTGCAAAACCTGCTGGAGAAGCCAGCCCTGAGCACAAGCAGTCAGTGCCCGCAAGACTGTGGGCAAGCGCAAGGCTGGCTTGAATTTGTTGACAGGAGCAAGAGTTGTTGCAGTGTGAATGTGCCCTTGTGTAATGTGATTTCCACCGACCCCCCTCAGACACCAGGCTTCCCACTGTCTTGGTTTTTATTTCACAGTAAGATAACACTACTTTCCTGACATTCCTCATCTTTTCCTTTAAACATATAGGCTTGACTTGACTGTCCCTATGCTAACATCATCGTGTGGACAAGTTTAAGTAAAGTTTAAGTAAGGACTGTGCTGCTGGCGCTTTCCGCAGCACCACACCCTCTTGCCTCTTCTTCCCATTCAGGTCACTTGCAACTCTCCTGACTACACCTCTTTTTTTCTCTCT
>JAVJGI010000040.1:90605144-90615346 GCA_035590275.1 Ibycter americanus | reverse complement strand
CCCCCCCCCCCCCCCCCTTTTTCTGAAGTTACTTAGTATCTGCTCAATCTAATCTTCTCATCCCCTTTGAGTGGGACCAACCAGTTCTGCTCCCAGACATGGCCTGACCCACACATAATCTTTGCAGTTGCGTGACCATGTCAATTAAGGACAGTTTGTTTGCTTTTTAAGCCAGGAGAGTTAAACCTACCAGGGGCAGGTTTATTCAGGTATAAATATGCTTTGCATGGGTACGACATCGTCTCCCTCCCACATAGCAATGCCGGGGATTTAAAGCAATACAACTGAAGCCAGTGCTGGCCTTTTTTATATACACACATCAAGCATGAGTGGCTCTTGCACACACACAAAACCAAAGCAAGCACATGTGGGGTCTCTCCTCTCTGTCATGGTCACTCAGTGGTGGGCAACAACTTAATGCATCTTCTTCCAGTTTGCAGACGATGGTAACCATCTAAAGGCAACTTGAACAAGGAACAGATTTACTCAGACTTCCTCCACTCCTACCTTCTACCCAAATTAATGTTGGAGTAGATAAGGCTGGAGAGCATTTCCCTTCCCTTTTTTAAACCTTTCCTTAGTTTAAATGGTCTGACTCATCAGCAACACAAAGATGACAAAATGTCTATTCTCCTCCCCCCACCCCCACCCCCCAAAATATTTTGGCATGATTTTGCTATCAAATTAGGGTACTCAATCCATGCCAGCTGGGAGGAAAAAAAAAAATGGGCTTCTAGCACACTCATTGTATATGAGTAGGATTTGGGGAGGGTGCGGAGCATAACATCATCATAGGCAGAAAGTGAAAACAGCCAAAGGAAACGCCTACACTCTTCCTTTACAAAAGCTGCTTGTTGTGTCTGTCTGAACAATTGTTTAAAAACCTGGAGGGGAATTAGAAGGAAAAAGATAACTGACTTTATTAAGAGCAAAAGATTGATTGAGCAATTGATTGCACTTAATTGGAACTGTGCGAGCAAGGGAGAGGATTTCAGGGTTTTTTTTCCCTGATCTCGTAGACAGTCCCACCACAGAACCATACAGGCAGGAGACAGAGATACCGAGCTGAGAGCTTAGGTGTGCTTCTTCTCCCAGGGCATTGCTTGCCTGGAAGTAACTGGCTTTGAGAGCTGACCCCCTCCACAGCACTGCCAGTCGCAATATTTGAGGCCTCAAAAAGGAGGAGGAACTTAAGAGTCACAAGGTTAAACTTCAGAGGCTGGTTTGTGCATATGTTTCTTTCCAGAGCTTTTTTTCTTCACTTCTGAAGTACACTCACATTCATAGGATGCTTTCCTCTGCAACAACAGGGTCCAGAAAAGAAACCTTTTTAGTTTTTTTTAAGAGAATGGCAAGGTTCTCATCTCAATTCATTTCAGGAGTGGAGTGCTTGGAAGAAAAATGTTATGCAATTCATAATAATGAAATCTGGAAGTATTATATGACTAAACCTCACTAACCAAAGGGACAGAGACAACACTGTTATGGGGACTATTTTCATGAAGCAGAGACTTCATTTTCTGGAGTTACGCACATAATAATGAAGCTGCAGCACAAGAGAGAACTAGCTCGGAGTTTCACAATCTTTCTCCCCAAAACAATCCTCAAGGGGAAAATGATAATGCGCATGAAAGTTAAAATAAAAGCAAAACCCCAGCTAACCCCTTTGAATGAACCAATTCCTGTTAATGTATTGTTATGACCTTACAATATATATTACCTTAATTTTCCTCTTAAGCAGCAGGAAGGACAGACATTCATACTGCACAGATAAGAGTGTGATTTCTAGTGAAAACAAAGGTTCCAGCAGTTAGGTTTGGATTTGCTTTGTTTAAAATCAAATTGTAAGGTATGTGGGCCTCAAACTTATGTAAACAGTACAGTCAGTACACAGACTCACAGAGTCATTGAGGTTGGAAGGGACCAGACCAACACAGACTTCGTTTGCCTGTGTGATCACTTTACATTAATAAACATAAAGCCTTTTTGCTTGTGAAAGCAATGAGTTGAACTGGATGGTCAGGATGCCCTGTGTATAGCTCTTCTCTAGCTTCCCAGGTGCTGGCAGCTGGTACCCTGTAGAGTTGCACGCTCTGATGATGCATTTCACATCCACTAGTCTCATTTGCCTACTCTAAGCAAGAGCAGAGGCTTTACCTGAGTATTTTCAGACGAGCAGACTTGGTAAGAAAGCAGAACAAGAGAGAATGCAGGAGCGACATTGCAAGGGCGAATGGTCAACTTTGCAGATTAAGGCAATAAGAGGTGGCCATAAAAATGGTAGGACGGAACAGTTGTCTTATGACCTTCCTCCTCGCAAATGGACTGAAAAGCTGTCTTTTGTCCTCCTCCCCAAAAACACCTGAAAGCAAAACCAGAAGCAGCACCAATTTCTCCGCTACCTCTTCTAGTTTTTCAGTGGGAGCCAAGAGCCACACGGCTACAGCAGGAAGGCTAAGGAAACGTGTGATGCCTTTTACGGCAATGCTTTCCATACCAAGTCCCTTAGGACTGAGAGACAAACCAAAGGAGGAGGAACCAGCATGGGCTCATTTCTTTTTGTCAGACACACACCTCCTGTGCCAGCTGCCACAGCTGCCAGCCTCCTACAGCCCTCCTACAAGCCTCTCCACAGTCACTTACTTCTCTGCCCATCTGCCAGGAGTTACCACTTTCCCAGGTCTGCCAGATGAGCTGCTCGTCTGAGCACTCCCTCGTCCATTCCAGTCAAAACAAGCCAGGTCAGCTAACATGGCTCGCCATTATAGGTCTTTCCTAACCAAGTTCATTGGGACTGAGATGGGCTGGGAAATGGTAAGGTGAGCAATTCCACCAACAGACCTGGGAAGTCAGTAACCTCCAGCAGGACGGCAGCAACCAGTGACAGGAAAAATCAACTCTGGCAGCTGAAAGAGTACATGTTATTGAGCTTTTGCAGCCCTATTTGCACCGTGCCCACCCTGTGCAGGACCACTGGAGCAGCCATGCACAAAATCCTCCTCTTTTGTGCAAAGGGCCGCATCACTCTGCAGCTACAATTACCTGTAGCTAGTGCTCGTTAAGTGCTTTGAAGATTGAGAGTACAGATACAAGTGTTAAATATTGTAATTATTCTTACTACGTAACATTGCTGCACTGAAAAGTAGGGAGGGGTTGTTTTTCCATGTTTGTATGTGGGAATACCATGACAGCTGCTCCTTTCTGTAAGTGAATTGCTGCCAAGGACCTTGATAAGGTGTTGTGCTTGAAGGAAAAGGACCGAGTCTGGGAGTTTTCTTGGAGTGCTGCATACCACAGTGAAACTAAATGGGGCTTTTACCAGGCTTCCACTCTCGGAGCTAATTTCTACATGTGCTGATTACCCCAAGCTGCCTCTGGCTCCAGGAGGAGCAGCAGTGACTCTCAGCAGCTTACCAGGGCTTGATCCTACAGGCAGCATGCAGAAGGAAACACACTCATCCGAGAACTTGGCTCAGACAAACCACTTAGGAGCATCAAATCCTGAAGTCTATGTTTCTGTTTTATTCAGCTCACACTTGGGGCTTTAGGAGAGAGCTCTCCCTGAATAATGCCAGGGCAGCCAGGGATTTGGGCGCTTATTTCTATTAAGGACACCTTCTGACCTTCCAGCGCTGCAAAAAGGCGTGAGTCTCAACGCAGTTTCCCCATACGTTGCACTGTTCCTCTGCAGTGTCTGTCTGGCACTGCCACCGCTGAGGCCACAGGGCCAGGGGAAGTAGCTGGGGTAAAAGTCCCTGGGTTTACTCCATTCTTCTTTATTCTCAGAAACAGGCGGGAGGAGGAGGCTGTGAGAGCAGCATATAGTTCATTACTGCCTTGCAACTGCTCCACATTATGCCAGGAGCTGCGCTGGCACCTAGCTGGCTTTCTGTAGCCACGCACAAACAAGGCTGTTCTGAATTTGGGTCACGTCCAAGGACAAAGCCATGAGTGACCGCTTCGCTTTGTGGCATGGGGTTAAGTGTATTTCTGTGCACTCTGGACTCTGTGACACAGCACATACAGCCAAGGGCTGTAGCGTTTAATCAGGCAGTGCTTCTCTGTGTGCACGAGGAGCTCACCTGAGCTAAGGTTGAAAAGAAATCCTATGACCTGCTGTTTCCATGTCTCATACCCTCCCTTCCTTGTCCTGCAACAGCCCTGACCAGCTTTGAGCCTTTCTGCATGAAGGGGCAAGTAGATCCCACACTCTGAGAAGAAATGATGCTATGATCCATCCTCTTCACACTGTCAGGCAGCTTTTGGGAACAGATGGGAACTAGGAAAGCCTGGGGAACACAACTCCTGCAAGAGCAGGTGACCATCACTGGGTAGCACCCACCTTGCCTCCCCTTTCTGCACTCTCACACACACAGACAGTCCTGAAGAGGTGAAGCCACAAAAAGGGTGGGCTGTTCCCACCTGAATAGAAAATATTGAAGTGAGCACCTGAAAACTTAACCTCTCGAAAGGATAAGCATAAATACAGGCAACAGCTGCAGCTGATGGCGTATGGAAGAGGTGTGGGCAGGCACCAAGCTGACAGGACTCAGTTCAAGAGATGTTCAAGTACCTACAGCTTCCCCTGACTCCCACGGGGCTTGAAGGTGCCTGACACCTCTCTGGGAACCCACAGTGCAAATCCACAGTCCTTTTCCTGCCCCACAGGAGCCCTTGTCTTAATTTGAAACCTACTGACAGCAATAGCACTGAATTTGGGATCAGAGGTCACTTGTGAAGAGACCTGCTCTTGCACCTTCAGTGTCTTGCACAGAAAGTAGATTTGTCTGCAGTGTTTCTGAAGGGGTGAGGAGGACAGGAACATGTTAAAAATATATATTCATTTTAGAACATTTCTAAGCTCATTTGGTGGCATGGGAGAAAGTAGAAAGGTAGCAGAGGATGAAGGACTAGCAAGAAAGAAGCCTGGGTGTGTGTGTGTCATAGGGGAAGGGAAAGGTTGTAGGAGGAAGTGTAGGAGGTGATGCAGACAAGCTCACTAAATTGCAAGGCAAAACGTGGATTTTGTCCCCAAGCAAAACACCTCTGTGCTGCTGTCAGGTCAAGCTAATAAAGACAGCTCTTTAGAGACTCTACCATCTGTCTGTATTTCCTCTTTCACCAAGAGGAAAAATAATTAATAAGCAGCTTCTGTCTGGCAATCAGCGACTATTTGCATCATCATATATGGAGATGGCAGCCTTCCTGATCATGAAACACACCTTCTTCACGGAAGCGGTGGAGCTTTGCTCGTTCAGCCCGGTACATAGCTGCCATCTGCAATACTGCACATGACTTCGAAGAAGCCCCTTTCAGAAGGGGCTGAAGGTGGGCAGCACCTGCTGTACAGGCTATAAAGTCAAACTCACTGAGGTTTCTACAGTCTCCGGAGGTTTGCTGTGGGCATGAAAGCCAAGCTCCAGTATCTGCAGAGTCTTTACAACATGGGATTTGCAATACAATACAAGTGTTTCTGGTGAGATGCAGATTTGCAGTGAATTCAGTAACTAATAAGACAACTTCCTTTGTTTACTACACAGAGGACACAAGAATATTAAACTAATCTGGTGCTAGTCCAAGTCACTGCTAAAACCACTTTTGACAAAAGCTGACCTCTTTGCTCCTGAATAAATATTAGCAATTTGTTTGCGCATTGTTCAGCCAGTTTTGTAGACAGGCAAGGAAAAATGAGCAAAGAACTTATTTGGTCATTTTTTTTCCCACCAATTGTCAAATAAATTATTCACAAATACAAGCTTCCATCACTCATCTCGCACTAGACTAAACACTTTCTACTAAACTTAGTTTTCAGCATCATGTTTCAGTTTATAGTTAAATTTTTCCCTGGGCAAAGTGAGCCAGTCATTAGACAGCTCTCATAGGTTTCTACTAAACATGCTTGATTAAGTCTTTTAAGAAGGAGGAGGTGGAGGAAATTGTGCTTTCAAGTCAATGGGAACATTTCCATTCAATGGGAAATGTACTGGAAGAGATAACATTATTTTGAAGAGTTAACAAGCACACTTAACTCTGCAAAAAAAGGAACTATGCCACCACTGCACACTGCGCTTTGTGATGGACGGTTTTCAAACTGAACAGAGTAAGAAACCAATATTAATGCTGGAGCTGCCCAAAGCAGCAGTTTTTACTACCACCACTCCATGGTGCTACCTGGCACATAACATATACATGAAGTCTAGCAGCAGCGTCCAAACTCCAGTCTTGCTCATTCTCCAGTGACTTAACTTCTGAGTGCGTTCACCATGGTGGTGCTGAGTTGGCACAGGTGCTCACCTTTAATTTCTCCAAGCCAGAGCCACAGCTGATGCAATTCAGCTTAATGGCTTGAGGATCTGGCCTCATTTGAAAGGGAAAGCAGAATATGAAAAGGAAAATTACAAAAAAAAAGAAGAAATTCGAACATTAATTTCTGGACTAATTTACTGCATGCCACACAGCCACACAAGGTCAGGAAGACACACATGCAAGGGACCTCTGAGACAAAACAACTGTATGAAACTACTACAATTGGAATTTCTATGGGTAGGTAAATTGAAAAACAGGCACACCTTCAAGAGCACACCTTTGCTGCAGGTCAGCAAGAAAACTCTGTGTCATCTTTTTCTTCAAAGAGGTTTAGATGGCTGCTGCCATTCCCCTAAATTTAGAAGAAAGAGGGACATGATGTACTATTCAGTCTATGCAAATCCATGATGAACACCACTGAATGCAACACCTGTGTTCACCTCTGCAGAGAGCGATAATTTGAATCGAGTGGTTACCGTAAGCCCTTCTCTTCTAAAGGAAGTGGTCTATTTTATTCCCAGTGCAATCAGTTCCAGATGAATCCTGGAAGAGTAACCCCCAAGATAATTATGCTTATTCATTATTAGCACATCAGCTTGAGATCCCAGGCACAGACAGTGTACAAATGTAGAACAGGAGGCAGTCCCTACCCTGCTGAGATTACAATCTCAAAAGTCATAGGGGGGGAAAAAACCCAAACCAAAATAGACAAACAGGCTCAGCAAATGTTGAAAGCTAGAGGTGTGGTGGAGGGCTCACATTCCTTCCCTTTTTCAGTGTGTAGATGCAAGACAAGCCCAGCACCTCTGGAGGGAAACAGATGCATGGAGAGACATGAAGATCTTCCCCTGGCCCAGGGAGGCCGTCCCTGTCCACTGCAACCTCCTTTCACCGAGCTCTTTCCTAACTAGAAGAGTTGTTTCAGCCATAGCTGTGCCCATGGTGAATATTAAGGGCAGCACAGATAGATGTAAGCCTAATACCCTTCTCTCCTTCATCACTCAGCATGCTTGGCAGGTTCAGCCCAGGGCTTTCTAAAGGACCAGTGTTTGGAAGTCTTTTTGTCTGCATTTTTTTCCTCCAGAACCTGTGCTTTAGACTTTCAGGCTCAAGGCCAGAGTAACAAGGAGAGGGGCGATGGCATAAAAAGCTATGTGACTACTGCCCAAGCATGTCACCTCGAGTCACTCCATCCAAAAACCATGAGGCTCTAGCCAGAGTTGAGACCCGTAAATTACAGACATATGCGGTGCAGAGCTGATAAGGGCCTTCTTTTCAAATTTATCCCGAAGCCCAAGACATTATCTATTAGATCAGCCCCTGCGGGTACTTAGACGCCACTCTGCCTACTTTTTGGATCCCATTGGGATTTAGGCTGAAAACAGGTGCCAAGATGCTCTGACTCAGGCGGTTGCAGGCATGCCCAGCAGCAGAGCTACCGGTGCCTGGGGAACACGCAGGTAAAAGACAGAGGCACCGACCAAGGCTGGATGCCTTCGAGGTTAGATGGTTGCTCAGCATGAGGCAAAGGGGCATTGCTGTGGTTTTGGGCTACAGAGTCTGGACTCCACTTACGCCCCGTTGCAAGTGACAAAGTCCCCCTCTGAAGCTGGCCCTTATAAAAGCTGTCCAGGTTACCTCCACACTGTTTTCTCCACTTAATTTAAGTGCACCTAATCAGGAAATCTACCTAATTGGAATATCTCTGTTAAAAATCAGGGATGCTTACTAACAATGACTGCATCTTGATCGGGATGGTAATATCACTTAATTGGGATGCCTTCAGGTATCTTAGTGGTTTGGGTTTTTTATGTCTCAAGCTCAAGCTAGTCTTGTCTGTCTGCTCCTCATAAAACAGCTTTCAGTTCCTCCTTAGTAATGATACAGGCAAACGATGATGTAAGTTACTTTAACATTTTTTGCTTCTGGCTGTTAGTTGGTGTGGGAGGGGCAAATTACCTGTTTCTGTGGGTGTTCTTGCCACAGGGACAGTTACGGTAGCTTCAGTCTCCATCCCATGCAAACCCTCCTTCTGCCTCCATGGGCCTCCCTGACATGCAGGGAGCACGCTGCAGCTCTCCAGAAGGCTTCAGTGAACAGTGAAATGCTGTTTGCTGCTACCCGGCTAGCCCGTCTGAACTGGGGCAAAACTACCACCCAAAGTGTCCAACCATGAGTGTTCTGTTTGCAGCTTACTGTTTCCATGTTAGCAGCATCCTGAACTCTCAAGAGCAAAAAGTGTGAACTAAAACAAAGCTGTATACTTGCTTATCCACCCAACCAATGGCACATACCCCCCAGTTATACGCATGCAATTATTTTTAAATGTAAGCCTTAGCTGAGAATCTCTGGCTCTATTTTAGGAGTTATCCAGTTAAACAGAAAACTTATTTTTTAAAAATAATCCATCAAGCATCTTTTCCTTCATGCTACGCCATCTTAAAAGACCTGTATTTGTATTTTTCAAGTGAAGCACCTCTAAATCAATCGCCTAGCACTGGATACAGGCTTGCAATCTCTTCTGCTTTGCAAAATAGGGGAACTGACCTTGTTTGGCTTGGCTGATGCCACCCTCACGCACAAACATTAGCCAGGTTGCCATCACAGTTGGCCACCTGGTCTCACTGGGACAGGAACTAGGACATAAGCCGTGCAGTGGGGCAGGTGGCATGTCAGAGCCACACATCCCACATGTAACAGTCAAGCAAAGGGGGCTAATGCCACCTGAATAAAAAAGAATTATTTTCAGCTAGATTCTTTTTCAAAGAAAAGCTTTGCTTTTATTCAGTCTTTGAGAACAAGGGACACTATTTGGGGGACACTGAAATACATGCTGCCCCAGCTTTTTTCTGCTTCAGTGCAAATTTTCTGTTTCAAATCATGCCTACCAGCCTGCTTATAGCTTTGCAGAAATGGTACTGCACGTGGCCTTATGGAGGCAGGAGAGAAAGACTGGGAAACTGCAGAGGTAACATGCTCAGGAACTCACCGATGATTTCTTTGACCTTTAAACAGTACACTGCTTAGTTTTGAGGGCAGAGATCTATGAAAAAGAGGAGCTTGCCTGGGGTCACAGCCTGTGGGACTCCTGCAGCCACAAGCTCCATGCGGTCGTTACACAGGGTGCATTTAAAAATCCATCTTTTTTGTGCATTCCCTGTGTTTCATGGAAAATAACAGATACATTTTGAGAGCTCAACTTTTCAAACCATTCTTTCACCTCTTTTTATTATACTTTACTCTTTGCAGAGCACGACATTGTTTTCTGTATGTCAACAACTGTAATGGGTTACTTCCAGCAGCACGCAAATAACTGTGCAAAGAAAGCGTTTGTGGGCTTCATAAAAGTGCATATGCAGATATCTAAGTTTTATTACTTGTATTACCATAGCTCCTAGGAGCCTTAAAGGAGACTAGTGCTTTGGTGCGATTGTACTTAATACCCATAAATGCCTTGTAAAACTCTAAAAGCCATGCGTGCATTTAGCTATGCATATATATATTAGCGTGTGTGCGTATATGCGTATACTTACACATCTCTGTAACTGCGTGAAGGCATCTGCCTCTGGATTTACCAGACAGTTTTACGAAGCTGTTCTTCAGAGGTCGAACACATCAGTAATTAGACAGCAAGGGGGAGGTTAAAAAACAGAAGTACTTTTCCTGGAAACCAACGCTTTTTCATGCGCATGTTTTATTGGCAAACCTGGCAAGCGATAGAGACATTCCTTGGCAGAGCGAAGGAAATACCGGCCCGGCCGGCGCTGGCATCGCTCTGGCCCCCACCGCCCGCGACAGGCTGCGCATCGCGATACCGGCACGGCGGGAAGGGCTTGGGGGTGGTGGTGGTGGTGGGGTGTCCTTAAATCCATCCTCCCTCGTGGCGTGGGGGAGGG
>JAVJGI010000040.1:90431286-90577848 GCA_035590275.1 Ibycter americanus | reverse complement strand
GATCTGTCCATTTGCCAAGCGAAGCCTGAGAAAACGTCTTGGCCAGTGTCATCCCTCGAGCCAGATAAAATTCCTCCTGAATTACAGCCCGATATCCCTGAAGCCAGTGCTGAATTTCACTCGCTTTGGATCCAGAGCTGAGCTGGCTCATCGGGAGCCGTCCCGTACGGGGATCGGCGCAGCTCTGCGCCAGGGCATCCCGCTGCACGTTGGCCCACGGCTGCTTTTCAGGATCCCCTGTGTGCGGTGGGCCGAAGGGTGCCCCCCCCGCAGCAGGGAAAGCCCCGCTGCTGCACACAGCAACACCCCACAGCTGGCTGCGCCGAGGCGGGTGCTCCCCTCCCTCTCCGTTCGCCCCCAGGCCCATTCTGCTCCTAGGAAGACCTGGGAGGTGTCCTCCAGCTTGGATGCAAGTGGAATTGTAACCTCAGCTCACAGCTCTGCAAAACGCCACAGAGGCTGCCGAACAGTGAGATCACTTCTAGTTTCCAGGAACACCTCTGCTGAAAAAGCAGGGAACTTCTAGGGGAGAGAAATAAGATCAAAACCACTCCATTTGCCATGTACAGACCATAATTATGATAGTTAAGGTATTAGTGCCGGACACATAAACGCTTTCTGTTATGGCATACCCAGTCATCCAAACGCACACATCGCAGCTAAAAATCTTTAGCATGTTTGCTAAAACGCAAACTAATACTTAAATGCTGTATGTTACTATGAACAAAACTAAGATTTTCCACCTCTTCAAGCAAAACAGAATTGCTCTTTGCAAATGCTGGCTAAAGGCGGTACTACTCCCACTGGCCATCACTGCCCCTGTAGCCTGGCTGCTGCTAGGAAATGATGTGTGAGCAGACCCTTGCATGCTTCAAGCTAAGCTGTGCAGAAAGAGGCATCTGAATAACCTTGATTTTGCACAACAGAGGTTAGAAGCACTTGTGCATTTTCTCTTTATAGCAGAGGTTTTGGGGAGGTTGTATATGAACGTGTTTCTTTAGGCTCCCTGGCCTAATGGTAGAGAGAACGCCCGTGTGTCACCTTCACATCACTGAAGAACAAGACCCCTTGAGGGATGAATCTCTCTCAGGGGTGGAGATCAGCAGCAGAACAGGAAAAGAACAGGCTCCTTCTCTTTTCACTGGTACCTTCAAGTCCTGCTTTTGTTCACAATTAAATGTGTTTGCTTCTTTACTGTGGCCTGTTCTCTGACAGCAGTTTTGCGGGGAGGAGAGTAATATAATCATGTCTTCATCCCACACGGTTTTATTGCCACACACAGTATGTATTATTTAGGCAAGGGCATGGTACCTTTTAGAATTAATAAATGCGATTCTCACAATTTTTTTAATCCACTCTGATGATTTTTGTCATCACTCCCTACTTTTCACATTTTCTGCAAAGATCAGGAAATCACTTTGTGAAGCTGTTTGATTTCAGTAGGGCTTATTGTGCAGTAATGGCTGCATTTCTTACTGGAAATGGAATGTAGCCCCTAGGTTTAGCTGTCTTCACTGACTGACACGTCAAGATGAATAGAAAAACTGATAACCCCAGAAATCTGTGCTGCAAGGCTACTTAGTTTCTCCTCTTCTTCCATTAAAAACTACTTCATTTATAACAACTTATATTGGAAATGTTAATAGCTTTAGTTATCATTGCTAGTGAAGTACCAAATGATAAGCAACAAAACAATATACATTAGGACAGTGATCTTGTATCCTACCTATAGTTAGTTATCTACCTTTAGAGCATTAATCAGCAATTTAATGAATGCAGGTCTGTGATGAGGGGGATATTACTATTCCATAGGATGAATTCTTTATCTTGTACAAGACACATTGTTTGTGGTGATTTTACTATCCCTATGGATATTCACATCTCTGAAAAAATCAAGGCAGTTGTTATGTTAACATTAAAATGATATCGCAAATTTTTTGGAAGGGTGTGCTGTTATATTTGCCCTAATGAAAATACTAATTTACTCAAAATGTCATTTTTTATCTAAACAGCATCTCTGGAAAATTCTACCCCACCTGTAACAGCTGTTGCTGTCTTTGCCCTGTGTTCAGTGCTCATGTCACTACTCTGAAGGCTTGGCTGTGACAGGTTGGGCAAGAGAGATGACGTTCCCTCCCTTACATGTTGTATTGATGCATGGACCTCTGTCCCCCTGAAGCCTGTGGCAAGACTGGGGTGGGGGGAAGGACATAGAAGGGATGGATACTTTTCTCTTCCTGTCTTCCTCCCCTCTATGGATTAACTAGTACAAGAGAGTTAGCATGGAGGATGGTTAGTCATTTCTCATTGTTGGAAAAACAGTTGTGAAATACTCCCTCCCTGCACTATGGGGGATGAAGAAGAGAGCTGCCACTTCTCTGGACAAAGCAGTTATGTACTGCCTTTTACTGCTGGCTGGTTTTTTTAGAAGCAGCCTCCCTCTACACGGTCATAAACCTGACCTAATTTATGGGATGCAGCACCTTCCCCCCCACCCCTCACTGCATTCCAATTTCTCACTAAAACCCCCATCTAATTGGAAACCCCTTTTCAAGACACAATATATAGAAAGAATTTAAGCTGCGAAAGGCTTAAAGGGAGCTCATGAGCTGAGGCTTTGTTACCAAAAGAAAAAAAAATTCCACATCAAACACAGTATATGGAGGGGACTCAGGCTGGGATACCATGGGGCCCCTGTCTGCAAAAGCGAAGCTATCCTTGCCTGAACACCTCTAGTTACAAAGCAAGCAATGGGCCACAAAAGGGTTAAAATAAAACAAGGTAGGATAATTTCTGATTCTGAGTACGTCCCAAATGTATTCTCCAGTGCGTTTGATAGAGAAGGAAGTCCAAGCAGTGGCCTTTCACATGACATCATAAAAGCCTAATTTATCACCAGCCACCAAACATCTAGAAAATCATAACATCCTTTCAGGAAAACCACGTGCAAAATAATCAGATTTACTTTGATGAAAGCTTTAGTGCTTGAGTCCAAGTAGGACACTACAAAGAATAACCCTTTGCAGGTACTGGCATACAACAAAGCGGGTCGCATTTAATACTTCAAACTCACGCTTTAGCAATTAAAAGTCTTATGCATTTCCTGCCCATAAACAAACGTGTTTCTATTCTGCATGCGTGTTCAACCAAGACTGCTAAGATAAAACACTGGTCACTGGTACGTCCAGGCAAGGTAGCCAGTTGAATATTTCCTTTACAGATTAAAAGCATGCTATTGCTACAAATAAAGGCACTGTGCTCCCCACTCCCTTGTCTCACCGTCCCTTGCAAGTGGGTTAGGGATGTGAGCTATGGCCACAGCATCTCACAGCTTTTGAAAGGATAAAGCCCTCCCAGCACACTCAGCAGGATGGCTACACTGAACCGAGGGGTCCATTCCACCTGACAGCCTCCAAAACACTTTGCAAAAGACACTCCCCTCTGTCTATCCAAGGCTCTCACTGTTCTGGCTCTTCTGCATCATCTTTTTTTGGTGGCTATTGTAACCTGACTGTCTTGATGGAAAAACACTGCTCAGCAAGCAGTGTATCTCCGTAAAATCAATCAGTTTCACATTTGCAAACAAGTCTGCTTTTTGTGTTGATTAGGTAGATGAAACAGACTGCAAAGCAATTAATGAATGGCTACAAATGTCAGCTACATGGTGTTCAAGATTTTTTTTGTCTGTAATGTAAGTTGGCTGGTGTGTATTTAAAGACACACAGATTCCAATAGCCATTCAGTTCACTGATCCTGCTGCTTAATAGTCTGACCTCTAGGCTCCTGCTGGTCAATGGCCACAGGTTCTTCTGGTCTAACTGGAAAAATAACCGGATTTTCCACATCATTCTTGGTAGTTTGTTGTTGCATGTTCTCTGATCTTGGTTAATAAAAATAACTTCCTATTACATTTCCTGCACAGGGAAGCCTAGAAAACAAAAAAAATTGTAGTTTTTCCTATTCTATCTTTCACTTTCTCTCAGAGCAGACATCCAACCCACCACAAAATCTTCCATGAAATCAGTAAAATTAATACAACTATTTTATTTTCTTTTAAAGATCAGTATTTTGTTCTCTTTCATCCTTCCCTTTCCTTGGTATTTAATTTCCCTCACTTTCCTTGTTGTTTAAATCTTTGCCATGTTTTGGCTAATTTATTTCCCTGTAAAATCCCATTTATCTCTTTTTATGGTAAGACATTTTTCTTTCCTAATTTGATGTCTCTCCCAATCTCTCTCTGTCACTCAAGCTCCTCCCATTTCTCTTTTGAGCATCATCCTCCTGTTCTTCACAAACATTCCCTTAAACCTGGCCTTACCTCTGCATCTCTCCTTCACCCTCAGAATATGCCAGTTCACACTGAGATTTTGTTCTCTTGACCTCATTTCAGCCATAGTGATCTTTTCACTTTAATGTTTCCATTTCTCCCCCAGGTATTTTCACAGACTTGTTCCTTTTTCTCTTCTAGTGGTACTCCATCACATACCAGTGCCAGCTTTCTCTTCACTCAGGTTCTGAATTTGTGTAGAATATTGTAGGGTTTGGGAGACAATTTATCTTACCACTAACACAGCAGAGGTTTGCTGACAGGGCTGAAACTATGTTGAAATAAGTTTTAAAAAAGCAAAAAGATCTCCTAAAGATTACAGTGCCAGTTTCAGTAGGGGTAAGAAGCAGATTAATTTACTGCTATTACTGTTCACAGTAGCTACCTATAAAATTCCACAGATTTGGCAGTGCATTCACCATATGTACTTTAAAAATGTGCATAATACGCTCTGTTTCTTTCCAAAGCATCACCAAATGAAAATACCACTTCTTGAAATCTGTACTCTCAATGACCTTCTTCTCTTAAATGCTTTCACTTAAACAAGAAAGGATTTTCTGATCTGTTACTAAAAAATTCTTCATTATTTCACCCTGCAGCAGTCAAATCTGAAAGACCAACCACTGCAGAATGAAAACAGCTAACATTTTCTAATGGTCTCGCCCTACTTACCAAATCTCCTTTTGTTCCACAATTAAAATGCAAGCAAATTACTCAGACATACACAGCAGTCGGCATGGGCTCACAGTACTCCAATGCTTTCACCTGTATAATGTTTAAAATGCAAGATGCCTCATCCATCACTTGATTTCCTTTACAAGAAAAGTGTCTCTTGAGACCATTCACATAGGAATCGTCTATTGCCAAGTTTCGATATGAAAGACAGAGCTGTTCTTCAGACAAGCAATCCTATTTTTCATTCATGTTTTGGCAGGGCAGAGACGCCAGGTAAGGGTCCTATCATACATTGCACAAATACAGAAATGGCAGCCTATTCTCTGAAAATCTGTCAAATAGCACCTCCTGGAATATTCTGTTATAATTCATCTACAGCTCGCACCTCTTTTCCAGCACAGGTCACCAATAAACCTTATGGCTTGCTTTATTTTGTTTGATGTATTCCAATGTAACGGGCAATACATACGAACACATAAACCCATGAATGACAGAATTGTCATGTATCTACTGAGAATCTAAAAAGCAGCTGAACAAAGTTAGATAAACGTCTTGGCAGCTTCATTCCACTTGTAATCTGAGTGAGACTTCAACTAGATGTAATACCATTTAGGCAAAATAGAACTGCTTCACAGCAGCACTACAATGACTATGAAGGACCACCAGAGAAGAAAGATACAGATGTTACATAATTAAGCAATACGTAAAAAAAAAAAAAAAAAGGGGCAAGAAATCACTGTCATCTCCATTTTACAAAGCTGAGAGGCAGGATGATTTACGGACTTGACCAATGCCTTGGAACAAGAGGGAGGAGCAAGACGAGAACCCAGGCTGTATCCCACCACTTCCCTCCGATATATAGCTCACTACAGATAAAACAGTCGAAGCATTCATATCACTGTGCATCCAGCATAATTTGCCCTGAACAAGTCCTTGCTGCTGATTTGTAGCGAGCAGCCCTCTAGCAGCAAACTTCTCCAAGGATGAGTGGACATATAGCACCTTGATGCAACAGGTGACTTATGTAGCCACATATTTCTTGTATGCCTAAAGTTTACTTCTGTTTCTGCCCCTGGATTTTCTTTTACAGCTTCTTTCACATAAAAATCAAATACTTACGCTAGTAATATTAAAAAATTATCATAACTTGCTCAACTTTTCCTCTCCAAGCCCCTACTACTGACTTGGGAGTCAAAGAACTCATGAGTTTATTGGTTTGTCTTCTGTGGTCTAAAGACTTAATTTTCATCTTTTCAAAGATTTTCTCTACACATAAAACATCAGGGCAACAACATGTAAAAAAGCTGAGATTTGTGTAATTAAAAAAAATGTAGGATCCCAAAACTTTCTGCTTTATGAAAACAAAGAAAAAAAGGATAATATGATATTAACTACAGGACTGCAAAGGTTGGCAACACAGAACAAGCAGATTTATTTCACTTCACTGTCGTTCAGGCAGGGATTCACTCCATCATTTGCAAGGAAGGACCCTGCAATAGAATGCTCTCCTTTTCCCCAGATTTCATTTTTACTCCAAAAGACATGAGACGTCATAAAAACCTTTTAGAAGTGCATCATCCCATGCACATATTTTTTTTTAAAAAGAAATATAAAAGCATTCAAACATACCACAGAAGTTTCTCAACACTTCATAAACTTTTGCCAAGGTATCCACAAATTAATAATTAAATCTTCACTTACTGTTAGAAAAGTATGAGAAAAGGCTTCATGTTCTGGTGATGTACTACTACCTGTTCAACAGTGCTACCCACAACATCTCACTGCAGTAGCATGCAACTGAAGCTTGAAACAACCAAAAGCTTTAGTAACCAGAAAAAACCAAACCAAAATCATACTACAGTTTCTAAATGAGCTTCACAGTACACTAGCACATGGTATATGGCAGAACTGCAAATTTCTGTGGTCTTGGGGTTTGATTTGAAACTAAAAAGACTGAAATCGTTCACTGATATTAAAAAAAAATCATATTAACCCTAGACGGGCTGTCTGGCAGTTTACTAAAAGGACCCAAATAAACCAATGGCATCTTTTTAAACTAAAACAGTTCATATTTTAACAGCATATAGTGCAGTAAGTCCCATGAACTTACTATTCCATACAGGCACTGAACTGAGAGAGCTCTGACTTTTCATAGCAACTTTTGGCATCATTTATATTTAAATAATAACAGTCAGGATCATTTTCATCAACATGAAAAAGAAATTCAGATCTAATCAAGAGACAGCACTGACTCCTGACACTGCCTGCTCTATGCTTGCTTGAGCACGTAGGCAGCAGCTGGCACTTCCACAGCTTGATCATTACTATTGCTCTTCAAATTATGCCTGTCACACAGGTTAGGAAAACATGAGTAATTAGACATAAACAGCGTCATAAAATAATAGTAAGAAAAAAATTAATAATCATCCAAAAGAGTGTTTGGGGCACCTCCCTAAACCACCTTGGATTTCTGCCCCTTCTGCTCAGACAGTTTTCCTCTGTGTACTTTTTAATTATTTCCTTCATGAGTCCTTTAAGGCAAAGAAGTTTGTAGAGGTGGGAAAAAAACACGTATTAGAACTGATGAGAACAGTGATATGCAAAAAAGAGAAATGCCAATTAAGTCTTCTCTGAACTACTGCAGCCTGATTTTGAATCGCTTATGGGAAAGACTTACCCCTCACTATGACACTGCTAGCTCAAGATGCGTGTATTTTAAATGCGGAAGTTCAGAAGCGGCTTGTTCCTTATTGAACCATGCACTACAGCTGGTCACTGCATGCACTCTCTTCTGGCCCATTAGCTCATTATACCAAGTTCAGTATTTAAACCATATGCAGGTCAATGCAAAAATTATGCAGTCCTGCAGCCTCAGCAGTACATGTAGATGTATGCCTCCTTTTGCTCAAATAGTCAACAACCAAGCTCAGTTCTCTTACAAAAACAGCATAAAACAACACAGAAATAAAGACTGAGACTTTGGACCATGTTATTAACAATCCTAAGCAGGTTGTTGCAGCCTATTTTTGTGCACATGGTTACTGGAACTGAGCATGCAATTCTGGTAATTGCACACAAAAATGACCAGCTACATGAGTAACGGGACATTTACCATGTGCAATTATTATTGTGTAGGAACTGTGTGAAATTTGTGATCCTTCATGTGAGCAGACATGCAAATATTAGGTTAAAAGAGCATTGTTTTCAGCTGCTTTACATCCAGAATAGTTATTCACATATCTAAACCAAAAGGTGCAACCAACTTGATTTACTCCTACTTGGTCCATGTTTTGCATGGGTATGAATTAGACAAAGTACAATGTAGATAAGACTCGTGCCAGCCTACACAAGAAGAAAAATAAGTGCAGCAACATACATAATGTCTAACACATTCAAATCCACATATTAAAAGCACATTTAGAGATGGTTCTTGTTCTCATTGGGTATTTTTTGCTCAAGTGTATGTCTTCAGTTCTGTATTGTCATACAAACTTCAGCACCTCTCTGAAATAAAGCTCTTCACACAAATCTAAGTGCTTTGCTTTCTATATTCAAGTCTGAAGTTGTTCAGCTTACTGCATCAGAGGTGCTAACTAGTGTACTACAAGTGTGCCAGCAATTCAATACACCTGCTCAAGCTATCTAACAGAATACTTTGGTGGGGAATTCCCATTTCTGGGGAGGAAGGACTTGCACATTCTCCTGCAGACTCCCACTGAAATCACCAGGAGCCTGGCCAAGCAGTGCCTGAGTGGGCTAAATACAGACAAGCTTTGTAATGTTCATCACCACTGCTGGTAGCATCCCACCAGGCTAAACTCAGAAATTTGACAGTGGGAGGAAATGAACTGTCTGCATCTGCCATTATTCCTGCTTTTTATATGTCATCTTGATTTAGTGCTCTTTCCACTAGCTTGATGTAAAGACCACTAAACAGCAGATTCTCTCCTTGACTTCAGGGCTTGGTTTAAGCTCTTTTTTCTTGGCATCAAGAGATAACATAGGATGCATACTCAGCTTGGTTCCTCCTCAGACCAAGCATCCTCGGACATGCTTAGTATCTCCAATTCATGATTCTTTTTATCTCCCCTTTGATGTTTTTCTACTACACTTTTTTCCTTTTTCACCATTATCTTCCTCCCCATCTCCTTAAAGGCTCCACCCCTTGTCTTCCTATTTCCTAGCTCAGTGCAATACCCGTCTTCTGCTTTCCTAAGGCTTTTCTACCTTTCAGATGTATGAGTTTATATACTTCAATCTTTGGTCACATCTCTGGAGAGGTTGTTCAGTTAAGCTGGCTCCCTCCACTAATCAGCTTTCCAGCAGAGTCTGCTTGCCAGGACTAGGGCAAATTATACTCAGATTCATTAATTAAGATATAATAAACTCCATTTACTATTTACCAATGTGCCATATGTGGCCCCCCCCCCCGGGGTATATGAAACCAAGAGACCCTCTGGCTGGTTTATGGACCCAAAGCCATTCTGGGAAGGTCACAGATCTCCAAGATATCCCCACACATTAAGTTTTGCACTTGGATTTCTAATTTAGCTGAAAGATGTGTAAAAACACATGCAGTCAGACAGCTCCTTGGCTATACATCTAAGGAAGCTCAAAGCATAAGTTATTACTTCCAAAGTCAATTGTAACTTATGCTCACTAAATTGGCTCCAGATCCACCCTTTCAGACAGTAGTATAGGAATAATTTATTCTTTTGGTGAAAAGCACCCATTTCAGCTAAACCACACCCCCAGCTGGGAGTCTCACCAGCAGAAGTGCCAAAGGCAGAGGGATTCAGAGGCGCACAGAGCTATTGGAGGCCAACAGAACAGGGGTGAATAAAGCACAGTATGTAATAGTGTCTGTCAACACGCTGAAACGTATAACCTCTCCCTAACACAGGGGGTCTGCAACACAAATCCGAGAGGAAAATTTGTTCCTGTGGTTCAATCATCACGTTAGACGAAGAGGTTTCCTCGTTTTTAACATCCATGCAATTTATACCAGAAGTCTTACGGATAGTGATGAAACCATTGCAGCTTTCTGGGGACCTAATGTTTTGATCTATGCCCTCAATGTGTATCTTGTTTTCTCCCATCAAGAAAACGCTGTACATAAATATGGCACGAGGGGTTTGAAAGCTGTAATTTTAGACATCTAACCCAGATGCCAAGTTAAGAGCCTAACCAATACAGAGATACAAAATCTACATGAACTGGGAACTTTTCTCTCACTAATTACACTGGAAACCTGAGTTAAATGACTTACATGAATTTGGTCCCTTCCAATGGCAGCAGTGACTGAAACAATTTGCTCCACCAGAGAGTTAACTCCCCCTTGAGAGATTGCTTCACTAGCTATCTACAGAAACACTGACCTATGTACCTTGCAAAGGCTTTTCTTTCCCCAGGTGAACTCCTGCATCACCAGCTACCCAACAGGAACCTCCTCATATGAAATCTTTAATTGCAGCAGCTGCTGAAGGAAAGGGAACTGCAGAAACACACTTGTTGCCAAACTGTGCATTTAGATGGAAGGAGGAGAAACAGATGGGGTAATCACTCTTCAGACAGTGCTTACTAGCACAACCAGCACCTGAGGCAGCACTTATTCAGGTGCTGCAATTACAGAGGTAAGTTTTACGATGAGAAATCTATTCCTCATATGACAGCTATATTTCTCATCATGGATCATAAAAAGCAGATGATCCATCAGATAACTACTTGATTGTAACGTGCATCACAATAAAACCGTCAACTTTCTGTTTTGTTTTATGACCCTGGTTACATCTGGAATGCTTTCAAGAAGGATGCTGGTGTTCTCTTTGGGTACAAACTGACTCAGGGCACTTCTGGATTGCTACTTATGCAGTAGTAGATAATAAGAATAATGAGAAATGATAGCAGAATTACCTCCAATTTTGCTACCAAGAAGGTCACTATATTACCACCAATATAACTTTACTGAATATCTTTCTTGGACTGGACCATAAAGAGGATTCTTAATTGTCTAATACCTTTCTCTTCCTTTTCAGTCAATGTCCTTCCTTTTCTTTCAGTCCTCTATTTCCTCTTACATTACAGATCTTTCCCACAACTACTAATTCAATAACAGTAATGACAGTAATAAAACAAGTATTTGCAGTAACTTACATAGTTCCATATTTCTACAATAACAACAGTAATCTCTTATCTTTACATCATATTTGTTGTCAGGTCATTTCTAATTCTTGTCCTCTTACAGGTAGACAAAAAGGTGAAACTACTTTTCCAAGGTTGCAGAGCAAGCCTCAAGTAAAATTCCTGATTTATTTAAAAGTATATAGTGGAAATGTGAGCTTTGCTGTTAATTCAACACCCCAAAGAGACATGTTACCAAAAGCAATTTTTACAATGACTTAAAGATCTGCTCTTGAAGATTGTTGTGATCTCAGCAGAGCACTAAAATTGGAAAAAAGTTGTCCTTACTGATGTGCAGTCTGCTTTTTGCTTGGCAAGGTTACAACCCCATTAAACAAAACAAAACAAACTAACCCTCTGGTCTTGCACAACTCTGCCAGGAGGGCTTGCAAGTTCTCTGGACAATTGAGGTTGCTCTTAAATTGTGGGGTTGATCCATCACATGTTGAAATCAACAACACTGAACCATAGCTCAATATTCAAATCAGTTCTGCATGGAGGAACAGCATTTCTGTAATCAGCCAGGACATTGAGTCACTTCATTCTTGACCTTAACCAAATGGGTTAAGGCAATATATACTTCATATTGCCCTGAAAAAGCTCAGCTGTGCTTGGTACCAGTAAAACTTTCATTCATTCCAAGTACCAGACTTCAGCCATTTTTCTTCTGACTGCATGATAAAAATCAGATGTTTTAAAAAGATCTTTTTTCCCTACATGTGCCCACCCAAGCAGCACCAGCAGGGTTTCTGCTAAAACCTGACAATGAAATTTGCCCTTGGAGAAAGAACAAGCATGGAAAACTTTAGTGTAAACAACAGTTGTTTGAGAAAATTATGAGCACACCAGCCTGGGGTAGGGGAGTTGTAAAGGAACATAGTTGCCAGCTCAGATGCAACAGACCTTACCAAGCTCCCACCTTCTTAATGCACCGTGAGTACAGAACCTTAAAGTCTCTTATTGTATAGCCTAGGCATCCTCCATTGCACTTATGGTGACCAGCCCTTCACCACAAATCTAACCCTTCCTCCAAGCAGCAGCAGAGAACTGTTCAATCTGCATGTATCATCTTATTTCTGCCCCAGCTGATGGGGAATCCAGGCTGTCCTTCCATGAGGCCAGTGAACTCATACACCCCGGACTGCACACCAGACTCCCACTGTGTTTTGCTCAGTTACACAAATGCATTTTTCTTTTGCAATAGTTCCAGCAGAGATATAGCCAGCTCCTAAGGGGACTGTAAGTGGCAGAGATCTGTCCCCAACGCCAACTGTGCCTATGTGTCTGCTAAATCACTGAGCTACTTGTACTGAGTAGCTAGAAACAGAAATGAAAGGACTGAGCCCATCTTTTTCTTGGTATCTTACCCTACAGATATTGGGGAACAGCATGGAGGAAGAGAAACAAAGATAAAATTATGGAGGAAAGTGCCGTGCTCTGGATCCACAAAGACAAAATGGGCAGGAATAGGGACTGCACCTACAAAATAAATGCGGTGTTTCTCTGTTGTGAGGTAGATGTCCTCACTGATGGTCCTGGAGATACTTATGTGTCATTAAGATAACGTAACAAACTTCAATACCTGCCTGGTTGTGCAAAACAATGCCCAAATCAAGACCCAGACCATGCTAAATGTAATAAAGTACTTATTTGATGGAAACAAATACACTGGGGGAGCGAAGTAGGGCCTGAATTGCAGAATGGAAAAGAGACAGCAAGTGATACACCTTCCTTCCCCCTTTTTTGATTAAAATTACTGTAATTAAACTAAGGGGTGTAACTAGAAATTGGGAGTTTAAAAAAAGAAATGAATGCCTTATCTGTATCCAGAGAAGGTAAGCAGGATCCATGCGAGTGTTGCTACTGTGTTTCTACAATCTTCAGGTTATCTAATAGGACTATTATTTCATCCTGCAGATGAGACATTGCGATTTCAAGTTAAGAAATATTTCTATACAAAAATTCATATATCCATGTAAAATCTACCTCTGAAAAACAGGCCTGCATTTACAAAATCAAGAAATGCATTAGAAGCACATGTGTTTAGATGCTTCTGTTACTGCAGGCACCAGCTATCAGAAAAAAGAAAAAAATTAGCCACCTTTCTTTTTCTTCAGTACAGTTATTAACTTTTGTATCCCAGTAGTTCTCTACAGCATGTAAGCAGTGTCCTCACATGTAGGAAGGCAGAAGTTCCTATGTTTTATAAGCAGAAATTCCTTTTGCTAGAGAATCAAACTGGGATTTGATGGTTGTTCTACAACACCTTCAGGGAGCTAGCCTCCATTTATCTGCTTATGTCTTTAATTGTTGATATAAGTATGGGCACTCTCTGATGAACCCCAAGCAAATGGAAAGAAATTTATATCTTTTTTTTAATCAAGATATTACCTGATACTGCTTGAAGCTGGGGAGGGTCTGCACCTGTCTCTTAGTACAACATTCAAGATCTCTCTTTCATGATAGTTAATTTCAATAACGATATACATTTGAGTATCGTGAGATTCTGCACTAGGCTTTACTACTACACTTTCTCCTTGAAGGCGCTCTTCCCACTCCTGCAGCAATATCTCTCTGCCAGACCAGCCCAATATTCTCCTCATATTTCAATCAAGGCAAACTGGATCCATCTGCTGTGTGACTCAGGGGTACTCTGAACCTTAGCGAAAAGTCCATTCCTATGCCAGATCTCAGAGATTTCAGCCCTGCTTTAAGAGAATGCTGTTTTCTGTCAAAATTTTATATAATGGAAGTTTAAATTTCAGCACAGATATTTGTGCAGCAGTGCAGAGCTGAATGAGACACTTGACACATCTCTGCCAAGCAGCTGAAAGTCAAAGGTGATGAACATGTCGCTTCTGCTCCCTGCCTCATAGCTTGCTTGGTCTTATTAATGATGCTGAAAGGTCAGTCCACACTTTTACAACTTACGACACTTTTGTTAAGGCCTGGACCTGAAAGCATGCTTTGGCTATCGCAGAGATCGTTGCTGTCCTTGTGCATTATGATGGGTGGTGTTTACAAAGGCCTGCAAACACAGATGGGAAATACTTGTGCCAAGTAAGTGTTTAAAATGGGCACTAAGGTGAAGAGGCATTTCTACTTTTCATTGCTGGCAGCCAAAAAGAAGGCAGAACTTGGTAAGTCAAACCCATGAGTGTGTGAGTGTGTGTGTGGGGAACAATGCTCAAACAAACTGGAGCATGTGATTACTTTTTCATTGGCAACTGAAGAATCACAGTATCATTTTGACATAGCTTGGCCACTAACCTATTTTTAACCGAGGCAGAAACACATAATATCATATTACTTCAAGTGCTATTATAACATTGCATACAAGTAACTCCTGCTGATTTAACAGTGCTTGGAAAAAATAATATAGCATTTGTCTCCATGGAATAAAATTCTTCAAGATCCTGGCAATTAGTTGAATGAAGTAACAGAAGCAACAAAAGTACTAAAAGTGCTAAATAACTAGTGGGAACCAAACTTGAGCAGCTTCCCCTATGCCAAGAACCATAGAGACCTGATCTTGATTTTTGGCAGTTCTGCCTTTAGCAGAGCTCCTAGTGCTTTACAATGGTCTAAAAATTAGGATCTGCTTCCATGGCTTCAGTCTTCTCATTCTTTCTAAAACGCAGTTTGAAGCAGTAAAGAATCCAAATAAATCATACATTATGGGGGATACCACAGAATAATCTACTGGAAGTGTGAGAGGCATTTGGTATGTCCTGCTAAGTGCCTTGGTCTGGGCAAATCATGGCTGAAGAATTTTCAAGTCACTGTCGAGCGCTGAACTATTCCACTCAGCACTAGAGATCTGTATTCCACACTTTCCAAAAGGCTGAAATGCAATGACAAAGCATGATGGACCTCTCCAAATATTTAAGCAACAGAGAACAATGGTATGAGACAATACTGCAAGCTAGTGTTGCATGTAGGGAATGTTGCTGGCCTTGAAGTCACCTCTCGAAGTGTGGTAACACCCTAGGGTGTCTCCTGCCATTGCATCATTCAAATATGAACTGAAAAAAAAAAGAAAAAGAAATCCCAGACCTTTAAAGCAACCTATTTTCAGTGAGGAATTATTAGTAGATGGAAGCTGGTGAAGAAAGGGCTTTGATTTCTGCAGATTGAATTCCCACTTGAGTTTCATATGTGTTCAAACAGGTGGCATCTCCTGAAGGTCATTGCTTACCTTACAGTCACTTCATCTCCCCAGTGAGCATGTCCCACTTTAGGGGCCATCTGCAGACAACTGCAGACAACTCCCTGAAGCAAAGTGGACTTTGGTCACTTTTCCCCTGTGTTGCTTGCATGGTCCTGCGGGTATCTGTGGCTCTGATCCACCATGAAGACACTAGATTACACTAGAGCTAGTATAAACCCTAAGGTGAATCTAGCCAAGTATTTCAAATGTCTTAATTCCACTGAGCAAGTATTTTTCAGATATCATCCTAACTCAAAAGTTTTCCATGTCTGATTCCAAACGAATCTTTTCTATAACAGTGTTTATATTTGGCTACCTGCCGAATCAAACCAACGGGTTTCTATGGAGCTACGCTGGGAAGGAATTTGGCCTATACTCTTTAAAACATATTGTGCTTGAAAAGATGTGACATGCGATGCCAACTGGCTGTATTTTATCTTGAGTTGTTTCAGATAAATAGGGCCTGTTTTCTAGTAGGCTGAAGTACATCCCTGGGACCACTGCTTCACGGGAAGTGGAGAAGAAATACTTCCCTTTCAACTGCAGCCATCTTACCGTGCCGAAACCCAAACACTCTGAATGGCACTGTAATCAGAAACAGCAGATATACAAGTTCAAATTATATGTCAGATTTGAAACAGATGTGCAGTGGGCTCACTTTGATTAAGACAGCCATATTTCACCTGCTAGCAGCTGATTGCATGCCCCATTCTTCTGCAAAGAAAACTCTGACCGCGCCTCACGTTTGCCAAAATCGTTACCGAGAACACCTACTCTGCTAGTGGAATATTGCAGACGAGCTGGGAAGTAAACAGCTGCTGCATCGTGGGTGTCCACTGCTGAACACTTGGAAAGGCACACAGCATGAAGCCCCCATCGCTGTGGATAGCACTGTTATCTGATACAGCCAGACATGACACAACCAGTCATGGACAGGGAATAAATATGTCATCAAACACCGTAAGTCCACCTAACAACAGTAAATGCTGGGATATCTGTTTAAGTGTGATTGTTAAATTAGGCTTTTAAGAATGTGATGAGCTAGCTTTGTTTTGCTGACATGAATTGCTTCCAAGAGACGCAGATTGACATTTTTTGTCCAAAGTCAAATGCCTGTGGGTCTGGTGGATTTTGCTTTGTCATCTTCATGTAACCAGGTATGTCTGACATTGTGTACTACAGAACTAGAGCTGAACACCATGACTGTAACAGGTCAGGATGCTGACTTGATTTCAAATAGAAAGCTTGTCAGACTCTCAGGTATTCCAGATACATTGTAGACTGATCTTACATGATATGCAATGTCATGAGCTCTAGCAGTTAACTGATGCACCAATTTCCTTCCTTAAAACATTCAAAATTGTATATAAAGATACTTCATGGTACAGATTGGCTTTTTGAAGTTCTTACAGTCATTTAAATTGATATAATTTCTTGTTAGGTTTAAAAAAACCCCAACCCACAAACCCATAGGTCTTCCATTTAGCAGATATATATATCTTAACATGAGTGAAAGAAGAAATACACACTGTGTCAGAGTCACACGAGGATACAGTCATGCACAGAGATCTAATCGAAGTAGTAAAATGATACAAGCATGTTTTAGCATATTTCTGTTTCACTTTTCAGGTTTACTGAACATCAGTTGCATATATAATGAAAATAAATTGCCTGGCTTCAGTCTTCATTAGCTAATGAAGTATGCTATAGTGATACGAAGCTGTTGGAGCGTGTGAAATACATATACTTCATGGAGTATCAACAAGCAAAAAAGCCACAGCATCATGACAGAAAAAGATAAGTAGGCAATGCTTACAGAGTAAGTGGTACCAAGAAAGAGATGTTATTGACCTGAAGTTGTAATCGTTCAATACTGTTCTTTACAAGGGGGCCCTAGGCAGAGTTGAAATGTTACTCATTATTTGCAAATGTATGTAGAGTTGATAGAAAATAACTTCCTACAATAATTATTTTTATGATTCTTCAATTGTAATTTGTAAATAAATAATAAATAAAAGCTTGCGACATACAGTTGTCGCTGGACTCTTGTCTATTAGGAATTAACAGATACAGACAGAGGCACTTCTATTTACAGAGAAAGTGCTTGAAGAAAATGGACCTGAATTATTTAATCATCTCTGGCATGAGAAAAAAAAATTGCCATGAATTATAACATTTATTTGCAAACATGCAGGCAGTCCTGCATGACTATTATGTCTATGATGTCAGCATGCTTTTAAATTGTAAAAGATATGAATGACTTAGCATATAAAATAACACCAAGATGTCATTAGGAAGCTATGACAGTCATTCCCCCTTTAATTTTCCACATAAAACACCAACAGCCAAAATGGTTCTGGAGCAGACGGCTATGAAAACACAGTGGCAGTGGGAAAGCCCTCCTTTTGAACTCATGTGAGATAAAAGATAATTATACTGGCTGCACTGCTGGTTTTTTTTTAATTGCTTGCTTAGCATACAAATAGTGTAGCTGGAATGAGGCTTGCTGTCACCCTGGTAGGCAGACAGGTACATCGGCTGTAGAAAATACACAGTTCCTGGCCTGTCTGCTTGGATTAAGGTGGCTTATTGCGTGTTGGGACCTGCATGGTCTTTGGGACACACCTCTGTGTTAATGCCAAGGGTGGCAATATGCTCCATTTCATGTAAATATGATACAGCCCTTGGGCTTCTGGCAAGGTGCCAGGGCAGCCCACAGCTCTCTTCTGAAGATAATACTACTGTGATATTCTACAGAAATCAACCAAAATGCTGCAGCCACTTTAGTGTCATCTGCAGCACGTGGGATCCCCTAACCTAGGATTCTTCAGCATGATTAAGATTTATATATTTATTGTAGCCACATGCACATATGGACAAAAGAGCTGGAGCAGTGTCAACAACTTCTCCCAACTGAAAGCTGAAAAAATGAAAAGATGAATGCAAAGACTTGAAATGGGATTTTAAATATATTGTGCAACAGGTTAGTGGGACCATTTCCACCGCTGACTAAAGAGTCCAGTCCTGCAGATCTGTCTTGCTCGCTACAGTTTTCTGGTAGTCCCTGTGTGCTATTGGCAGGTTAATAATTTCTTTTTGCTTTCTCTCCAGGCAAAGCCGTAAGTTTCTCTAATATCACAGTAGGTTGTCATGGAAATTAGCATACTACAAAAAGAAGATGGCAAATAACTCCATTTCCAAATGCTATGTTCAGCAGCCAGATGTACTAGTGGATTTGGCAGCATTTGCCGACTCCTTTGCACATGAATAACTTTACTCATATGGTTTAAACAAATGAAACTAGGATAAATGAGATTAATTTGCCAATAGCAAATTACATTCTGTTTAAAAATATGAATATGCTTGTACCAAATCCACATGCTTTTGTGTATTTCCCATATAATTTTCATGCACGGAAACAGTACAGCAGACTGAGTACAGGCTGCAGTACACTGAAGCAGCTGAAAATGAGTGTCCTAGAGCATGGGTACCTTTCCAAGAGCCTGGAGACCACAGACAGGTATGTTGCAGGGACCTGGCCCAAGGAGAAAAAGCAACTGTGAACCTCTCACACAGCTCATGCCCCTTTGGAGAGGAAAGAACTGTGTGTTAGAGTGGCCTTAGTCAACATGCTCAGCTCAGATTAAGGGGAACATAAAGCTGGATTAACTTATACTTGTAGCTTTTGTTATGTATCTAGCCATAGCTGGGGATACTGGTCACTCTATCCAGTGGAAGGCAGAGTCTGCTGTAAACATGACATGAAACCTAAACAGGTTATTTCTCTTATTGTCTCCTTTGTCCATCACATAGTCAAACTGGCCCTCCAAACTCCATTTTCTCCTCAGTATGCTATATAAAGTTAGTGTAAGTATGGCACTCCAGCTCTCACTGATGGACAGTAAAGATTTTTTGATTAATGTAACCTTTTACTTCAGTGCCACAAATGCTCTGTTAAAAATATTCCTGTTCCCCTCCCTAAGATCTTCATGTATCTTCCCTTTTAAGAAGTCATAATCTCTCCTCATCTTTCCTTGGCTGCTTTGGTTTCCTTCATTGCACACCTCCTTTCCACTTGCCATATTCCCCTCTAAATCACCTCCAGTTATCCATCCCTCTCCCTCATATGCCTTTCTTTTACCATCTATTCCATTTGTTCTACTGGGACTTTCAGACTTTTGCTGTTTCTTCCCTTCCCCATTTCTTTTAAGGTTTTTTTCACTCCCTCTTATCCACTGGGCCTTCCTCTCCCACCCTGGTTTTTGTCCCATCACCCTTAAATAGCAAGACCGTGTACTAGCTACTCCCTCTCCCAAGTGCAAAGCCTTCAAGATGGAGCCTAACGCCAGTGGAGGCAGAGGGAGCACGGAGGTGGCCTTCTCTCCTTGGTCCTTCACCAGGGAAGAGACACTTGGAGCACGAAATAAGAACAGAGTCAACAGGGTCTCCTTAACTGGAGCTGACAGCATGGGTTAGAACATCCTTCCTGCAGACAGCTGCATGGGACCGTTCTCCATGGGATGAGTTGCAGGACCATCCATCACAAGCTCTGACTACAGGGAAGGGTAACCAAGAACACGACAACTCCCTCTAGTGATGAATCCTTCCACACCCTGCAGGACTGGCAAGACTTGGGGGTGGATGCGGATGGCAGCTTCCCTGGATAAAGTCAAGCAACTGGGAGGCGGGACAGGAGCATCCTTCTCTTAAAAGAAAAATAGGCCTGTTTTAAAGGTTATCACTTATCACCAGGAAAATTACATGCTGGCTGTTTAAAGACTTGTTCTTGAAAAGCAATAAAAAAAATAGCAGCAAAGTGATGTAATTTCTGACATTGTCAGTGTGGAAGCCCCCAGTAGGAAGTATTGTAAACAATTTCCCAATCTGCTTTTATACAGGCCTAGGAATTAAAAAGAAAACTTTAGTGTTTAATGCTTAAACCAAATGTTTAATTTTGAACATCCCCATAGAGTCACACTGCAGTGTGGAGGTTGCAGTTAAAAGCCCAGATTCCTTCATCTTCCTGACACTGAATCTACAGTATAACAAAAACATTTTGAAACTAATGTAGAAATAGCTCTAACTGCAGCGTTAACATAATTTACTTCAGTCATTTTCATCAGGATCATTTATATCTTACACATGTGATGTGTAAGTATTCACCCTCCCTATACATATACAGTTGGATTTTATATATTATACATAAAAACACTCCCTTGCAAAGTATGATTCATTGGTTTAACAGTTGGTATTTCAGCTTTTCCAGGATGTTCAAAAGCAGTTTATACATTTAGAAGTATGATGTATATAATCATTACTGCTTTAAGTAGGGTCTCATCCCAACTGTATGAGAAGACATTACATGCGCTAAGTATTGAAAACTACTGAGGCAATTCAAAGCTGTGGAAGAACTGTGAGCCAAGCTTTGTCCGACTGCTTTCTGTCATTAGAAAGTGGTTTACTACCTGATTTATAATTATGCACAGCAAAAGATATGTACCAAGACAAAAGAGTGCAAAATGCTACACGTTATCATGTATAAGAGCTGATCTTACAGCAGAGCATGCCCTGGGCCAGGAGCAGGACCTATGCTACCTCGTGATTAGGGAGCAGGGCTGGGAGACAGATCCCACGGTCTGTCCTGCCATTGACCTGTGGGCAAGTTGTCAGGTCTCCCTGGGTTTTGGTTCCTCAAAAGGAGTGGCAAACCTTATCAACCTAACCTGTATGTTGAAGTTTCTTACTTAATGAGTGTCTGAAGAACACGGAGATCTGCTGACTGCCAATAACTGTCCTATTTTTGTTTGACATGAATGAAAAGCATCCCCACTGAATACACATTTAATATCAGCAAAACCAATGTAAACACATCATAAAGAACACAAACACGGAAACAGTTCACATGCATGTGCAGAGAAAACGGAAAAAATGCATCCAGGGTAAAGCTTCTGCCATATGTGATTACAAGGACTTGTATACTGAAATGAGGGTGGGTATACTCAACATTTGGGTCCCACATTGGCTGTTACAGACCTTCTTAATGTCACTCACAGACAGCCCACCCACACATGCTTTTTTGAGACAAAGGAGAGTATACTCCTTTTTTAGGTGACAGATGCAACTGAGAACCTGCTTCCCTGTTTTGTGTGCAACCAAAGAAACTTTCATGGGACCTTTGCTGAAAACAGTTAGGTCAGATAATCACCAACCTGCTAGGCTTTGAGGTCTGTGCTGCCTCAATGTAAGCAATATAGTTGGGAACAGAGACAATGTTGATCTTCTGTACCAAGCGGTTCCTCTAACCACAGAGAATGCCATGTGTTGGCTCAGATTCATTCAGTTCAACTTGACAGTATTGGCAGGGTGGAGGGAGCATGCTTGATGATTCCCAGAAATAACACATCTCATTTAGCACCATCAGGAGCCTGGTTATGTTGAATATGATTTAAATATCCTGACATTTTACCTGAAAAAATTAAAGACTTCTTGTCTAAAGACTAACTGTGTAAACGGTGATTTCTTTCTAAATCTCGTAATGTGCAGTGATTGTCACAGGAAAAAGAAAATGTATGTCAATGACATACGAGCCACACCATCACCACATTTCAAGCCCCCACTTCAGAGCAGGGTGTTAGAGATGTCCATTGACAGCAATCCATTTAATTTTTTCCCCGTAATGATTATTGGAAATTATTTTGGCTAAAATTTCCAAATTTTTCAGCTTGGGTCAGACATTTAACGCAGAAAATTTCAGCCAGTGTGGATCAAAATCTGGAAACTTGCTTAGAAAAGAAATAAAAATGATACAACAGGAAATTTCATATGGTACAAATAAGGCAGAGAAGGCAATACCTTTTTGTTGACAACCTTATTTGGCTGGCAAAACCAGACCTATTCTGCATGCAACCCCCAAGCCCTTGCAATGGACTGCACTCCTTCCTTTGAGGAAGATGTCTCTGTCCAGGTTACGCTGGAGAAAGGCCCTTCATCAAGTGAATTGATAACAGGGGGGATCAAAGTCTGGCACTTGTGCCTTATCTATCGGGGATCATAATTCAGGAATGAGGCTGCCCTGCAGTTTGCTCCTCCCCACCATTAAATTCCATTCAATCGCTGCACCGAGAATGCAGCCCATGCGCTCGCAGCCAGATGTTATCATTACAGGCCTTTTCTTATAAACTGATGCTGAAACCCGAGTGGTTGATGAGACTAGCTAAGCAGTTGTACCTTTGACCTGATTGCATTAAACTTGCCCTATCAATTTAAGCTTAGTATAAACACCATTTCCCAGGGTCCCTCATGACTTCAGTAGTGAGAAGAAGCTGACTAAGCCTAAACATTTTTTAACAGCAATCTTGTCTTACAACACCAAGGGGATTTGCCATGTATCTGGGGCTTTATAAAACCATATGAACATGCTGAAAGAATTAAAGTCCTTTAAAAAAGCAAAATTGATGGTGACAGTCCTTTTAGAAAACCAGTTTGTAGAATGTCAGCACAAGAGGAGCTGGAAACAGGACTAAAGTAGTTTTAAAAAATACAACAGATTTGTGTTTGTTTCACACAGTTGTTCCTGAATACTGAGATTTAGAGTTAAAAGACAAAACAAAAGAAAAAAATTCTCCCAAACTGAATTCACCACCAATTAAAAAGAACTCCCCCCAGCACTGCACAACTCAAAGCCCTTTCAGATACATCACTCATCTGAGATCTTCCATAAAACATAAAGCATCTTTACCCTGCCATTTCAGATTTATTTTTAATAAAGCTTGGTCTGACTCACATTGAGGATAATTCAGTTAATCCTATCAAAAGTTTCTATGTAGCAGCACATGAGCTATAGCATATGGTATAGCACATGGCCAACAGAGCTTGGCTAGGCTGAATAAAGGGGGACATGCTTATTACCGTAAACATAAGAATGAAAGTATCATCATGCTTAAGTCAGCTGTATTGCCTCCTGTGGAACGAATAATGCAGTGGTTTGATGCTGCAAATGTTGGTAAAACACCAGGAGATAAACCAGCAGAATGTGGATCTTCATCTTGCCAGGTTGCAAGTGCTGTGGCCTTGATGCAGAAAAACCCACTTGACATTGAGCAGATGAGTATTCCTGCTAATTTTAGCAGAAGTAGTCAATGCTCTGCAAGACTGGACTTCTGACCCAGAATTAGAAACCAAGAAAAAATTAAAGAAATATCCAAGACTGGCACTCATTTTAAGACAGAAGCTTTGAGCCGTCTGTTGGTTACAGTAACGTAACAAACCAGTCAGTGGAACTGCTGCTACAAGTGCAAAGAGGAAGCGCATTAAGCAAAATTTAATGATTTCATGCTTATGGATATTCATGCAGAACATGACTCAAAGTATTGAAACATAAAGGACATAAAAAGCCAACAAAAAAATTACTAACTTGTTTTACTGTTTTGAAATCTAACAAAGCAGGAATATGCATGTAAAAAACAAAAAAACCCAAACCCCAAAACAAACATAAAAACCCAATCCAACCAACAACTACTGCTACTTAAATAATTATGGAGAAGTTTTTTCAAGAGCTAATTTACCTGAGTTGCTACCTCGGTTACTCTTAGCAGAAACATCATCTGACTTTTGTTAAATTAAACAAATGTCAGTATTCCACTGCAGGAAGAAAATGCAGGTAAGGAAAAAAATACACCTGGTGCGTAATTTTACATAATACAGAGGAAGAAAGTAATCTAGAACTTGATGCAGAGTTCTTTTGTGATTCAAATCAAAGCAGGGTCCTTTTATGTAAATAAGCACACATTTAAATGACAAAAACCAAAATCCACGTTAAAAAACAATTTGCAAAAATTGCTTGCCTTGCAGAAAGCATCTCTGTTTCTCTCCCTTAGGGATCAGATGAGACAGAGCAAACCCAGTGACCTTGACTCTCCATCCAGAGAGAAGGGGGGGAAGGGAAGTATCAACTCTTTCCTGCAAACTTTCTAAAGTAACATTGATTTACCTAGCCATGCCCTGTCACTACAAAAGATATTTCTCTCATAGCTTACAGCACAACTTGGAAGCGCCTGAGTAGCTTTCACCCTACCTTTGCAATTAAGAGTGATCTAGCTGTGACATGATAGAGTGCAACACAGGCCACTTTACCCTTCCCATAGATGGAGTAACAGCTAACCTGGAGAAGATGAGGTACAGCAGAGGAATAATAAAATGTATAAAGGCGGATAGCAACAGGTCACAAACAGGGAAGTTTTAGGTCGGCATGAACTTACTGGTGGGGTTTGTCATTACTAGCCTCAAGATTCTTTACAGGCACTTTCTATAATATCAAAAATATTACAAACAAGCTGAAGAAAGCTGGCGATGGCTTACATTTGAGAAACATCAGTACAGAGGAGGCTCGGGTTAGAAAGAAACAATTGGCTCAGCGTGAAGGCTGCTGTCGTGGAAAGCAGTTGAGAATCAAGAGGAAAAAGCTTGAGATAATTCATTTAAAGATTAGAAACAAAAGGCTCACTGTGTTTTGAAATAACCGGTGTAAAGAAGAACCTGGAGGTACCAGTTCATCATGGGTGACTGTGAATCACAAGCGTGATGCAACCATGGAGGGAAACATGATCTTAGTGCGTATAGTGTGAGGTGTTTCCAGCCATAGAAGGGGAGCATTACTGCTAGTGTGTGAGACACTGGTTGACGTGCCTTTTATTTCAAATACTGTATAGTATTTAAATACTACTCTTGGTAGTGTTGTTAAAGAAAACAAACTGGAATTGGAGCAGGCATAGGAAAAACTTATAAGGATGGTCAAGGGGTGCAGAAGCATCTTATAAGAACACAAGGATGAATTTTGTTCTTTTAGTCAACCATACCAAAACTTGGGAGGTGATATAACTGTGTACTATACAGTCACCTGGGGGAAGATGTTATAGCATCACCAAAGGAAAGAACTATTTAAGTGAAGGCCAGTGGTATAAGAGTGGATGGATATAAGCTTGCCAAAAACGCCAATACAGTGGGAGGTTAGAAGAAAATTCTTAACTATGAGATCAGGCAGGTTCTGGACCTGGGGTTAGCTGAGGCCAAACATCTTAGTGATTTTTAATGTGCAATTAATGGAAAGGGTTTTGCGATGTGATACCTGCACCAGAGATGAAGTGTAAGTATCTTCCAACTTGCTGTTAACAGCATGGCTATAACATGAGCATCAGCATCTGGTAATGCTCTTATTCTTCTTAATGATTTAATATCTTAAATTTCTATCATACTTTTCAACCAAAGGATCCCAAAGCACTTAAAAAATTGCAATTGATGTGCAGTCTGTGAAGAGAGGGTTTAATTCACTGCAGAAATAGAGCTGCAGCACAGGTGAGAGGCAGCAGCTGTTTAAAGTGTGGTTATACTCAAACTGTAAAGAAGTGGTTACATTTTATAATAGGGAAGACCAAAGTGGTCTTTTGGGGGAGAAAGTATTTTCACTGGAAAAATGTAAGTACTCTGTATTTCCTATTTTCTTCTCCAGGCAGGAGTTCTGCTGTTGATGTTATGGAGGGACCAAGGTGCAGCAATCCTATTAGAATGAAGGCAAAAACATTTCCCCTGTTCATGCTTCTATTACCCGTGAAAATAATTTTTCTATGTGTAATGTTGCAAACTCATCACTACCCTCTCATTTTAGGTGCTTTCCTGCCTTATTCAGGGCATATTATCTCAGGAGATTCATTAGGACTTGATCAAATTAACCCCTCTAAATCAAAGAGGATACTGAAGAATGTTTGTGCAGGGTCCCCCAATGGGTGGGACAACCACAGGCTACCTTCCCTGCAATGCATGAAAATGTCCAAAAATCAGAATGGACCTTTGCAGGCCACGTACAAAAGCTTGGCCAGATGTCAAACCCAAACCTTCAAAAATCACGAGACTGGCTTATGAGTAGAATGATGCTATGCTCCCTCCACCTTGACTTTGGGATTGGTTTGATTTGTCTGTGTTAATAGAAAATAAGATTTTTTTTGCCCCCCCCGAAGGCATGACATATAACCACACTGGGTAAAATACAGACATTACTCTTAAGGACTGTCATGTGGCTGTCTTTCACCAAAAGAGACTGCAAAGAAATGTGTGAGCTTATAAAAGCAGTAGTTTAACAGTTAAAACTTAGCATCATCAGATTCTGTTTGGCTGTTGAAAAACAGGACAGCACACTGGTCATCCCATTATCAGATATAAGTGAAAAAAGATATATTAATGTCAGTGCTCTGTAAAAAGAAATCCCAGTGTAATTGTCATTCTTTACAGCTACAAAACAGAAGTGACATACAGAAACTGAAGAGACAGGACTATTGTTACTGGTAACACCTGAAACAACAGGCAAGTTACTAGCTATTGTAGGCTCAAGGCCTACTGTTCTGGAAGCTGCAAAATAAGCAGCAAAAACAACAAAAAAGAAAAACTCTACTCGAAGAGTTTACAGTAAAAGCTCAGCATACTTGAATGTTCAGAACAATCTAAAATCCAGGTAAGGAGAAATCAATGCCATGTCAAACTTGGAAGTAACTGTCTAAGAATAAGCCAAATAAGGAAATTTCCTTTTTAATTGTAAGGAATGAAAGTTTCTCTACAGAACAGCCGAAGTAGTCATAGATATGTCTCTTCCACAGCTTTTTTCTTCCACCCCCCGCGCCTTTATTCTGCATTCCATAGTTCCAAATGAAGAAGTCATCCGCAGGTCACACCACTGCCTCTGGTGCTACTTAAACAATTTTTAAAAACGTCTCTTCACACGGGTGACACACCCCCCCTTTGCAGGTTGGACTTCCACGAGCGGTTGTTATCTGAGCCCCCCGCTGCCACCCTGACCCCTCATCCACTTCCTCCTGCCGGCTCCCGCGCTCCCAGCGCTGGCTCCGCTCAGCCGCCTGGCTGTCACAGCACTGCCGTGAGGCTTGGGGAGATTTTCGACAAGCTCACTCATTTCCAGGAGGCTCTCCTCTCAATGAACGTATGCCCCTGAGATGACTTCAGGGCATCGGCTCACCTGAAGTATCTGACATGGGCTTCCTTGTAAGCAGCGGTAGTTGATAGGAGGCCCATAAGGATGGTACTAACCACCGTGTCACTCAGCAGATTAGTGAGGAAACTTCTTACAGAAACAAGTGCTTGCTTGTTTTGGGCTGCCGGTAGGCTCAGCTTTCTCCCATCAGAGAGCTGCCAGGACCTTATCCAGCCTTTAAGGAAGGCTGCCCAGCGGCACCCCAGCAGCCTTGGAGCACGTGTGCCCACCTGCACCTCCTCTTCCTCTTCCTCTCAGGACACTGGATGAAAAGCTGCATCGACCTTGTGTGTTGGAAAGGTCCTTCTTGCCTCCAGCCCCTTTTCGTACCAGCCTGGGTGGAACAGAGGAAGAATGGGACCCGGTGGCTCCGTGCCTGACTCCCGGGTGTCTCCCCTGGGGCGTTATTTCTCCATAATGCCTCAGCTGCTGCCAGCTGAAAACCGTGGACTGTTTAGAAAGCTTTAGCCTTCCTGTATTTTGCAGCCGGGACTCAAAAAAAGCAGCATTTTGGCAGCTTTGACAGGTGTATGTATTCTGCCATCCTGGGGAAAGTTCACCTCAGCCTGGTTGACTCACGTGCCTTTGAAAAAACAGAAATGTGGCAGTTTGCACATGCCAGGCAGAGACACGATAGGGATGGACAGCTTAAATGTCTGGACAGTCCAACCTCCCTGAAACATCTCACGTACTCTGGGTATTGGATGGACAAGGCAAGCAGGTCACCCCTCTCTCAACACACAAGGAAGAGGGCCCAACTAAGATCCCGCAACGCGTGCATTACCTACCTTCAAGACATTTGTACTTTGTACCTTAATAAAGTTCCTTTAACTCATGTGTGGTTTCTGGTTTTTTTCCTTTCTGTTTTTCTAGTGTAAAATACTCTGTGTACACAGACAGATAGACAGGTAGTTTCTGTTTCATAAAGCAGGACATTCCTGCATGCTCTGCCTGCATTAAAAAGAATCCATGTTCAAGAATGACCTGGCAGACAATTCAGTTTGTCGGTTCATAATATGATTGGATTGCAAGGGGAAGATAGGAAATCAATGATTTTGCCTAAGGGAGCAATCTTAAGTATAAAAAGAAGAGAGGGAAAACCAGACTAAAAACCTTTAAAAAACCTTCAGTTTTGAACTAGGAAAAGAAAAGCAATCCCAAACCATCAATTACTGAAGCATGTGAATACTATTTAGAACACATTTTAAAATTTAAAAAAATTAAATACCTTGGACCTAATTTTAAACAGGTTTAGCATGGTGTAACACCATTGATGTCAGCAGAATAATTTCCAAGTTATAAATCTGTTAACATAAGGTTAGTGCAAGGTTGCAGTACAGTGGATGAGAATTGCTTTGAAAGTACAGTGAGAGATGGAGGACTGTATGCTAATGTGGAATAATCTGCTAGGAGATTATTTGCTTTCTGCCTACCCAGCCAAGCTACGTATTAATTAATGCTACCGCAGAGACTGTCATCTCCTAAGGCATAAAGCAAAACTCTAATATTCTAACATTAATAATAATTAATATTTTCTCTTATGAATATTGTTCAAATAAAAGCATGCTGTATTTTAATACACGTTTACCAAGACCATGTAAAATACAAAGCTCCTATTTTACTTGCTGTTCTTCTGCCAAACACAGACAATGATTAGTAAATACCTTCGAGCTGATGAACAAAGATAGGGGGTTATGTCTTTAGAAAGCAATAGCAGCCTCCTCAGAAATTTAATTTGGCTGTAGTTCAAGAGCCAATGTAAACAGCCTGGACACCCATCTTAAACAAGGCTTATTCACACTTTCAGCCAACAAGTGTGGATGAAACAGCCTTTTAACAGTCTGGTTTTGCCTTCTCAGATAGACACACACACTCACACATGCAGTGCCAACGGTTAAATACATGGCAGCAGCCTTGGATGAGGCAGGGTCAGGAAGCACCCCTGTACCACAGGCATCAGCTGGGCAGGTGTTTTACGGGCAGCTGGCCCGGCTGCATAACTGCTTCATGGCTTTGGGCAGCTGCAGGAACGTTTCCAGCTTTTGCAGACTCCTACACTGAACCAATGAAAAGACATCCAAAAGAAAACCTCAGCAGCAATACTGAATGCTGGGAAAACTCCCGCGAGTCGAGCTGGACCGTGACTCAGCTCCAGAGCCATGAGGTGATGGCTGAGCATGGGACAAATACTAGGTCACAGAAACCAAATTAAGAATGGAAAGTGGAACAGAGGCTCAAAGCTTGGTTGTTACCTATGTAAAGTAGGGCTGCATTTATTAGGAATGAGGAAGAAGGTGGAAGGACTACATCTCCATCAGTGCAACAGCAAGAAGAACCAGGAATGGCATATTGACCTTGCAGGGTGAAATAAGCACAGGAGCATGGAGCAGAGGGCATTCTAGTAGGTCAGGTTGCTCTCAGTAATGCAGGAATTAAAAATATATAGCAAAGAAATCACTAGTTTATGCAAAGTGAGAGGGCAAAGCAAAAGAACAAATACCTGATGTTCATGCCATGAGAGTAAACAGTAAACTGTGGAAGAGTCGCATGGCAAGATAAACTGAAGAAGAGACAGGCTTACATGGCATTTTATACAGCAACTTTTGCATGGTGACAATGACATTTAAAATACAAGATAGTGGTAGTCACAACAATACATGTAAATGTAGCACTTTGAGAAAATCAGAGGACTTCTAAACAAAGGACATCTTGAGAACAACCAAAACTGGCACATCTGACATGCCAATAATGTTATAGAGGTTAGGATGCTGGGATATGATGAAAATGAAAAGACACTGTCTGCAAAAAATCATTCAGAGGAATATGAAGGACTCAAAAATGTAGGAAAAAGAATTAACTAATAAAGGAAAGACTAGGAAAAAATTTACTGATCTCACAGAAGATTTGAAAAAGCCGGCAGTATTCTTGGATCAAGACTACTGCAATGGCCAGTGTGATACACCAGATCCTCAGGAATGAAAAATAAAGGGAGATGCAAGAAGCAGTGGGTAGATATGATGAAGAATGGCACGCAATACAAAGGTTCAGAGAGGAACAAAGCTCCAAATCCGATAGACAGCAGAAAGCAGCGGCAAGTTTTCATTTCCACCCACTGCTACCACAAACAGTAATTGAAATAAATAAACAAACAAACCCCTGTTCAATTATTCAGACCAGTTAATTTGGAGTTGTTTGTTTGTGGCAGAAGACCGAGATCTTTTGTTGATATAACTGAAATCGTGCCAGTTAAAGGTTAAATCCTGCCTGCTAGACAGAACTTGGGGTATGAAGAATCATGTTAGACATCTCGGAGAAAAGTCAGGCCTCCGACAGCCCTCGGAGATCCCACGGCTGGTAAAGGCAACTCGTACTCTTTGCTGCACTCTCCTCCTGAATTCATGCTGCAGCCCCTGCTGCAAGAATGCCATGATCCCAGATCTTTCTGAAGCCTTCAGATCTCATGTCCCTTGCAGTACAGGTACTGTAGTTCCTCCTAGAGCTTTGATGGTTAAAATACATATAGTTTTGCATTTCCTCCATTGTATTTTAGTGTGGCCCAACTTATTTTCTCTCTTCCTCATCTCTTCTATAGGTAACTGTACACTGCATCCACTGCATGCTGGCCACAAATAAATACAATGTCAGAATTATATTCAATTCTGTCTTTGATTGAAGCACCATGCTCTGCCTTTTCCATGATATCAAGTTCCTACTTTGTAATTTCCCATTTCTAGTTACAGACTACTGATGCATATCTACTTTTTGCACTGAGGTATGATTTGATGAATACACCTCAGTTTTCTTGCAAGATGCTAAAAATAGCAAAGAATACCTGACTCTGTCTACCAGAGTCACCCCATTCTGGTGTGTAGTCCAACTGAGAAACCTCTTTGAAGGTAGAAGGACAACTCCCTTATTTTCACGATGGATTTGTTGGTGGGTGTGATTCACCATTTCCCCATTCCATCTTTATGCCAGTGCAATTAAGTCAATGGGAATTACATCAGGATAAAACTGAAGAGCATAATGCAAAGGTGAGTCAGATCCCACATGCTACAAAATGTAAAAGGACCGTTCCATAGCAGGATGATGAGAATTTGGAACTTGCTTATCAGAAAACATGTGCTTCAAAGTGATTCTCGATTATTTTGGAATTGCCATTACAAAATCAGCATAGGTTGGTTCTGTTGTTAGTCAGATGACAACTGGGGAGGAAACATGCCAGTGCAAACCTCCTGAAAGATACTTCGTATTTACTCTTGAACAATGAATTGGTCTTCCAGAGGGGAAAAGAAATATAAGACTGACAATGGACTACATTGTTCTTTGATGTTGCAGTACGGACAAATCACAGGTGTATTACGTAAATACCTGTCAAACTGACAATTAATATCAATTAGGCTTTAATCTGACATATTATACTGGGTGCAGCAAATGCAAAATCTGTTCAAAGTAGATCGTAGATATGTACCCTTCAATTAGATATGAGGGAGGAGGAAATTCTATTCTCTGGGGAAGTACAGCATTTAACTCCTGAACTGCTAGAGATCTCTACGGATGAAATTCATCCTTGTGAAGGTGGCCAGTCCAAAACTTTTTGGAGACCTAGCAACTTCAAAAGTGTAAGTGGCATTTAAGTAGTCAGAAGGAGCTGTTTCTCCTCTCTCTACACAAACACTGTGCACTTGAGTATGTGTGTATCAGCTTCTTTCTTTAACACACAAAAAGGTCAGAGCAGAGGAAATAACAGAGAGAGATCTCTGGATAAGACCTCCTGAAACAATTGCTTTGGAGTCAAAAAGCAACAGAGTACTCACCGAGCTACCCAGGAGATGAAAACAGCCACTTGGTCATGGTGTGTCTCAGAGCTGGAAACTGGACTAGAAAAACATACATCTCTTCATTTACATAGAGAAGACCTACAGCCAGATATAGCTTCCCCAGACTAATTATGTACACATGAAGAGCTCCGTGTATCACCATGTTTGATATAGCTCTGTGATTTTTTTCAGGCTTTACAACATTGAACCGATCCCTAAAACATTACAATCAAAATGGCAATACAGTAATCTCTGCTCAAAGTGAGAAACTGCAAATATGTCACCAAAATTGACCCAAAAGATTATGCTACAATGGGTTGCCTTGGGGTTAATCAGACACAGAAGTAAAACACACAGTAGATAGACTCTCAGCAAGATTCTCAAGCAAGCCACAATTGCTGTCATGACTTAATACCTCAAAACCTCAAAAGAAAGCAGACATGACTACAATTATTTTGTGGTGTATGAAGAATACATAAATGAAGCAAAAAAGCACATTACTTGTCCTCCCTCTGGAGAAAGCATCTAACCTGTGCAATACTATTTCTACTGTTTCATAACTTTCCTTCACATTTGCTGCACATGCTTCCTCATTTTGAGTTAACCTTTCCATTTTATTTATTATCTCATGTATTGCCTCCAAAATAGGATGCCGTCTATTATACAGTACTATTTTTTTTTTTAATGCTGTATAAAGCTTTTCTTATTCATGGACTTTTCAGAGATATGGCTGAAAGAAAATGCTCACGTAACTTCTCATTAGTCCTGAAATATGCAGATAGAATTCTGTCTCTTGCCAGCTACCAACATAAACTAAAATTTTTTTTTAATCTGACATCCCACTAGCCATGCCTCAAATTCTCGTGAGGTTTACAAATGCAAACATTCATCAGGATGCCTTTAGATCAGTAGATATGCTCTGTAACAAAAAGAATTACACTTTTAAATAACTCTACTCTCATTAATAAACATAAACATATTCTCAATAATTTTAATCAGGGCTGAACTAATGAATATTATTGAAAATCTCCCCTTTTATTTGAGAGCATAAATACCTCTCTTCCAGCCAGTGATTTCATACTCTGCGATGATGCTATGCATTGCTTTCTGAACCCAAAGATGGGAATGACTTTGTACCTCTCATGTCAGAAGGAGCAAAAGGGGAAATATCAGGGAAATACACAATAGCTTTATTTTCAATTTAAAAGAAAAAGGAAGAAAGGAATGTGATTCCTGGCAATTACTTTATAGTATTTATTAGATAAAAACTAGATTTAAAAAAGAAGTAAAATAAGAACTTAACACCTGAACAAGAAAGCCACTGCTATTAAAAAATATGGGACTCATATTTTCAGTTTTGTGTTCCACAACAAAGGCTAAATTCTGCTCTCTTGTGCAGTTACGTACTGTTAACTTTGGTGACCGCCTTACATGAAGTAAGTAAAGGAGAATTCAACAATTCCCATGGTTGTCTCTGGAGAGGTTCAACTCATGTCATGGGTAACTCAGATAACCATTGTTCTGACAGAGATTATGTTAACAATATTGGCTCATGAATTCTTGTTCCACAGCTTTAGGTACATACAGGCTTTCATTCACCTTTACAATAAGCCTTCTACTGCTGCCACACAGCATAGTATCTTTGACAAAACATTCAGGAGCAAGAAAATCCCTCTCCCTTCTTCTACTTGTCATTCCTATCTTCGTTGTTGACTTTCAGTAAGGTAGAATAGCTACTGAGGTATTATTTTTTCTGCCTTTTAGGATGTGAAGCTCTGCGACACCCACGCGGCTGCCAAGGGAGCATGCCTGCACCCCCTGCACTTCTGAACACGAACAGCGTTGGGGAAATTCTTGTTACCACCTTTCGGAGCGCAGCATTTCAAAAGCAGTGGGAGAAGCTTTTCAGTTCACTTTGCATTTTCACAGAGCGTTTCAAGCTGCTGTCCTGACATGTCTGAGTGAAGCAGGAGGCGGCCTCCTGCCAGAGAGCTGCCCCACGGTATGCAGCTGCCCGCCGCTCCCCGCTCCAGGGCCGCATTTGCAGTCAGGTGGCTGCTGCTGCCCGTGCTGGGCACACCTCCCGGAGCGCAGCGATCAGCGCGAGGACAAGGAAGGAGAAACAGGCCATCACGTAGCTCTGCCATAAATTCATATGTATAAGGGGGGGAAAAAAAAAGAAGAAAAAGAAAAGAAAATGATAAAAAGAAAAAGGAAAAGGAAAAAAGAAAAAGGAAAAAAGAAAAAGGAAAAGAAAGACCTTAATAGGAACAGATGTGTCTTAAAAGAAAAAGATAAAAAGAAAAAGAAAAAGGAAAAGGAAAAAAGAAAAAGGAAAAGAAAGACTTTAATAGGAACAGATGTGTCTTAAAAGAAAAAGAAAAAGGAAAAGGAAAAAAGAAAAAGGAAAAGAAAGACTTTAATAGGAACAGATGTGTCTTAAGAGCCCCTTTTAAATAAAAATCCTATTCAAATAAACAGTGAGCCACCTAACAGACATTTGCGTAGGTAAGAACAATTTTAATTAACCTCAAGGTCCCAGCTCTGGTCACACTGAGACTAATGACTGTATTTTCAGTACGAGTAGTAGCAACTGTGTCTGTAGTATTCCCCAAATCCTTACTTTTCCAAAGCCATCATTCTTTCTGTCCTCTGTCTCTCAGTATTATTTTCCAGTATAATGACTATGCTGTTGCTGATCAAAGTTACATTAAAAAAAAAAAAAAAGCTAAGCCACATGTACTTTATGAGCTTTAAACGAAGAGAAGTTACATGATACTGCACTGTGAAAGCAGTCTGACAGAAACAAAATTCGAAGTTTTGCTACATTTGTTAGAGCAATGTACGGCATCATGTACATTTATTATTACTGCACAGTTCCGTGTCTAACAAGTAACCTGAGAAGGATTCATACCACGTACTTCACATGAAATACAAGCACAAGTCTAGGTAATATCTACCCTTCCACTCCATGAAAAATAGAAATCCTGGAATTCCCAAAGGCTCTTGGGCTTTGCTAGTGAGACAAGAGCCCAAAGCAAATGGCATTCCCAGGAAATACCTACAACACAGGACAGGCAGTCTGGCCTGATGCCACCCCCTCCCCGTTACAGATACATGGCAGTGCCGTGGCGGTGGCTGGGGTGTGCCATACACTAGCCACTGGTGGTAACAGAGAGAGAGCAGCAGGCAGGCCTGTCACAAGAAGGAAAGAGGGGATTTGAAAAGTTTGGGGAGGAGAGGGAAGGGATTCTTCTGGGCAAAACAGATCAGGGTCCACCTATCATCAATCTGCCAAAAATACAGCCAGATCCTTGGATCGACACTGTGATACTGTGTGGCTGTTGTCCGTTGTTACGACATTATTGGTTTGGGACAACATAACGCAGGGGCATGAACAACACAGTGCACCTGACTGGCCTCACCTTAGTGTGAATTATTGCATTTATGTTACTTTTTTTTTTGGCTGTAGTGCTCATATTCCGAGTCCATCAGCTGCTGTGTGTCAAGCATGAACTACATTTTAAAACAGTTCATCACAAACGTCAATAGTCCAATACATATTCTTTTATGCACGTTTCTACAAACAATGACATATATGTCAACTGCGTTATTTTACAGACCTCTGTTATTTGGCTTATTTTAATCCTTGCTCCACAAGCTACTTGTAACATCATCCCTGACTTTCCCAGATTAAGGAGGGAAAACTGCAAGAACTGCTTTTCCATGTTTTGAGCAAGAGATGCTCCTGTTGACTCAGGATTTCCCAAGAGCAGGGGGGAGAGACCTGCTGCTGCAGAGACCTGCTGCACCTAAAGGCAAGGCGGTCATCCTATTGGAAAAAAAGCTGCATTTTCCTTTGAGGTGCCTTTTCCTTCAAAGAACTTAATTAGAAGATGAATTGTGATATTCTTAGTATCCAATGCCAAGACTATTGATTTTCTTTTAGCTGAGAGACACTAATGAAATTATTACATAATTTTTGACTGTACAGATCTAAAGACATGGTCCAAAATGATGGATTTAAAGTAGTTCATGGATTGCCATCCACTAAGCTGAGCGGTGGTTGCCAGTAGTGGATCCTAGCCCACATCAGTAGCTGACTGAAATACATTCACCTAAAGCACTTTCACATTCTAAAAAGCAATTTGAAAGGAAACATGGTTAAAGTTGTTATAACAAGTTCCCTTTTAGCATATTAAAAATATACTAGTAGGTAATCTTGAGCTACTTAACTGGTACCACCAGTTCAAACTATCACCTATTCTGTGGCTTTGCATGCATATCCCACATCCCTCCAAAGCTTTTAACCTTTTACTAGTTATTATTTTAAAGGAATGTGATACATAAATTTAAACATGTCAGACACAGTGTTCAACACTTCTAATGATCTATTACCTTCATATTATTGAAGTCCCTGAGGAAGTTTGGCAGATGTCATTCAATCATCAAGCTATCATTACTATGTTTCAGCTTTAATCTAAAATGCCTAAGAGTTTTGTGCTTCTTAATTCATATTCTATCATTCTTAGGGGAAAAAAAAAAGGGTGGGAGGAACAGGTGGAAATAGTTCACCTTAACTGGCCTACAGTTTGTCATATTTGGGGAGTAGATTTTGGTTTTCCAGACCAGACTACTTCTTCTCTTTTTAGCTGTAAATGTATTTCCCCTAAAGTTCTAATGATATCTTGGTAATTTATTTAATATACATCTGGATTATGTTATGAGAAAAATAACATACTATGGTAACACAAAGGACTTCAAAAACCAAGGGTTGTTAATCCACGTCTTCCCAATATATGAAAAGAAGTGCAAAGTTAACAGCTTGTGCACAAATGCATCACTACTTATGACTCTGTCTTGCAGTACTGATGCACTACTAGTGTTTCAGTTTCTGATTACCTCTCCCAGGCAATTCAGAAGCATAACATTATAAAATAATAGTATGGTTTTACGATTACTTCATTGTTGGGGTACCTTGCTGCCTCTGTTGAAGAGAAGATTCAGGCTGTTTGTTGTAGGCAATAATATCTCAAACAGTTGATTCAGGATGTCTGTTTTCCAGTGTTCCAAATTCAGTCAGGCCAGTGTGGGTGTGTATGAATGCAGTAGCACTTCTGTGGGCTGGAACATGGCTAATTCACAATGAAACTCCATCTTAAGACAGGTACGTGCCTAAACACAAGGGCCCTCATGCCCTATGGCTTATACGCACTGGAGGCACGTGCTGACCAACTTGAAACCTGCACATAGCGGCTGCTTTAGCCACAAGAGATTCATATTCAGATTTTGTGCAACAGCTGAGCAGTTATAACATATACCAAAAGACATGGAAGATCTGGGTTCAGTTCCCGTAACTTCCCAAGCAACCTTGCAGTGGGAAACATTTTTTTCATACCTAACAAACCATTTTTGCTGCAATTTAGGCCGTTATTTTTGGTCCCGTTCAGTCAATCCAGAGAATAGCTTACTCCTTTCCCCCTTATAGCTTCCTTCTACATGTTGAAAGACTTACTATGCTTCCTCTCTGTACTAAACAATTAGTAAACCCATCTTTTTTTAAAACTTATGTTTTCTGAACTTTCAATTGTTTTTATTACTTTCCCCTGAGTCAATCAACCTATGTCCTTCTGCAGTGTGGTGCGCAAAACCAGACACTATCCTGTTGTTGCAAAACCAGACGCCATCCTGTGCCTTGCTAGCACTGCGTAGAAGATCACTTCACGTTTTAGACACAATGTTTCTGTTCATCAGTTCCAGTAGGATATTGGCTTTTCTGTGATACTGTGACAACACTGACAAGTTTTAGATGGCAATCCCCTATGATCTCCCTAAACTCTTTTCTGGAAAATGGCTTTCTAGCTCTTGTTTTTCATCCTATACTGGCAGATTTGCTATCTCCTCCTTAAGCACAGTACTCTGCATGTGTTCTTGTTGGATCGTACCCTGTTCACATCAGACCATTTCTACCAACAGTCAAGATCACTTTGAACTCTAAGCCTTTCCTCCCGGGTTGGGATCAGGTGCCTTTCTAGCCTTGAATGTTAAGTTAATCCCATCTAACGTTCTTGAGATTCAACAAATGTGCTGCCTATCCCATCGCTCTGAAAATACTGAAGTGACTTTTGTAAAACCCCATTTGAAGCTTGTTTGTGGGCTGAAACTCTACACAAAGGCAGAGTATTGCTTAAATATTTCTTTGTATAGATCTACTTGAAGATAATACAACTTCTTCAGTAAATCCTCTTCCAACCTACACCCTCCCCTAATCACAAATGAGTCAGGATGCCACTTAGTCAACCAAAAAACCGATTCTGGCAAAAAGAGACAGGATTTATTTTTTCTGGATGGAGAACATTCCTATGCAGGGTAGAAAGCTAAGTCAACAAAACAGTACAAAAGCCCAGTTCTTGCCCGCAACTATCCTTTATATGCAGACTGTTGACACCAGGGTGTGATTCTTGGGAACGGCCCACTGGATTTGGCTCCCAGCCGAGCCCAAGGAGGTACAAACACCGTTCACGCACCCCATCTTCCAGAGCAGCACACAGGCAATGCTTCGCAGCTCTTTTCTCGCCACCACCACCTCCTTTCAACCAACTATCTCACTTTGCTCTCGTAACAGGTACACCATGCAGACTTGAGGCACACACACTTCTAAGCCAAACAGAAAGTAATGTGCTGAGCATTGAAGATCCTTTCCCATACCCATTGCTGATAATGACAGGGTTCCCCCTAACCTGACAGAGCAGTTCACACAGCCCTGTAAAGATAGCTTTCATTTTTAAATTGCAATCCAAATGGAAAGACAAGGCTGGTTGTGCTTTAAAGACCAGCTTGAACTCCACCTGCAAGAATTACAAAGGGTGTGTTGCGAGGGACAGAGCAAACTCCAAGCACAAGCTGCTTTCTAGCAGTAAACTCTGTAAGTCGTGAGGATCTGTGGTTTTCAGTACTCTTTATAATGATTTAATTAATTGGAAATTAAAGATAACGGAGACCTATTTGAATTGCTGAAAATCATAGAAAAGAAATTGAAAGAATGGGTTGGATTTTTTTTTTTCTTTAGGTTGATCAGTCTGAGGCAGAATTTTTTGTGGTTGCTTCCAACATCCAGTCTCTTTAAAATCTTTTTGTTTTGTGGGGGTTAAAATACTGCATTTGTATTTTCAAACCAATTTGAAAGTATTATAAGATTAGATTATTGGGAGCTGAGGCCTATCTGGGGCCATGCAGAATTTATTCCAACAAGGTGTCATTTTACCATAAAGGAAAATACTTTACATTTGACTACAATACTTCCTGTACGTCCCTTCATCTGTCACATTACCTTTGTCTGCTTTCATACCACAAGTTCTTTAGGATGAAGAAATTCTTTACTTTTGCCTTGTGTGATGCCAAATACATTGCCGGTACTTAAAATAAATAGCAGTAATACAGGCTCATTATCATGCAATTTAAGCCCCGGCAATCTATACTTGATCCAGGAAAGCCAGTTTTTTTCTGACACTATCTGTGCTATCTGGGGAGGGACTGCACTAATACCTTCCATGTGTGTTAAAACAGCCCTTGCTAAGAAGGTTTTCATGCTGGCTCTGAATCTGATTTCACATGCCCCGTTTCACACTGATGTAACTGTTTTCTTCAGTACAGTTGCGCTTCATACAGGGCCTTCTCCCAGTGACCCTCTGTGAGCCAGAGGGAAAATGTGAACCATTGTTTCTTGGGCCAATGTGAAGAAACCTTATATGACTTTATTTCTAAATATTTTTTTAATACTAGATGCTGCAGTTTTGTGATCACTTTCCAAACACTGCCTTTGTGTTTCCCCCGAGGCCCAAAGAAATTTGCCTTTTTTCTATTATTTCACTTCCCACCCAGTGCACTGGCAATTTAGGCAAATTTTGCCTTTGTGGTATTTAATTTAAACAACTGGAAATGGGTCTGTGATGTGTGGATTGTGCTGGAGCACAAACATGTTTGCAAGAAAACAGGCTTTCCAGTGCTTTGGGTGCCCTGCAGCCACAGACTCCAGAGACGGGAAATCACAGCGTTAACCTGATGATCAAGCTACAGACAGCAGCACCTATGTGCCACAAGACTCCCGGAATTCCAAGTGAAAAGCAAAGGCAATGAAAACAGATTAAAATACAAAAATCTGTCAAGCCAGAAGAAACCTGTCTCATACCTCTCTGTCTGTATGCACATATACAGCTGTACACAGACTTAGGCAGACAAACATATCTTCTTCTGTATGTAAACAAATACAGTTGGTATAAATACAAATAGGTTTCCAACTTCTCCCAGAAAAAAACCTGCATTTTGAAATGGTTCATATTACCTTGTGGCGTGACAACATATTATTTAATAGTGATATAAAGTGATGCATGCGCTGAAGGGGCTATGCTCACAAGAAAAGCTTCTTTTGGAGTCAGTTGCATGCATTACATCACTCGTGGCCACATGTGAATGTTATTTGTGTATGTACTCTGAACCAAAATAAGGGGGGTTAGACAAAGAGATAGTCCTCCCACACCCTGCATGCCAGAATCTCGTTTCCTATCCTCAGCTGGTGCTCAAGAGTCTGACTCCAGCAATAACAGTCTCCCACTGAGATTAAAGCACTGGCAAACACAGCTTATCTTGGTTAATGTATACTTAAGTTTTGTGTGTATTATACATACATATATTTACATATATAGGCGCACACACACATATGTATATATTTATATATCTCTCCCTCTACTGATACACATATTGTGTTTATACACATTTATAAATATGATATGTAAGAAAGCTTTTGCAGAGAGGAAATAGTCCCTGGGTGGGAAAACACTACTAAATTTGAGCCCAAGCAGATATGAAATTCGACTTCAGCAGCTGCCCCGCACTCCTCTGCCACTTGATGGACACAACTGCTCTTGGAGATCTCTGGCTCTCTCCCGCAGGGAACGCCGGGCTCTGATGCTGCTGCGGAGCTGTGGCTCCCACCTGGCCAGCCCCGGCCGCTCGCCCCAGTACTGTTTGTTCCTCTACCTCATACCAACTGTGCCAAGACTGTCACAAAGCCCAAAAGGCTCAGAGACCTACGGCAACCAAAGCAACAGATGACATTTTTGTGGGATCATCGAGCAACTATGCCTGAAGTACACAGGACAGACCCTGAAGATACTGCTTGATTACTAGTTCAGCATGTCTTGAGGCATTGCAACATTTACCAAATTTCCCCATGGGAACAATCATATTGGTAAATGTGGTTCACTTGATGATGCTCTTTAAGTTTAAATTAGCCTGGGCAGACATATTTAGTGAGGGAAAAGACAAGAGAAAGTGATCCAAATTTTGTGAATCATAAACACTTTTGTGGACCGTGACCAGTAGAAAATGTAGTGAGACGTGATCAGCTTTTACTTACTCCAGGGTAAAGAAGTAATAATGCTCCTGAAAAAAAAGAATAAAACGCCTCTGCTAGCAAATGGTAACTCACTAGGAGTATCAAAATATAGGCACATATGTGTAAGCATGTATAGTTGCCAGCAGTGAAGGGTTTGTACTTCAGATTTGTATGACATCTGTTGATTACCAGAGCAAATTAATTTCCCCTGAAAACTAAATGGACCTGCACAATGCATGTACACTGGTGCTTAGAAGATACAAACAAACCCAGGAACCTTCATACCAGGGAAATGCTAAAACTGCCAATTCTTTCTATTGCATCATTTTGGCACAGAAAAAGGTAAGGACGGGATGTCCATAAATAAAAGTTGTTATTTTAAATCTGCTGAAAAACTCAGGTATAAATATATACCAGTGAGTCAGAAAAGTGAGATGTAAGTAGGTGGAGTTTGATCATGCCCTGTTTTAAGTGTATACAAATGAGATGGAAGCAGGGAAGTTAAAGCCTTTAAGTGCCTGAAATTCCAAGACCAAGTTGCAGATCTGTAAAGCAGTAAGCCAAAGAAACAATGCTAGCATACCTGCTGGGAAAAGAAACAGCATACAGCAAGAGTACTTCTACGCTAGGATCAGCAAAGGTAGAAAAGTTGCGAAGGACATAAAGAAAAGGAAATACTTTGGAAAGGCACAGATAAAAGAACAGATTATGGCAAACAGTTGCTCTTTAACACCAACAACTGCAATCCAAGTCTATAAAAGAGCTGAGGTTCCTCTGACTTTACGATACGCTATGCAACTAGAATTCCTTGTGGGTAAATATCTGCACATGAAGCACTTCTATGAAAAAAACATAAGCGAAATATTTTTGGTAGGTGAAATACCTACACATGCATAATATATTTCAGTAAGCAGCAACCACATAATCTGAGAACATTTAAAATGAACTGTGTCAGATGTACTGGTACGAAACAAGAAAAGCAAAGGAGCGGGAACCTCAAACCCAAGCCTCTCAGTCTCTCAAAATTGTTTCTTCTCAGCAGCTGGTCACTGTGCTCACAGTTTCTTTAGATGTTTCCCTGAGTTCATCCACTAAGTGAAGCACCGTTCTACTCACACAACCATTTCATCCTGGCAACAGTATGTTCACTTCAATGGATACATGTGGGTTAATCACAGACCAAAGTGTGCTGCTGAGAATGCATCTAGGAATGAAACCTGCGTTTTCACAATGATCTTCATTACTCATAAAAATTCATGATTCAAAAAACTCCTGCCCATTCATATTTTCAACAGAACTGATATGTCTATGAGCATGTTTTCTGTGGGGGTCTGAAATCTAAACTTGGCCTAATGTAGATTACTTTTCTTCACTGAAAGGGTTATCAAGCACTGGAACAGGCTGCCCAGGGAAGTGGCTGAGTCACCATCCCTGGAAGTATTTAAAAGATGAGTAGATGTGTCACTTAGGGATATGGTTTAGTGGTGGACTTAGTAGTGTTAGGTTACTGGTTGGACTTGATGATCCTAAGGGTCCTTTCCAACCTAAATGATTCTATGATTCTACTTCCTCGGGATGTTTGGGGACAGACTTTCTGAGGCTGTAACCTGAGCAGCTCCTTGACTATTATGGCTTTCTGTGATGAGCACCAGTAGAGATGCCTTCCCCCCATCCACTGGCTGCATCTGTCTTCTTCCACCTTGTCATGCAGCAGATTTTCTCCATTAGTCTGCAAAAGTGAACAACTATGATAAAAATAGTTGTGATATTAGTTAATGTAATAATTGTTATTTGATACTTAGTTAATTGTGATAATAGTTATGATAAAAAATTCGCTATTCATAATTTTTCAGTTTGTTCATGTTACCACCTCAAGCCAGCCACAGTGCCAGGAAAAGGGACCCTTTAGCTGTAAGTCTCAGTTCTAATCAGCTTTGTCCCTTACAAGCCCTACAGCAATTCCATCCTTCGGGATGCCCACAACCTACTTTGAGTTCAGCAAGGTTGCTCGTGTACAGAAGTACTGCCCTGTGAGCCTATGAGTTATCTCTTTACAGAGCTTTTCACAGGGTTTCTTTAAGGTTCTGATTCTTCAAGTGATAAAGTGAAGCCACCAAGGAGAAAGGCCACATTGTATTGAAAATGCCAGAAAAGATACGGGAAAGATGAGTGGCTTACACACATGGAAACAGAAAGGCAAGCATGACACTCAGAAGCTGGCAGATTTTGTTGCACCTTCTGAAGGCTGGAGGTGTATTAAACACAGCCAGTCCTCACAGCCTGCCTCAGTCACATCTGAATTTATAGGCACACTGCAATTCAAGTAAAGGATAGCCTTAACTTTCATTCTTGAGATTCGTGTTGCCTCTTGAACAGGCACTCACTCCAGGCTGAAAATGTGGACGAACACCCCTCAAACATCATCGTTTTACATTGATGACTTTATTTATTTCATTCTGAAAACTGAAAATCTGAGATTATTAGCACATTTGGAGAAATAATTGGATTAAAGCAGCAAGGGCCAGCAGGGATGGAAATTGTCTCTCCTTTAAACAAATCTTAGTGACAAAAGCAGGATGCGTGAAAGGCATTTAATGCTGCTCCTTCAGTGCAGTCTAGCTATATGAAAGGCAACTTCCAATTTTACAGTGGGCTTTGTGCCACCAGAGATACGATGGAAGGCAGTGGGAGTGAGAAATGAAGCTTAGCTGACTAATGAGTTAGGGCTATCTGCTGTTTTTGGCTGAAGAGCTGTTGCTTAGTTAAATATAGCAGTTATCCTCCTGGCAGTGCAGAGACGAACACCTCATGAAATGAATTAGTGACATTCCTATGGTTTGATTTCTCATGATCTGTAAAATTTTAAAACTGATCCTAATTCCCAGATCCTAGTTTTTGTGCCAGATTCACCAGACAGGAAAATATTAATCTGCTGGGATTTTTCAAGGAATTTTCTACATCTAGGGATGCTGAGAACATGTTCCTCCATAATCAAATAATAGCTATACTGCTCTCTTCCTTGCCCTCAAAAACACTGTTAACCTCTGCAAGGGGCCTGTACCACTCAGTCTCCAATGGCTTTTGAAGGACAGGAGTGGAGGCAAAGATATTGCAGCTCTTTCCATTAACCCACCCATGCACAAACTCTATTTCTCTCTGCTCTTTTCTCTCTTGAGACCAACAACAACCTTCCCTTTTTGCTAGTTCTTCTTGGTGCTCAATCCAGCACCTGAAAAGCATTGTCTCTGCAGAATAGGAGCACTGCAACTTCATTGAGACTCCACGCGAGTCCTGCTTGGGACTTTGTGCCACTGCTTTGATTGCCACTTCCCTGGGCTTGCCTTGCCCCAGGGAGAAATCAGAACACGCAGAGGGAGCGTGTAGCTCAGTGTGCATCTCTGCAGGCCAGGACTTCAAGACAAGTACTTGCAGGACTTGAAGCACAAGGTAGATGCAATATAACATACTGAATAACAGAGGGACAGACTGAGCTCCCATTTCCATGCTCAGAATCCACTTCAGAAAGTGTAAAAAGCAAATGGCTAAGTCTCTGTAGCTGTGGCAATCTCTGTTGTCCCATGGCTATTTTGGTTCCCATATACACTAGTCTGATTCCCCTGCATCATACAAAAAGGGGGAAAAAATGGTAATAAATATGGAAGAAACTGATGTCTAAATTCTTGCAATGAAAGAACATTCGATACAACCAAGTGACACTTGTGCAATGGGAGGAGGCATAGAGTGTTTAATGACAAGGTTCACGAAGCTTGCTCAGCCTGTGGATATTTTCCAGGAAGAAAAGCTCTGAATGGGCTGTGTCAACAAAGCTACCCCAAATCCTCATGCATGCCTTTAAAACCACTGAAAAACAAGTCAAAGAAGGTACAGCAGCTAACACCAGCTAAAGATCCTCAGATCTCTTCAAAACTTGATTGTACCTTGCTTATTTATACATAAGGTGATACTTAAATGCTGCTGTCCATATAACATTAAGAATTGATACAGAGTGGTAGTCAGGCTGACTTTTGAGTCAAACATGCCCATCTGAAAATAACACAAAAAACTAGTTAAAGGTTAATCCTGATAACAACATTTTGCCTCCTCAAGGCAGACATGATGTTATAAATGTAAAATTTCCAAGTTTTGCGGGGCGTGGGGGATTCCTTAAAACTGACGCATCCCTTCCCTTGGGCATTGTCAAATCTCAAACTGAACTGGGAAGCCAACACTACTCTTCCTACACTAGACAGGCTCAAAAGAGAGAGGATTCTGCTGGAAACATCTATGTTAAGATCTGCCAAGAAAGTGTGTTTTCTCAACAAGAAATTACACTTTATTTACTTTGTCCCAGACAAGTACACAAATTATTAACTCAATTATTTCACATTTTGGACATGGCACCAATCACAGCTTTGATAATGAAACTCCTTCACACTTTGGAGCTTTTAATTTGAGGAGCTTCATGAAATGCATAATTAAATACTCGGGAGCCCATAGAGGGTATTCAGTACAACAAATACCTGGAGCAAAGATTGTAATCTATTTCCCCTACACAGAGTCAACAAGACTAAAGACTGCCCACTTGATTATGTCCCTTTCCTCAGGGCAAGTCAGAGATGCAAGTCAAAGTTACTTGCTTGACAGAAAACACAGGAAGAAAGAAAAAAAAAAAGCCTGAATTTGCAGTCTGGATGGGTCACGCCTGGTGGCAGATGTGGTGGGCTGGTGGTATATGGCATTTCTTACTGTCTGAATGCATGTGTTGAGGCTAAGAGCCTGGAGTCTGGACCTCTTTCTGAGCAAGTCAAATTATGCTTAACCACATAGCCACACTGCCCCATCTGTGACCTCTTCTCCTAGATCGGGAAGGACCCACCCTCTCAGCGAAAGACAGTTAATTGCATCTCCATGATAATTTAGCCTGAAGACTGCTAGTAAGTAAAGGCTATCAATTGTGTTGAAGTATGACTGCTGCTTTTTGTGTTCCAGATTACTATCCACCAAGGATTTCCTAATGCTGTTGGACTCTAGCCCATATATGCAAAGACAATCTGAAGTGTTAAATGAGATGCTTGAATTGAATTGTAGCTCTTGCTATGGCCAATGCAGATTGTTTCCACTGAGGAAACAACCTTCTTTCTTAATTGCAGGGAGGTGTTTTACTTGCTCATTTTACGGCCAATGTTTGCATTGCACACAGAGATAGCTGTGAACTCACAAATGTAAAGGAAGAATTAAAAAGTTTCCAAGGTTGCAAAGAGCACAGTAACAATAAAAACGTGTTTAAGGAGCCAAGCATAATGTATGTTATGTTGCACCAATCCTAGATCAAGAGTTTAGGACTGAATATGCAGAGAACTTTAAAGTCACAAAAAGCTTCTTAAGTTAAAAATCTTGCTGAAGCAATAACTACTGTTTTGTTTTCCCAAAGAACATTTTTATTTTGGAGAAATATTATTCCTTTCACCTCAAAATGCAAGTAACTTGGACACTGAAAAACTTCATTTTAACTCTGAAAATGTACAGTGACCCTTCTGCTTGTCTGCACAGATGTCACATTTCTCCGGTCCAAGGTCAGAATTGTTGCTGAACACATGCCTGATTTTTCACTTGTGCTATTCTGTGCCACCTAAGTAGAATTTGTTATTCTCAACTCATAGCACCTCCAAATAACACACCAGCATTTTATCCGATGGAAACTGAATAAGACAATCAACAGAAGTGACCCCTTAGTTGCCACCTTAGTCATTACTGAGGACAGTCATGCTTGGGCAAGGTTACTTCCAGTAAATATACTGCTTTCCTTTATCATGTCAACAATGCTTGTCAGTCAGTATTAGCTGACTTGGAAAACCAAGGTCACTTCTGACATGCTGATATTATGAACCTTTGAATAGGCTAAGAGTGATGAAATAACATGCTTGTTTTCCAAAGGGTGAAAATTTACTGCTAAAGTAAGCCTTCACTCAGTGTCTCTGTCTTTCCACTGATCCTGGCTGTGGGGGAGTATTTATACCACAACTGTGCTGAACTGCAGACCTTTTCATAGTGCTCCAGCCTTGCTGGCAAGCATTTCAACCCTAAGGGCCAAGACACCAGCCACCCCTTCCTTCCTCTGTGAGTAACCCTGGAGGGGATGCCTCGCTCACAAATTCCACCTCGAAGCAGAACTCAAGATCCCAGGGATCCGCCTGCAACTCTGAGGTCCAGTGTTCCCCTAAGCCCCTACTCAAATATTAGGATGATTACTGTCAGCTAATAATGCGGGACCGAGTTTGGGAGTGAATTAAGCATGGTATCACTCACTTTTTTGCTTCAAAGCTGACTTTCACTTGGTCACAGCAAATAAGTGAAAGCATCTGAATGAAAATGGAGCTATAGCACTCTTGCAGTCACACAGAAGGGGAAAGCCTTTTAAATTCATTCTTTAAACCAGCACTTCAGAGAGCTGTACAGTGATACTCATAAGCCTTCTAATTGCAGCATTTCATCAGAAAAAAGCAGAGAAGGAGGCAAAGGCTTACAAACTGACAGGGGAGGGGGAGAGAGAGTGTGTGAATGTGTGAGTGAGTGAGTGTGTGTGTTTGTCTGTCTGTCTGTGTCTGTGTGCCTCTACATACAGTTCTTCAAATTACCTTAACAACACAAAAGACATTGTAACTGCAATTCCCTTTCTTACCCTGCCCAGATGTGGGGTGGGATTCCCACTCCTTCCCCTGGCAGTCATCCCACTGAAAACCCTCAAAACCCTCACTGAAGGGCATAAAGGATTTTGTTGAGAGCGTTCACTCCCCAGGCAGTGGGATCATTTTTGTAAAAATACACCACACAAGTGAAACCTGGGCTCCACTGAAGGCTGTGGCCAGGATTTCAGCCTCCATCTGACTGTGATCATTTCTACACTTTAACTCTTCGGCCTCTGTATGCTGCAAGGTGGTCTATGACAGGAGCCAGCACCATAGTACATTAAAATCAATTTCACCCCAGGAACCAATGGTTCCATTTGTAGTGTATGTCAAGTGTTAAGAGATTTGTTTCACAGCCCACAACTTATTACCATGTCAATTCAACGTATTTTCCTAAGAGGGTGTACACCATTTTTAAGGCTACCTTCCGGTTCTCCACTAACTATAGTTCCCAAGGTTCTCATTTCACTAATCTTTTAGCACGCTGCCTTGGCAAACTATTGCAAAGCAGGAAGGGTAAATAATAGGATGTACTTGATTCGAAGATGCCAAAGTCCAAATATTCTTATAGCCACGTTATAATTCATAGCATCATGAAACATTCCCTAGATCTGCTCTTCTACAACACAGGTACCAATTACTTTGTTATTTTTGAGCATTACATCAAGGAAATCAGGCAGGAAAAATCAGTAATAGCAACTATGATATATTTACCACTCACAATTACCTGTTGTCATTTATCTTTTCTATTGCTGAAGCTGGTGCTGCTTAGCATCTTTTTTTATTGTTCCACTCATTAGCCAATACCCATAAACAGAGGTATTCATTCTTAATAGTGCTCCCTATTAAAATTCCCTTATAAAATTCTACAGTTTTCTACACTAACAGTCCCTAGCGCTTTGTTTTACAGAAGTGTTAGGATAGTGCTCTGGGCAATTACTCAATAGTATTGGAGTACAGGAGTTGTTAACCTATGGCTCTGAATCAGCAAAGCTATAAATATACCCTAACACGTTATTTAATTAAGAGAATAGTAAACTTCCAAACATCTGTGCTTCTTCAGATAACCTTCTGCAAATACACGCAGACATGGACTTTAGAGATGGGTAGCAGCAACATCTATCAGAAGTAGAGAACCAAGTAGAAATATTCATGTTGTTGGTGATTCTGGCAGGGGGGGAAAAAGTTTCCTTCAATAAAACCCCAAAGATTTTGGTTTTCTTTCTATGTAGTAAACAGCAGATTTTTATAGGTGCTTTCAGTCTACTCTGAAGCTGTGTGAAATACCTTGTCAAACAAATCTGAGAAAGTACCGATTTGGCTGTGAAGTTCTGTCATTTTCTGTTTTGTAATCTTGTCCCTGGCTAAGCATAAGAAACTGTACAAGATACAGACTTTGTAGCTCTTAAGCGAGTGTAAGAAACACTTTCCAAAAGGCACTGGCTGAGTTCTCATGAACCCCTTTTTCCCTCTTTTATGACTCCTCAGCAACTCAACTGGTTGCAGACCGCTCTGTAGAGCCGTCCCTCCAGCTGGTGTTTGCCTCATGACAGAGTTGCACATGGATTACAACTCCCAGCAGTCACTGAGCACTGTTTAAATGGGATTTAAACAGAGAAGAAAGAGAGAGAAAGCACATGTATGTGCACAGCACATGCATCTCATCAAGAATGAACACCAAATCAAGTTCTATTTCACTTACTTACCAATATCTGGGGAAAAAAAAGATCAAAAAGTTGGACTCTCTCCCCTTTTTTTGCCTGTAGAGTACTTCCAGGCATGTGTTTTTTTGCTTTTGTTCTGGGTAAGCACAACCTGGGATTCTTAGGGATCTTTTCAAAAGGCATCTCCTAGAACAAAACCTAAAATTCTGTTTCTGCAGAAAGATCAAGAAGATACTTTGCATGTTCAGCTAGCTGGGCAGAGAAAGCAGAGAGCAGCAGTAGGTGCTGGGGAGTAATGGGAGTGGGGAATTTGTGTTCTGGGGCAAGAATCTCATATTTCTTTTGGGAAAAAAAAAGAAAAGCATTACTTAAACCAGAAGTATTTTAGCTCTGAAGAGATGTAACAGTAAAAATGCAATGTCTAAATACATGTGAAAAGGCAGAACTGAGTGATAACAGACAATTGTGGGGAAAGAGGAAGGAAAATACTGGGATGACTAATGATGATATAGGAAGATGGGTGATAGAGGATCACAGTACAGAGTTAAATGGAAGGCAAGGGAGAATAATAAAGTATGAAGAAAATGTATCTCAATAGAGAGGTACAGTCACCCCTTGCACAAGCACAGAGTGAGAAGAAACAGGAGACAAGCCTCAGCCCTGCAAAAATACTGTACACTCTCCATATGCCAGTAGCAGAATTAAGCTGAAACCTAAGCCTTTGCTCAAGTAGTTGAATAATAACAATAACAACAGCAACAACAACAACAATAATAACGATAATAATAATAAACAACTTCCCCTGTAAAGGCCATTTTAACATAGAAGAAGTATAAAAAGGTCACAGTGTAAATGAAAATGAGTTCCCAAACTCTCTACACAAAACTTCCTGAGTCTTTAGCATCAGAAAATGTATATAACTCACACCAGGGCACACAGCATACCAGTGACACTAAACCATCTGATCCCTAACCCTGAATTTTCTATTTTTAGGAGAAAAACTACAGGATAGGTCTATTTGGATCTATTAGATACTAGCTGCATCTTTTTGAAAGAAGCAAAAGACATGTGCCATATAATCCTTAAAACGGCCAGATGAAACCACATTTACCTCCTACAATGTTTTAGTCATTTTGAACATAAAATATGTCTTTTTAAAGTACGCCACCAGGAATGTTTCTGAAGATACCTTGCAACTGCTGAAAACACGCACTGGTTTGAAATTTATAGTAACACAGTTACCAATATAACACTTAAATGATACAGCCAACAAGCCACTACGTCATAACATTTTTTCCGCATGAAGATTAAATTTGTAAAATTGGCTAATGAGCTGATAGTGGAGCCCACGGCTATATGCCAGATATTCTCATTTTCTTTGGATCTTCCTTTAACTGCAGGCACATGAGAGCTTTATACTTAAAAAATATGTTAGTACAAATATGTGAGTTTACAGTTGCACACCATTAATTTGAAACTCTAATGCAAAGAAAGAAGGGCCTAAAATTTCAGAACAGGCTTCCACTGATCCACTGAAGAGTGAAAGTACTAATAAAAATACTGTAAAACATTTAAAGATGGTATCCAAGGAGTTTCCAGTAAGAGGATGAGCTCCTTGGGTCGCAGGGCACTGAAAAGCTGTCTTGTTACCCAGCCAGTGAACTAGGTTTGGTATACGTGCTTCAGCTTTTGCATGCAGGTGGAGGTCTGCATCTCTTGTGACCAGATCATTTCCTTTATTAAACCTAACTCATTAGCTCAAGTTGCATGCAGATGCCTTCAGTGCACAAAATGGGGCACAAATAAATAGAGATACAGGGCAGTGTGAGGAGACAACAAGAAACAACAGTGGTCACCAGGATGCCCAAGAAGTCACAGCCCATCACTAATGTAGTGATTTTGAGAGCAACAAAAAATTTTTTCAGGAGGGATCTGAGGGTACAGAAAAAGCAATGTTTGCTTTCTTTGCAGCAGCAATCAGTGGGATGCTTTGTAGAAGCATTTGTGCAAAAAAGAAGCAACAAAACAGACTGATTTTAAGTTCCCCCTCCCTAAAGCATCACCTTATTAGGCAAAATAAAAATTAATTTGGGGGATGAGAACAAACCAAACCAAAACAATATTTGGGACATGAGTAAATGATTTTGTCAGCATGGCTGGAACTTAGTTTTGTAGGGAGCCATCTCTACATCTATGCCTAAGGCCATGTGAATATGCAAGACCACTTACCAATATGATATTTCATGTGATCATTTTAGTTCAGGTCAGGTCCACATGAGGTCTATCAGGCTCAAGGCCCTATGTTTTTTTTTTGTTTGTTTGTTTGGTTTTTTTTTTTGTTTTTAAGAAGCCTAAAGTTGCAGCTGAAATGTACGCAATTTGACACAAAAGCAACAGAGGGAGAGTCTATCAAAAAAGGGTATTAGTTCTTTTCACAGTGCTAGGCTTAACTGTACAAGTGTTTCTGGAAATGTTTAATAGAACAAAAGTATGTGAAAAAAGAAGAAAAGAAAAAAACCTGCAGGCACAGCTGATATAAACTTTTTTTTTTTTTTTTAAATAATCACTTTTATATTGCCTAAATCCCTAAAGTCTGTGTCTGGACTCTGTCTGGAGGCTTCCCAAAAATCACTGCTTGTCAACACCCTTTCCACAGAAATGAGTCTGTTTACCTCCACCAGTGCATTGTCACATCATCTCCTCCCATTTGCATGACAGTTTAAACTGCTATCCTTACAGAGAAGTCTAATTTTCCCTTTCCTTACCTAGGAATCTCTCTTAATATCTAAAGCCCATGTTAAAATAATTTATATCAACCGAATGCCTTTCTTCAAAGTGCATCTCTATAGAGATTGCTGTAAATGTTTAGATGGTACTTATTATAAGGTCAAAATTTGGCCAGCTGATAGTAATGAATGGAAGGAAAGTCAGAAAAGTCTAACTGGATATTCATTCACTTTGAATCCTGATCCAAAATGAACATTTTCCTGTAGAGGAACTTGATATAAAGTTCTTTCCTCTGCCTCAACAATCTACTCATGGCTGTTGGAAGAGACACACAGGTGTGATACATCTACTGGAGCATGTCAATCTCCTGAACTGTCTTTGACAGGTTACACAGGATCACTGAGAGCGCCTTCCCATCACCCAGTGTTTGGGGGCATTCTCAATACACTATGTTTTGTGAAGTTTTGCTCACTGGCAACTGCAAACAGTGTCCAGCTGAGTTCTCGGCAGTTAAAAAAGACACTGGAAGACCTGAAGGAAACCCCAACTTTTCCAGGCTTTACAGAAAAAAAAGCAGTTGGTAACAAGGGGCAGTTGACACACAAACCAAGGATGCATTCACATCTAATGCATTTAGCTCCTTCTGTCTCTGGCAGTCACTTGCATTCATTGGTGTGTGGAACATGAGTTATTGATTATATTCCTCTGACCACCACGCACATCCCTTCAGCAGACCCTTCCCTCTTACCACCATAAATGGGACAATCCTTGGCAGCCCCAGTCAAAAGCAACAGTGATTCCAGCCGCTCTGTCATGCTTCTAAATGGTCCCTCCCAGCTCCAAGTCCCAATGAGTCATACCCAGTTACACAAGTGGCAGCTGCCTGCGCTGTCCCAGTGCTGTGGCTAAACCTTCCAGTCAGTTGTCCACATGTCAATGTACAAAATGCCCATTTGATGAACTCTGGCATACAATGCTGATGCTCACTAAAACCAGAGCAAGTACATCAACTGCCATGTACCTGCGCACACGGACAGTTTCTCCCAGAAGTTTCCCCCAGCAGTCCTGGCCCTGACAACTGCTTCCACTGAAAGCAAGTCACTAGCTGAGGTAGCTGCTGGATGCAGACGTTTGCATCCAGGGTATTCTCAGTCATAGCGAGCTATGCTACCAAGGGTATCAAAGATAATTGTTCCAGGCATTAGTCTGGAATAGGAAATCCTTCACAAAGCCGTATTTAAGAACTTAATTAAGTGCACAGGGCAAACTTGGCCCTCTCACTCACCTGAGCTTTTCCTAAAACCTCGTATTTCCTCTGTTTCCAATTTCACCTTCATCACCCACTTTTTAATCTCCCCCAAAACATGGAAACAGAAACTAGGATCAAGAGGGAAATGCTGCCAAAGATTAGAGGTTTGGAAATTTACAACTGTTATCTAAGAAAAAACTATAGTGGGAGCCAATTGCTTTAGTCAGAAGTCTTTGCTATTTTAAAGAAGCTTTAATGTATATTTTTGCTTTCTAAATCAGAAGGTGGAAGTGCAGTTATTTTATGGGTCAAACAAAAGAAAAAATGAAAACAAAAGCAACTCAACTCCTAGTTACCCAATCTGGAAATTTGTAAAACTAAGGTCCGCAAAGCACTAACTTGGTAACAGCTGTAGTGAATTATAAACATGAACTTGTCACAGATTACTGTAAAAAAACAGGCAGGCGTCCTATTTTAAAACACATTTTTTTGTTTTCATTATTGTTAATCCACCTTTCCCCTTGCAGCTATTCAATACTAAGCATGACTGCAAAGTAGTACCAGTTCAGCAATCTGGAGGAAGGAAAAAAGAGTGTTTTCAAAAATTACAGAACGGTGTTCCAAAAAGAAAATGTGATTTAAAAACTCATTGCTGTTCAGCAGTCAAGTGGTCTGTTTTGAATTTCAATGGCTATCTGTAGCACTGAGGTTTCTGTGTCATTGCATACAGAAAAAGCTGACGAGGAATGGTGCTGTCTTCCTCCATTCCTAACCACAACCTGGTAGATAAAGTCTGAAGTCACAAGTCAGCTGAGAGCTCTACCAAGACGATTAAAATGTACTGGCAAAGATGGAAGGAAGAAATTTAAATGAGGCCAGGTTAGAGGTTTCAAAGGGATGAGTGACTGATCCTGTTTTATGTTATGCCAGACAATGCTAATAGTTTAAACACTAGCTCTGTCAAGTGAGAAATAGATGTATTATCGTCTGTGAATTATTAAAATCGACTTCACCTACTCACCTTTAGACTTTTCTGGCTGAAAGGAAAAAAAAATCAAGAAAAAAAAGTCTTGCAAGGGAGGCATGCACTCTTAATCTATTACTAATGTCTTCTTGAATCCTGTTAATATTTTTCATATTGCCTGCTTTGGTGAGCTCAGACACTATATGTGAGGAATGAGCAAAAATTCCAGCTGATCCTAGGCATAAAGCTCTTTAATGTTTAAGTCTCCCCTGCCCTGCAGGTAATTACTGTCTCTTTCACCCATCCAGCTGGGACATCAGACAATTTGGGGAGCATCCAAGATGGGCATGAAGATCAGTTTCCTGGTTCATGACAAGTACTGTGGATGTTTATGCCACAGAGATAATTTTCTAGGGTTTTATTCAGCAACAAAAAAAACTTTTAGCAGTTGTTTAGATCTACAAGGCTCAATTTCCCCTGCAACTCAACCATACAGGCTCTCCTTGAATACCAGGGAAGTATTAAGGTTACTAAAAATATTTAACAATGTAAAATGTTTTCAAGTTCTGATAAGGTCAGAATCATTGGTAGAGGTTTTTAGTGAATCCAAAGATGAGACAAAGGTGTGGAACGTGGTTAAGCACTCATCAACATCATCATCACAGGGTAGCAACAGTAACAAAGGTCCCACCTCTTCATGACTCCATCATGAAGTTGTTAATTTACAAATGATGACTCTAAAGGTGATACAGCGGAAAGGTGAAGGTTTATTTATTTTTTAAACAACCACTTCCAAACCTCCACTGCCTTTCAACTGTTTGCCCCTTTCAGAGAAATTATAAGTGGTGAAGAACAGAGATGGAAGTCTGAACAAAAACTTCTTGTGGATTTTTTGTGGGAGACAAAAGACACCTAGGATCAATCTAAAAGAAAGCTTGACTACCCCAGAAAAGTACCTTCCCTCCCCTCAAATTAGGCTTTCCTTAGAAAAACTTAGAACAGCCAATTTTGTTGTCTTTTTTTTTTTTTTTTTTGAGCAGAATACTATTTGACTTTTTTTCCCCATAGTTAAAGTTAAAACATTCCACATTTTCTAGGGGAAAAAATCTTCAAATAATTAAAGAAATAAAAGTAGAAAATGAAAGAAACTTACTGTCACTTTTGGACTGAAACACTTGAAAAACATGAAATGAAAGCTTTTGGAGACAAACCCCCAAATCATTCTGCTTTCTCAGAACTGGAGACCTCTTTATGCATTTCTCCTAACCTGGTCCATACGGCTCTTTCACACCGCCCTGGGGTGCACCTCAGAGGGACAACTGCACTTACTCTGATAATGTCTTCAGCAGCACCAAAGGAACACTGATACATATTCTGCAGGAGGTGGCATAGGATTTTGAGAATCAGTGGCTTGAAGTACCATCTTTCAAGCAGGAAAAACATTAGGTGCCGTGGCATACCCAGCCTCGAGACAGCTATGCCCCGAGAAAACCACTGACTGGAAGACTTCATGCTGAAAAGGCTGATGTCAAGCCATCTGCTAACCCAAACTCAGCAGAAGCTGCTTTTAACAACACTAAAACCATCTCATGGCTTCTCAGATGAAACACATGAACACTCTGTGGCTGTCATCTTCCTTTGTGCACCCACTCACCCATAAAAATAAAATACAAACAGCTGAAGGCAGGCAAGCTCTTGCGAAGGCTGGAGAAATTAGACAGGAGTCTAGCCCTTAATTCCAGATTTTCTGAAGGAAACCTCACCTCTGTCTCATATCCTCTGTATTCAAAAGCCATTTTTATTTTCATATAAATCATGTCCCTTATGGCTCTGTGCTGCCATTCTAAAACCATTGCAAGAGTTGAGTTGGCACAGCACACTTAAAAGAAAAGGTTATGACGAGGTGGGAAACAGTCAAAATCTGAACAGTATTGTTAACATATTACTTGACTTTTGAAATCCCATTGTAAAATAAAATAAACAGCTTCTGAAAGGGAGACAGGTCTTCAGACATGCTCCCACTTCTGAATGCGAACCAGCAATCAGGTCTGCAAGTGACCTCACCTCAACCACCTCTGACAGCAAGGTCTTCAGAAAGCCCTGGTGGGAACAGTTTGGTGCTGAGCCACTCTGCCAGTACTCCAGTCCCACTGGGTGCTCCAAAATGTGGTCTGAACCACAGTTCAGCTCTTTTGAATGTCTGATCTCATGTAGGAAATGGGGAATAGCCTGTAGGTGGTGGAGACTGTTGGCAGGAGGGAATACTTGGCAGTTGTACCAAATGTGTCTTTGGTGCTGCCTGAGCCTGGACTTCTGTCACGGCTTTTGCCTGCTCCAGGCTTTCTCCCACCCCCATGACTTCCCTTCCCTTGCATTTCCCACCACATCTCCTGGAGCACAGGGAGTGTTTGTATGGGACAGGCATAGGACAGGCAGTGATAAGAAAAAAGGGATGATCCAAATGAGGGTGAGATGACAAGAGATAAGGGGGAGGAGAAGGCCAAATGGCAGGCCAAGAGAAGGGGGAAGCAAAGGGATGAGAGGTGAGATAAAGAGAGACTTTCTGTGCATGAATAAACACGAATAAGTGAAGAGGTGGCCGTAAGACCCCCCACTGTCAGGAAGGCAGAGAAGAATTACAGGCAGGAAACGTCACTGCAGGAGCAGTTGATTAAAACTACAAACTGCATGAACTTGGTCTAATCCCTTCTTGCCTGCAAAGCCACCCAAAGAGAATCTGGCTAAAGACACCGTCTTGAGCTATTTCAGCATCTCCACTCCTGAAGATCTGTGCTCATGTACAATGGGGCAGGCAAACAAGATTAATCAGCTGGCACCTCCTGACTTCCCACAAAACGTTTGAGCTGGCCATCTCAGTTCGCATCACAGACGAATTGCTTTGCTTCATATTAAGATGTGGCAAAGCACGTAAGCACACTCCTAGCTCTGAGTATGGAAACTGTCCCTATTAACTATTCATGCCCTTGAAGTGAAGCACTTGCTTGGATGCTTGGCTGAATCAGGCCCTAATTAGGGAGGTAAACAGCTTTCTATCCTCATTTACCTCTCCCTCAGCCTTAATCCTCCAGTCACCTAAGTTTAATTTAAAAATATGTTTTCAGGAGTTGAGCCTGGATCTGTCACATCCAAGATTGCCACTAATTGCTATGTGTCAACAGCATTTAGAAAAATGAGTAATGAATTCAAACCACCAACCCTCCTGCCTAGATGACAGCTTTATCTTTACACACTCGCTCTTCAATGGGGTTGCAATCTCTTTACCCACCCAGAGTGGAAAATGGCATTGCCCAAAGTCAGTCAGAGATTTCTTCAGCTAGTCTGAACATTTCTGAAGAAAAACTACCGATCCTGTAGATGAACATATGGTGCAACACCCAGGGTGCAAAAGCACTCCAACTTAGCCCCCAGGAGGTAAGGACACCCTCTTCCTCTGGCCAGTCTTGTCAGATAGTTGTGGTATTACGGGATCAGAAAGCAGACTCAAGAGAGACAGGCTGATGTTCTCAGGAAGATCAGTGAAGATGTGAAGGTCACAGATGACACACGGCTGGTTTCAAAACCTCAGGAATGACAGCAGGGAAAGAGGTGGTGAAGGAGGAAGGGGAACAGAGCCAGCTGTAGAAGTTGCCAGAGAAATATTTTGTTGGAGGCACAGCAGAGAAGAAGCAGGATGACGCAAAGAGAAGCAACCGAGTAAAGCACAGCTTATGAGGACTGCACACTGTGGTGTCCAGAGGGATTCCTTTACTGGATGTGCCTGTCTAATACTGATGTAATGAGCTAGTTATGAAGCAAAAAGTCAGAAATGTGTGTGGGAGTATTGGAGGGGCACACGTTTGGTATCTGCTCCTACAAGAAAGGAGGTAAGCGAGGGCTCCTGCTAAGTCTCTTAAGAGGATTAAACAAGACAGTGAGCAAGACTGGACATGAGCCTGCTGAAGCTTCTCGGGTTTGGTGACACATTGAGAGGAAAACATGATAGCAAAAATGCTCTTCCTATCTTCTGAGGAATAATTAAGATGAACAAAATCAGGGTGAGATGAAAAAGTAGAAAGCTACCTGTGGAGGGACGGTTGTGTCCACTAGGCATGGCAGCAGAGCACAACGCCATCAGGCTCTCCTCCTCCTAACTTTGCCAATGCCTCATCATCTGACTCAAGTAGTGTGGTCCATCTGCTCTGCCACACAAGTGTTTCAGAAGCAGAAATGCAGTGACGCTATTTTTTTTAAACCCTTTTCACATGCTTGTTGAGAAACATTTAAAATGTGTTAAGTGCTCAGTGCCTTGTAGATGCTACACAGTGACAAGTTACTACTAATCATTATTTTACTTGGCTGAATTTGACATGTGTGTTTTCAGAGATACCTCTGAAATGCCTGATATGTAAGGCCTTCACTAAAACTAACAAACAAACAAAAGTCTGCTGCAGGTTTTATTAGCAGGAGGGACAAATAAAAGGAAGAGGGTGGCAAAGCAATGCAGAGATAATGTTGAGTTTGAAGTAAGGAAAGATATAAACATTTTGGCTCACACAGCAGCAGAGTCAGCTTAGAGGAGAATTAAGGACAACAGGGGTAATCATTTACCAAGGCAGTTGTTTTCAGATGTTGACATAAATTTTCAGAACAAGGAGGGAAAAAAAAGAACAGATAAGAGAAGACTGTCAGAATTATGACAACTTGCAACTTCTTTACCTGGCTGCTAGTTAGGAAAATAGACAGGAAAATCATCTGAAGATTATTCTTCCTTGAATGCTCCCATTTCATTTTCATGAGTATTAATACAGGCCACGTATTGACATTGATGAGCACAAAGATCCTTGAGGAAGGGAAGCACGTGTTTCCTCGTGCAGACATCTGAACAGTTTACAGTCACAGGCGACTCTGAGCTTACGAGTAGGAAATGAAGCTTGTACGAAAACTGAAGTGGAAGTGCGGGCATTTAGGGTTTTGTGATCATGGTTTCATTAGACTCTAAATGCTCTTTAGGGCAGGAACACTTAGAGGAGTTCAGAAATGTTTTTGACTGTAAGAAAGCTGACTTTGGGAGAATGTGATATGCCCCAAGGAATTTTTACTGGAATCCTATGAAACATGGGAAACATAGAGCTGAATTTTTAAAAAAAACATCTGAAGAGACTGAAATTTAAAGCCGTCCTGCTTAATTCCAAGGAGGAAAAAGGGCAACTGAGGCCAAATGCAGTTCAGTAAAGATGTAAAGTTTAGTGTAAGCAACACTTAGAAGACTTGGGGAATTTCTTATGTATATATGTATCTGCAGATATTTAGATACAACAAACAATCCTTTGAAAAGTAAACAACGTGGTAAGGAGGAATACAGACCTTAGGCATTAGAAAGAGCAGTTTAAGGAAATAACTCCAGGAAGACGAAGTACCTTTTGACACTGCCATAATTTTTTTCTCCTGACCATTAAATGGAATTTCATTTATATCAGTGCTAGAAAGGACTGGGAGAAAAATGCTTAATTGCTTAAGGCATATAACAAAAGGAAGAAGTTAGCAAGTTAGCATGCCCTTTTTTTCTTTGAAGAAGAATAATAAGAGGCCAGATGACTGCTTAAATATTAGCATCACATTGTGACAGAGTTTCCAGGGCTTGCTTAAAGGAAATTTGCATTGATGTATATACGTCCTCGGAGTTACAGCCATGCCAGCCCATAACAACTGTGATGCAAAAATACAACCTGCAGTTCCTATCCTATGCAAGCTGTAGGACAACTGCAGAAACAGGTGGGAGGGAAGGGGAAGAATTCCCTGTAAAACATGCAGAGCATTAGATTCAGAGAACAGACGATGTTTACATGTGGTTGGAAAGGTTTCTTTTTTTGTTTCCCCCCCCTTTTAAAAGATAACATAAACTCCTGACTGAGAGAGATGTACATCTTAAGCTCTGTGATGACAGGACAGACCAGAAAGACCTGGAGTTAATCTTCGTTGTTGCAGGAAAGGGCAATGAAATGAAGCAAACTCCTACTGAACTGTTAGCTTAATATCTGCCACGAAAAAATAATAGAGGCAATTTTACTCAAACACCTTAACGGGCATAATTTGATTAGAAGCAATTGTGCAATTCTTGGAGGGAAATTTCTGCATACAAATTAATAGTAATTGTCTTGCTGAAAGATAAGAAAATTAAAGACAGGCTCTAATTCTCTAAAAATTACCCAACTTCAGGGGTTGAGAGACCTGATGCTTCCAACACTCTTTGCTGCAGGGCTGCCTGTTTCCAAGTGTTGGAGGTGGCTCATTGAATTTCAGTTTTAACTTTTAAAAGGAATCTAAAATTAATTTCAATATTATTTTTGTGAATATCAAATAGATTATTTAAATCCAAGTATAGGCTAAGTTGCCTACCTATAATATGAACAGTCGGATTGTAACAAAAGTAAAAAAAACTAGAGAGATCATTTCTGAAGTATCTACATTTTACAGGTGAGTAAACTGTAGTGGAAACTTATCCTTACAAGCCTAGGGCAGAAAATGCATGTAAAGTTCGACCTTACTAGCCATGTGCTAAAAAAGCCTGCAAAACACATGAAAGCATCTCTCATAGTGTATCAAGTTCAGTATAAAAAACAAACTTGTCATGAAGCTCCTGTGAAAACTGCAGATTTTAAGAAAGGCAAAAATAATCTTTTTTTCCCCCAATCTTTGCAGCAAGTTAGAGACTCCAATTAAAAAAGGGTCAGAAAAGATACTGATAGGAATTTGATACAAGCCAAAAGAAATTATACCGATAGGTGTGTAGCTGACAAGACACAAGGAAGGAAGGAGAGAGGCAGGCATTAGAAGCATTAGCAGGAACAATTCCCAAGGCCAGTAAATATCAGGGGGCCCCAAAGCAGTCAAAAGCAGAGTGAAGAGATTTAGAGTCAAGGCATTCAAAGGGTCTACTTAGTTTGACCAGAAGACAGTCTCACATTTCAAGGTTTCTTCTTCAGTACAGCTAAGCTTTTCAATGGGAGGCCTTGACCCCAGGGATCACTAACTGAAGAAAACAAATGTGTTTTCAAATGACTGTATTGGCACTGTCAGAACCGACTGTACACAAGATTAAATGATATTTATTTTCACTTTCCAGAATACCATGTTAAATTTTAGAGAGACAGACACACAGAAATGTTTCCAAATAAGACATGAGAATCTGAACATCAGATTTTCTGTGTCAGCTGGGATTCCACAGCAAAATTCCTGTTAACTGATCTGGCTAAGCCTCCTTCCAAAATGTCAGCCTGAGGCTTTCTTGCCTTCAGCAGTGTTGGTAAGGGTAGGTGGAAAGGGAGCACGTGCTGTCAGTCCATTTCAGTTCTCTCACTGCTTTTCCTTGCTTTCTTGCAATGGACTGGATTTTGGTTTGGTACTTTGGAATTGCACAGATGTGATTCCCTGACTGAAACAAACACAAGTTTGCCTGCCTTTGATAAGGAACTGAAATAAAATCAGAATTAAAAAAAATGAAAATGATTCTGGGTACCCATCCTGAGATGCAGGAAATGGATACCACATCTCTTCATAGAGGAGTTTGCTCAGAGTTCATCTGCATATTCCTTAAGACAAAGGTACTTCAAAACCCATTTTGTGCTTCTACCTTGATCATGCTTGAGCAGCTTCACAATCTTCTTGGGTTCCACAGGAACCAAGCAGGGGCTGTGTTAAATTCAAGGCAAGATGGGGGCAGTGGGAGAGAGATATGGAGCCCAAGGGAAGGTGGCCTATGACAGACCAGATAATTTCAGATAAACATCAGATGTCTACTGAGTTTATACGGAGTGCTTTTTCAAGGCCATATTCCACTCTGTATTTGAATACATCCCTATACTTATGTATAGACCCACTAGCAATTGCATGAGCATTCCCGAGGAACCTGTGCTTATGCACTGCCCCAAAATGGACAAGCGTGTAGTGAGCTGAATTTAAAATCCAGAAATTGTGTTCCCCAAAGGAGACCAATAAGGAGAGAGGAGACCGTGGGCACCACTATTTCAGCAGAAAATGGCTAAGCACATGAATAAGGTGGAACTACAGCAAGGGCTTCAGAATAGCTACGTACTACCCATGAATTCTGAGGAGTGAATATGTACTTCTTAGTAAGAGGTATGACAAAGCAGGAAAGTGGGTCTCACAAAGCGCGGACTTGTTGGGTCAAGTGTCCTTTTCCTGTTTGGCAAGTTCTTTTGTCTCTGTGTCTTCCTTATCATCCTGACACCTTACCAAAGCACAGAATGACAGACAGCTCTTAATGACTTCCTAGCGTTTGATTCTGATACGTGGGCCCAGCCCTTTTTTTGCATAACATGAAAGTCTCTATTCCCCTCTGAATTTCCACTTTGGAGCCCACGTCCACTTCCACACGTGCAGGTCCCCGCTCCCACCCTGCAATCCGTGTTGAGACAAACGTGCTCTCATCACAGCTTGCCTGAATCAGGCAGCAGAAGCCAGCACTCCCGAACGGCCGGACTGACAGCCGATGCTGCGTCAGCAGCCGGCAGGGCTGGTATCACCCTCCCCAGGAGGCAAGAACATCCTCTCCTGGGCACACCCACTCCCACATCGCACAACTGGGGCTATTGTTCCATGTGTCCAGAAGCCGTGCTCTGTCCTGTACCATCTCTGTGCATTGCCACCATCCTGCCTGCCTCAGAAATATTGTTTTTTTATCCTTTCCTAAACGTGCTCATTAGGTGATTTGGGCACAGGGGTTAGTGGCTTGGTCCTGCAGGCAGCGTGTGCTGGTTGAGCACCCTTGGCAGACTTCACCGAGGCATTCCTGGGAGGAAAGATGTGTTCTGCAAATGAGCATTTACTGAGCAAGACCCTGCAAAGCACTCGAGAAAATAAAGCGCACGTGCACTTCTAAAATGGGCATTTTGTGGTACCCACAGTCACAAAGCTCTAAGCTGCACAGGGGATCCTCACTGGATGGAGTTGAAACATTGACATGAAGACACAGAAGGAGGTACTTTAAAAATGAAGCCTATTAGTGCCCACCTTCCTCCGCTTTCCCTTCTTGCAGCTGGAGGAGAGACGGCCACATACCCATTTGAGAACAGAAAGAAACAACAAGTTGTTTTGCACTTTGTTTTGTTTCCCATAAGACGATGTTTCAGCCCCATAAGCACCCCCTCTCCCCTTCAGAGAGGGTGACCGAAGCAGACTGGTGTCTCTGTGACGGGGCAGCCTGCTCCTCCCGGGCAGCACTGCCTGCTGCTTGTCCCCAGGTAGCTGGCTGCGAGGGGGCCAACAAGCAGGCTAATTTAGAGCTCTAAAAGCTGGCAGCAGGAGCACAATTAAGCCGTTTTCACAGACTGCTGGCCAAATGCAGCAATTTATTGGCTGAGTGATTGGATTATTCATTTGCAAAACTAAGAGAGGGCATTTTCTTACCACTTCAGTTGGCCTGTAGTACTTGTGATTGACTGTCACATGGATCTTGCCAGTCTCTTTGCATCGTCCTACTTCATTTTCATTCTTCCCTTCCCACCTGTAAAGAAGATAAACATTTAATCAACCCATAATTACTTTAGTGCTCTGATCTTACCAACATTTGGCCTGCTTTCATTTACTTGAGGCTGGTGTCAATTCTCCCTGCAGGACAGTATAAACTCATTAGCTATAGGAACAAAGGCAGAGTTTAGACTTGAATGGAGCAACAATGGCTTTTGAAGTCTCTTTGTTTTGGTTTTTGATTCAGTGGAAGGACTGAAATAGAGGACTTCCAAATTAAACACATAATGCTAGGGGTAAATAAAACGTCCTGATTTGAGAATGTCTCATGTATCTGCAAATAAATATGACAGTGAGGTTTTTCATTTGTGGATTGGTTCAAAGTTGTTTTCTTAAAATATTTTTAATTCTTGTATTTTGGCCAGTACTTTCAGGAACTCTTTAATCTGTTAATTTTATGGACGTGAAGCTCTGTTTGAATAGCATTAAGCTGCATAATTTAATTTGTGCTTAACTAGGAAAACCAAAACAAGAACAGTTCTTGAGTTTTCAGTCCTAGCTCGACATGGCACTTCACATACATGTACTGTAAACAGTACTTACTACCTGTGAGCTGAAAGCCAGCTACTTTGTCCAAATCAGTTTCATATGTGTTAAACAGCCAGCACTTTGCTGTAATTTATGTGATCTGGGTGTGCCGTGAACTATTTTGTTAGCAACTGTCCTGTCCTAAAATTTTGGGAGCAGCAGCAGAGGAATGGTTTGGTGGGTGACTAGCTCTGCCTTTGGAGAGGCCAGCCTGCAGCCTGGAAGCCTGAGGACAATGCTCCCTCCCTAAACAAATGCTTCAGGTGACACATGTAGGAATGTACATTGGTGCATCACACCTAATCCACTGAACGTACAAAATCCAGAGTTATGATTGAAACTCTATCCTCTTTTTGCCTCTAAGTATATATCATGAGGCTCTGAACCAGCTTGGCACAGAAGTGTAATGATGAAATCCTTTACTTTGTTTGTGTTTAAGTAAAATCTATGCAATTTAAATCAGCAGTGTGATTTAGACTATTTAGCTTCAGTCACCAGCAATGAAAGAAAAGTGCCCCTTGCCTCCCACTGATTGTACTGCCAGCTCTTGGGATTTTGTCACAGATTTGACTTCTCCTTGCTCCCCTGCCTCCCTGAAGCTCCTAGAAGAATTTAATTCTTTGACAATCTCAGCCTTCATTTTTGAGTTTCTAGCCCTGAGGGCTAAGGAGGGAAGTCTGAAAATGTGAACTCTGTGTACCCATGAAGGTTAAAACACTGAAAGGCAAAAGGAAATATCGAATATACATTATTACTAGTTTTCAAATCCCATGATTTTTTAAACACAACTCATGAGTTTTCGATGACCAGCAAAGCTGGTAGGATGCTCAATACTGGGAACACTTCTTGTCGAAATAATTTCCAACAGATAATAGCCACAGTGAAGTCAGCTGTTGACAGTCGTGCCATGATGCTAAAGATGATTTATAATTTAAATTTTCTTTCCTTCTTTTCGCAGTTGCTCTGTTTGAAGCCTGAACTGCAAAGTTTTCATTCAGAAGCCAAAACTAACATTAGTCCCTCCCTTTAAAGGGCAGAGGGTAAAAATGTGCAGGACTCAAATGAGCTTAATAGAAAACTAACCGTCACCAGTAAAACAACAGGAAGCGCTTAGATCAGGAGACGTCAGTTGTTGTTGGAGGTCACTGAGCAGAGAACCCCATTTAACACCCAACAGGCTCCAGAAGGCTCAGCCCAGCCAGTAAAGACTCACTTAATGTCGCTATCAAAGTTATATAACAATAGAAACAGCTTAAGAAGAAATCTCCACCCGTTTTGTTCAGCCCAGTAATGTGAAAAGTTCACAAGGAAAAAAAAAAGTACTTCTCGTTGTGAACAAAGTAGCATTTGATAGCTGCACTTCCAATTACTCCTGGCACCTCGGTGCTCACAGCTGGGGACACCATACTGCTGATAAAAGGGAATGCGCAGTGGCCAGCCTGACACCAGAAGCAAGACGTCCATTTCTCTAATCAACTCCCCTCCCTTCTTCCTCTAAACACAAGGAAAGGAAAAAAACCCCACAAAAATCCTCCTTCATTTACAGTCAAACTGGAGTCAGAATTTTTAACTGGAAAACAGTGCCAGGCTATCCTGAAGCACAAGCATGGTGGAAGAGGCACAGGGAGCCCTCACGTTGCTGTGGTTTTAGATAGCTCCCACCACAAGGGCTGCCCAGATTTCTGCTCCTTAGGGTGGGTGCCCCAAGCAGGCAAGAAAACAGTCTTGTGTAACTTGGGGGAAATGCAAAGGATCCCTGGCTAAAGAAAGTTTGGCTAATCAGGGATGGGCTACATTTATAGAGGATGGGGTGAGGATCCCCCCAGCCGGTGCCCAAAGCCCAGGGCTTCCAGGCAGGTTCTTGCTGGGGCTTTTCACAAAATGCTGGTCCTACAGCCTGCAGGCAAGGAGCCTCTACAGCAAGCCCATTGCCTGTCCCACGGTGGGGACCTTCTCTCTCACTGAAGCACAGGACAGGCTTGCTCTCATGGCTGAATGCATCAGCCATACACCAGAATGCTCTGCACTTGGAGAAGGATGCACAAGACCACGTGTCTGCTACTGACGAAGCAGGTTTGATGCCTTCTGCATCTACGTTTCCATGTCGAGTGCCTCACTGTTGGAGATGGGTGCTTTGGGATTGCTTAGGATGATAGTCGTCGTCAGCTCTGATGGGTACCACTACTATCACTGACCTCAGAAATTCCCGTAAAAATAAGTTAATCACATTTGAAATGCATGTGCAAGTTTACTTGTTTATAAGGTTCTTCACCTCAAGAGCTTTTTACACCCTGGATTTACAAAGGAACGGACAGCATTTTATTTAAGGCTAAATCCATATGTGCAGTTCATTAATGTTACAATACTTATTAACAGCAGTAATGAATGTTCCTTTTCCTCTTCAAGCTGGAGATTCCCATTACTTTTAATTTCCTATAACTATACAGTAAGACAGCAAGTTTCAAGCTATAAAAACATCCACAGGTATAGAGGATTTTCTGAGGATGAAGAGCTGGGGTACAGACCCAGTGGGGTGTGAGGTGGGCAGGGAAGGACACAGGGGAGCCAGGATAATCAAGGTGGGGTGGGAATAGCACTGCAATGGGCCAAATGGTCCAAATGGTTGTAACTGAGAAGCAAACAAGGCAAAGTACATATATTTTTGAGGTGGTGAAGAAATCAACTGAAAATGAAACCTTTCACAAAAGCACAGATAAACTGAACAAGTATATGCATTTCATCTGCTTGCTTGATCTTTGCACAGAAACAGAACCGATACCATTTTAAAAAATATTCAAACCCCCTAGTAGCTACTCGGTCTCTTTACCGCAAAAACCCCTATCACGTACACCTTTTAATTCAAATATATGCCAATAGAAAATATTTTCACATTTGAAAATGAACTATAAATTAATTAAGAATAAAATTTTAGGAAAATTTTGCTTTTCCTCCACAGCTAATACAAGATACCATTTGTGTAGACATCTCGGATTTGTGGTCTGATTGCTGCTGCACACACAATTAAGTCAAAGCACTTCATTCTGTCCTGGCACTTTATAAACAGCAAAACTGACACCATATAACAGACCACTAATGTCTCTTGCAAGTAATTTTTTGTAGGGAAACTTTAAATATGGCTCTTCATATGTTCCTTTGCCACCAACTCACCCACCAACCTTGCCAGCAGCTCTGATGCATCAAAGCAATCAAGGATATAGGGATTGCTTAACCACAATTTTGTGCTTAAAGCTAAAGAACAAGCATGCTACCATAGAGGGATGTACTTAAAATTTTTTTCAAATGCTCTGATAAATCAAGTCTTCAGTGTTTGTTCCCTAAAGGAAACAGTTAAAACTATGCTATTGTTCTTATATTCACAGCATTATCAAGCTCAAGTTTCAAAAATCTAAATCATGACTCCCCACGTTACAAGACTTTCAAAAATAATACATGCTAGGCTTCCTATTTTTTGGTTTCTTTTTTTTCCCAGTTCATCGGAAAGCTTTTGAAGCCCTTGTTCCTTTACTCCAAATTGTGAAAGTTGGTATTGAGAAGAACATGTTTCCTCATCAAATATTGTTTGTTGTGAAAATCAAAACATTTTGGAAAGACAAGCTTTAATTTCAAGCAAGTTCCATTGCTGTCAACCTGAAACAAAATTATATTAATAATATCTAAAAAAGATGCTTTGACATTTTCAGAGTTGAAAAAATTTGGTGTTTTTTTTCTTTCAGAATGGCTTTAAAAACTCTTTTAAAAAGTTATTCTTTCTTTAAAAGGAGGCTAGGAGAGAAACAAAACAGTCCAGCTGACCTGAAATCAGATATTTTTCCAAATTCCATTTGTGACAACTATTTTCATTTCATTTGGTGGAGGGGGGAGAATGTGGAACTTCCCATGAAACACCACATTAATTCTCACCCAGTCTTCCTATAGGAGAAACTCTCATACCTCCTATGATGTATGGAATCTGGTAATTAAATTGTTAGTCTTCAAAACTTACTTTGAGTTCTGAAACAGCTATTAGGTCTGCCTACAGATAAAACCTTGTATCAGTAAGAAAGTAATAAAAGCCTGCTCAGCTGGAAGAGTTAATTCTCCAGCTGAGGTGGGTTAAACACCCCCCTAAAACATATGTTCTACGGTGAGAATGGGGTAAATGTGGTGCAGTCCTAAGTGAGGAACCCTTGCTCGTGTGGGTTCACCCATGCCACTGTTATTCACTGACCTGGCTAGGTTCCTTTCAACTATCACTCTTCAAAACGCCTCTAATTTCTGTATGAGATTCTGTTCCCTTCCTTCTCGTCTGAAAGATTCTGATTTCCCTGAGCTGTTAAACACAACACATAGCACTGGCCAGCCAGCAACTTCTGGTGGGCAAAAGCCAGACCTGCAAGCAGCAACTGTTTTGATGATGACTTTTGGTGGCTCCTCTTCCACATCCCCATCGTACCATTACTAACGTATTGCTGGCTTTCCATTCTTATAGCAATCCTGAAAATCTCATGTGTTTCTGTAACCCAACCTCTCATTTTAAGGTAAACAGATAAAAACCCCAAACCAGAAACCCCCTCCTCCCTCAGTTCAATCTCAGTTCAACCATCACTGTCACTGAAGAGGCCAACGCTCCACTTCTGCTAGTAGTTCACCTTGTTAGACCTTATAGCTTATCTGCAAACTCCCTCTTGTTAGGGTGATCTTTTATAAGACCAACTGGCATGTTAGCGAAGATAAAATTTGTATGTAGACCCAAATGACTAGAGTAAAATATTCATTTTTACTGAATTAATCCTGATCCTGGAAGCAATGAATATTTCTGTAACAAATGTGCATGTATTTTTATATTAATAAATAACACAATAAATCTTTCCACTGCTTGAACAGGTTTTTTGTCTTTTTCTTTTTTCTTTCCTTTCTTTTTTTTTTCTTTCCACATCTGCAGACAGCAGTCTTTGCAGCGCTCTGTAAAGAACTCTGAGTGCTGTAGTGGTTTCAGGCTATCTTTGCAATCCTGTTCTAATTTAATAAGATTAATGACAGAAAATTAGTCAAGACAAGCGTTTGCCTGTTTCGTTTACCCTGCTGTAGTTCAAATTATAGGCGGGAAGTGTTTCCCCCAAGTACTACTTAATTAGTAATAAGTAGAAGGGAAAGTAAAAGAAAAAAAAGTGTAATCCTTACAGGGGGAAAATATTTGTAGCTCTGAGGCTTTCCTGTTAGTACAAAGGACTGAATTTGAATGATTCAGAGGACTATATAAATATAATTTGAAATTTCTCCCTTGAAAAAGAAATGTTAGAAGAAAAAAACCACACAAGGTCGATAAACCTCTGTGTACACTTTACAGTCAAGTTCAGAGAGAGAATCAGTCTTATTGCAGCTGTACATTTCATTAGTTACAAAAATGTAGTAAAGTTTCTCTCTCTCTCTTATTTTGGCAAGAAGACATAGTCCTGACACGTGCTAATGACTAGCTGTGACAAAGTATTATGTTATCTTCTTGGAAAGACTTTTTAGGCTGTCCTGGATTTTTAGCTGTATAAGTTAATGTGAATTGTTAGGAAGACAAAAAATGAAAAAAAAAAAAATAAAAATATTTTTAGTTGGTTGATGGGGCAGCCGGGATTGGTTTTCTTCCTGTTTTCTACTGCAATATCAAGATGTGACAGCTAAGACTCTGTTAAATTTGCAACTTTCCCTGCCAAAGCACAAAGTAGGGATGGTTAAGAGCCCCTGCACACGTGCCCTGTGTTCTCAGATGCGCTATGAGGTCTCCCTGCTCGTGCTTGCCACTACATCCCTCCTGGTCATTTACTCCATCATTTCAAAATTTTGAAAGGCACATTGTACAGCAATACTGGGAAGCTGTTCCATCATTTAGAGCAGTGGAAAGGGCTGCTGGAAATTTCCCAGATAAGTTTTTGAGATTGCAAAATTTCGTAATACCTGCAACCCTGCAAAAAAAAACCAACCCCAAAACCCAAACAAATCAACCAAACTTTGAGGAAGGGAGATAGGAAGAAAGCAGCCGTCCTCGCAGGAACTCATTTAGCAATTGCACTCTGGTGCGCCGGTTCTTAAGTGCCTCATAAATTGTAAAGAAACAGATCAATGGGACTCACCAGTGGGGTCCCACAATGCTAAAAGGGAGGATTTTACTGCCAGGCTACTCCCTGAAGAAGATATATTCAAACTGGAGGAGGTGGGAGTACAAGCCCTTGGTGGTTTCAAAGAATGTGAGAGGTTACCAGCCAGCATGCCAAGAAGCCAGCGAGGGCAAGGAGAGAGCGTGTGTGCTGCAAAACCATGGGCTGGGCTGACACCTAGAAAAATTACGGAGGTTCTTAACAAAACTTTCCAAATCCTGAGAAATATTTTACATCTAGTGCAATTTGAAAGATGAACGATAGCTATGAAAGATGAACGACAGCTATAGGGATGAGTAGTGGGTCTGTTGTGACACTACCCCCACCCTGGGAGCAGGGGGAATGAACGGCTCATTTCTCTGGCTAGGCTACATCTCAAATGATCAGAATTATACCACTGTCAAAATGATCAGCAACAAAATTATCATTAGCACCTAAAATGTCACCTCACTCCCCCTATGTATAGCTATTTATATATCACTTGTAAATGACTTAAGGAATTAATAACTTATACACAGTGAAGAAAAATTTCAAAAGAGCCCTGGGGATTAGCAGCCCAAGCCCTGTTTCTAAAGCGATTTAGGTTCCTAAAAATCCATGTCACTAGATGTCATGTGGATTCTTATATCATTTTTGAAAATTACTTTTATTGATCGGTAAAAAAAAATATGCAACTATGCCTTTGTACACACAAAATACCTGCTGTACCTTATCACTTGGAGTCATAGTGTAAAGTTTCCCTGAGAAACTTGTGATTGATTGATTCAATCCAAACATTGACCGCAGTAATTGCCAACGTGAATGATATGGAGTCCACCATATGGAGCCATATGTGAGTGAAAAATTAAACAAACGGGACACAAAATTTTGTGTGTTAGGACCAACTAAATCTAAAATAAGCCTTTAATACCCTCTCTATAACAGAAGCTATTCATAAAAGTACTTTCACTTTTATTTGTGTAATTGTTCTTTTCTTTAGGTTTTCTCGAAGGTTTAATTTACTTTCTGAAAAATACATGCTGATTTATCAGTCTTAGGAAATGTTGAGACTTCTTAGGCCACATTTAATTTTAAAGTAACAAATTTATTGACATCAAAAGAAACTGCGATGTTGAGAACATCTGCAAATAAAGACATTCAGCTAGGTACTGACCTACATGTTTCAGTTTCTAATTTTAGGTAATCAAAGTTTTTTAAAAAAAGGAAAAAGTTGTTCACCAAACTTTCATTCTTGCTTTTGCAAACAACACTAGACAAAATAGTTCTTAAAAATCACAAGAATTCTTACTTATATGGAGCAACTGAATCCACAGCATATTCGTATCAATGCTTACTAGGGAGAATTAGCTTATAAACACAAGGAGTAAACGTATAGAGAAAAGAGAAAAAGTAAGAAAGACAGAGCAGTTACTAGAGCTCCTACTACCTCCCCTTTACCCTGTCAAACCTCACTACTGTTAAGGCATACAGGACAACATGTGATCATACAGGGACATCTTGCTATCAAGAGATGCTAAAAATATGGAGAGAAACTTATTCCCCAAACTGGGCTAGAAATTCTATTTATACAGTCTCTCTCTCCCCCATCAGAATTTTTTCTGGAAGTTGATGCCAAAAATTGAAACCAGACTAAAAACTCATTGAGGAGAAAATGTTATTACCTCCCCAGCCACCCACTGGCTGTTCAAATAATATTGTATATATCTGTGCGCTTCTGCATATTTATTGAATTTGTCAAGTTTTTGTTCCCAAGTAAAACTTATTGGCCCTGTCAAAAGTTCACCAGCTGCACAAGTGACTTTGATGGCCTGAGGAACAGCCCTGGCGCTAGCGTCATGGAAGAGCCTGTGGCTTTCCTCTCCCTTTTCCAGCTGAGATCGGTATGTTGATGCATGGGGCCCAGAGAAGATACAGAAGGAGGGAAATTGAAAAAATAATAAACAATAAAAATATAAATTACAAAAAGCGCTCACCAAGCCATCCTGGTTTTATTATATGGCCTTGAGAAGGAATTTTGTATTTTCAATCAAACTATGTGGAATATGCATTGTAAACATTCTGCACCCACTGCTCAACATTTTTATGACTTAGTAGGAGAAGAGCTAATAGGGATGTAGAGTGGGTTGCTACATAATCCTTGTGGTGTGGCTGATGGGCTGTCATGTGGAAAGAACAGGGTTAGCAGGTGTCACCTCTTGAGATGGCAGATGATGGGAGCAGGACTGTGGGGATCTGGGGGCACAAAACAGAGAATCGGGCAGAAAACTCCCTTTTGCAGCAGGGAGATGAACAGCACCCTGGTACTCACATCTTCGGAGGGGCATCTGTCTCCCAGGGTGGGGAGTGAGTGAGTGGCAGAACAGAGAATGAAGATGGAATAAAAGATTAAGACATACTCGCCTACATTTTTTTCTTATGATCTAGAGGGCAATGCTAAACATATCCGCTGTGGCAGTCAGTCATGCCTGGAAGGTCTAACATTTTACAAAATTAAAAAGTGATGGGGGAAAAAGGAGAATGTAGAGAAACAATTCTGTAACACAACAAATGCAAAAGGCTATATGCGTTCAACCTGTGGCTGCTATCTCATGTTCATACTTACACAATGGTTTTCCCGATGTGCTTAAATGACTTCTCCACAAATTCACGGACACTATGGACCTCCCCAGTGGCTATAACAAAGTCCTCGGGCTCATCTGTTTGCAACATCAGCCACATGGCCTGTGGAAAGACGAAGTCAGATTCAGTGCACGTGTAAGTGGCTTCTCTGGGACATGATCTTACATTACCACATTTTTGAATTGGAAATTACACACACACACACACATACCCCAAGCTGGGCAAATTAGCACTTCCCTAACATGGTGGCTATTAACCAGTTCAATGCAACTCTGAAAAGAGTTCAATTATTTCTTATGATAGAAAACAATACTGTATTTGATTTTCAATTTGTTTCACAGCAGGGGTTTCTGCAGGGAAGACTTTAATATGTTTACTTTTGAACACTGAGACTTGGTTGAATGCTCAAAAGCGTGGATTCACTTGTTTAAAGCGCTGCATGAATTGACATCGATATGGGAAAAGAATAAAATTTTGTAATGTTTCAGTCCAGAGTGCTGTTGTCTGTCTGTTACAGAACTATGTCAAACACATTGAATCATGAAAATATGGGTCCTTTTGGCTCTTTCTTCTGTCATGTTTGTTTTGGCTAAGTTGAGATTTTAATTAAAAGTAAGTAATTAAAAAGGTAACTAAGAATAGTCAACAGTGTATTTGACCAAATTAGTCTGGTTTTCCTGCTGAATGTTACATATTAAAGCACTGTAGCAGAAACTTTTTCTTTTGACACAGGAACACAGACAACACTGGTAGAAAAGTGAGACAACCATTAACATCTCTTTCAGAGACTGCTTGAGCAGCGGCAAAAATCACAATAGGTTTTGAAGCAGAACTTCATGGGATTGTCAACATATTTGCATATCAGGGGAGCAGGTTTACTTCTCACAGCAATGTCTTTCACAGAGTTCCCTCCCACAAACAAGTAATGATGGATGAGCACCATCTCAGGGGGCTGGCTAGCTAAGTCGGCATGAAAGCAGGAAAGCAGATGGAAAAAGAGGCATGCAAAGACACGTGTGACTTGTCCGCAGTATCACGGCAGGTACATTTCAGTTTTCTGATGTGCAAGCCACTTCTCTAGCGACTGGACTATTTGACTGCCTAGGAGTTGTAGGCGGACAGAATAATTATTACTTTAGATCCATCAAAATGATGTAAATGTACTTCATTTCCTTTGGAGAGGAAAAGGGAATACCTGTATGGTATGATCCTCATTTAATAAATAACCAGAAAAGGAAAACAAAATAATTCAACTTTCTCTCCATATGGTAAAAAGGACTGTCATCTTCTCATAGCTTAATCCACAACGCTATTTGCACTGACCTCTTCACATCAGCTTTAAAGAAAACAACTTTAGTAGGTCCCTTGATGGTAGTGGATACTCTGCAAATCAGATTAATAAAAGCTTTGGGACAGCTCAGTTTCTCTTGGTAAATACCACCTGAAATATTCAATTTTTCCCTCCTATTCTTAATAAATCAGTGTCCAGCATTGCAAAGCGATACATTCCACTTAAATGGTTCTATTTGCAAGTGATTTTTCTTCCCAGTTATTATTTTATGCATCTTCCAAAGTTTTGACAAGATTTTATTAACATGTTCCTTTTGAACCTTTTTGCTTCTTGAACGTGCATGGAAGGCTGGGTTTTGGGCAACTGCTGTGTAAGTCCTTGACATTAATTGTGCTTTAGGGATATGACCTGCTGGGCAGGACAATGGCAGCAGCTTTATTTTTCCTTTCCAGGGTTGAACATCCCAGCCAATGACGCAGAAATACCCGACTGGCTGATGAAACTCCTCTTGTGGGGAGGAGATGTCTTAACTTGTATCTCTCATATGAGCTTTCTTGGAACATTGGGGTTTCCCTGCTGATTTGAGAGGTTGTCATAAATCACCAACTCCTATTTCTTCATGACTGGGCAAGCTTATGGGATTCACAGTAGTAGCAGCGTCACAGAAAGGTTAAAAGGAATATCTAAAATAAGTAATTGATAGTTCTGGTTCTCCTAGCCCCGTCCCTGATTTCACAGACCTTCAGCTTTCATTAAACAGCCCAGCTGAAAACAAAAAGCTTCCTCACATGAGAAGGCACTATTTGAGTGAATAAGGATTTACAAGATTAGACAGTCAGAGCCAGAATTTATAGCAGTTCTCCTGACTTTAGTGGATGTTTGCTGTACATAATGAATTCAAGCTCTCACCTTTCTTTGTCTGAAATGCTCACAGCACTGTAGTGTCAGTTACATCTGACAGAAATGTAACAACCAAACTTCATTTATTGATAAAAATCACCCCCTGCCCCCAAATGCCACATAGGTTGACTGAATATACAATATTAGCATAAGGACCTGCTATTTGCTATGCACTGTTGTGAAGCAGTATTAACAAGTCTAAGTAGAAGCAGGATTGGACTTAATGATAATTTTTTGCCATTCCTCCACTTCTGAACACCTCAGTATTGCAATTCATTGGACACAATTTTAGTGCGGTGCGGGTGCTTCTGCTGAGACATTCAACGATCCAGAGAGTATTTAAGATATTTACACATTCATTTTGTGTATTCATATAAAATAGCATTGGAAGTTTCTCTTTACTCTAAAACAAGCACTATGTTGAAGGAGACAGCTACAAAATACTAAGAAAAAATCCAGCCTTTGACAATTAGTCCCACCACGTTTTATGCAGTTGGATTTATTAACTCTTGTCTACCATTTCAAAGAGCAAGTAATCACCGTCTTAGAAATACAGCTTAAACTGCAGTAAATTTCTACAGGATCAACTTAGAAATGATCAAACAATGCAGATAGAGTTGCTAAAATCAATTTTTGCCTCAACTCCTACCAGGAAAGAATGTTTAGATTAATGATTACTTGAGAATCTATCACTGCTGGTTCTTTTATTTTTTCTGGCATCACAATTGTTGGCACTTACAATTACCTCAATCAAATCAGGTATGAAAAAAATGAACATGCTAAAAATTACAAGCAAAGTAAGTGATAGTTCTGTTTTGCTTTCAGGAAGGCAACCAAACGCTGTTGCTTTGGATGGGTCTGCAAGACCAGTCCGTAAAAAACCGCAAAGTCAAGCCAGAAGATAGAAAAATCTTTGAACAAGCCTGCATTCAAATCTTTTTTTCCACAGGTACAGCCCGTGACAACCAATGAGAAATCTGTGCACAAGCAGTAGCTATAGGCTTTCCTTACAGCAAGTGCCAGGAATGTGCTTCCCCCCCATCAGACTAATAAAGGCCCTTGACCTATCAATTTCTAGGCATTTCCTTTAAGAGTTCATGTTGTACCAGACTCCAGGGCTGAGAATGAGAGGAAAGGGGGAGACACAGCTCCAGGTTTATTTGTCATTACTGAATGGCTTACTGGTTTTAACAGAGGGGAAAAGCTTTGTTTAAATTTCCACTGAAAGTAATTAATGGTTATTGACTGGCAAATGAAGAACAGGTGACACTCTGAATTAGAAGATAAATGATCTCATGTTCTAGCGTGATAATGGGTTAGTAATTGCTACAAAGCCTCAGCCTAGTGCGTCCCATCATAATGCTAGATCATGTCCAGAACACAAAGGCCTCTGTGTGAGAGGTATTCAGCCGTTCACCTCCCGATACAGCTGCAGAGTGATCTGCTCCATTTATTCTCTGATGGACTGCACAACTGAGGCAAAAGTTCACCCATTCTCACCTTCCTGTTCACATGCTGAACCACATGACCCATGACATGGCTGAACTGGGATAAAAACATTGCCCAGCTTTGGCTTTTGGCTATCTTTTAACCATCACAAGGTCATGTATTTTAGGAATTTTTCTGGTGCAGGAATGGAGAATCATGGATTTTCCTGTATTTCTTTGTAAAGGCTTTTTTGGATGAGCTGACAGCAAGTAAAGGAATTACTTGTGTTCAGTTCTGCCACCCTATCCCTAATTTTTTGCTCAATCCAGTTAACAGTGTGGGCAAATGTTGAAAAGGAGAAGAAAACTACGATGGAAACAATTCAGGCTTTGGCTCTCTTAGAATAAGACTATTCCTTTAATGGTAAATGTAACAAAACATATTTTTCATCTTTGAACTCTTTTTGGCTCTGGTCTAGTGACTCACAAAGTCTAAAGGCAATACTATGTCATTTACATTTAAAGACAGAAACCTAACCAAAGAGAGATACGTAGCAAGTCTAGCAAGCGGACACACTTTTATGATTATGTGGACTAGGATATCTGTTCTGCATGCCTGAACTACAGCCTCTGCCAAAATATTTCCTCTTTCATCTTTCCCCTCTTCCCTTTTCTGTATGTAAACCCCTGCCAGCAGTAAGCACCATTTTCAAGCAATGTATCGAAAACGTGAACCAGTCTTCTCCCTGCCCAAATTTCTCTGCTTACATAGTGTTTGCACCTGGGCTGGTGAAGGGGAAAACCCAGGCTGGACTAACACAACCCCTGTACAGGTATATTCTGTGCATGCTGTGCATGCCACTACCATTATGGTTGCGATGTGTCTGCTTGCCTCGAGCATCTGGAGTATGTTGTAGATGTGTTTCACCATTAACTTCCAGTCCAGCATCCCAGTGAGAAAACATTTATTAACTGGGCTGTCATCCATGGATAACAAAGACTCAGTAGTTGAGGTTATGGTTAACTCTATATATTTGATACTTTTCTTTCACTGTCTGCTCTAGCACTGTATATTATTAAAATGGGCTCATAATCAGGTATCTGCCTATTTAAGACGAAAAAGAAATACAAATCCAACTTTCTGAGACTTTAAAGTACAATTGATGTTTTCTGCTCTAGAAATAAAAGATGGTTTTTCAAGAGAATGAGTAAAGCCTTTTCTTTTGTCTCATTTGATGCAAGACACAAAACAAGTATGACTGAACAGACAGAGAATGTGATAAATGGAAAATGTTCATGTTGGTACTAATTACTATTGCCCTGCACTGCTATACAGCATTTTTTTTCCCCAAGTCCTATACTGTCAAAAAAATCTTTTGTACATATTTCTAGGCATTACGCAGAGGACTTCTGACTTCTTTGTATTTGCCACACACACCAAAAAAAAAAAAAAAAAAAAAAAAAAAAAAAAAAAAAATCAAACCAAATCAGTAATGTTTACTTTAGGAGATGGAACATATAGTTGTAGCCTAATGCAGGGTGTATTGTCCGTGTGTTTCAGAGACAAAGAATCTGAGACTGGTGAATGTCTAGCTCTACTTACTTATCACTTGTGGAGGGCATGGGTTACCTCAAGGCTGTCAACAATTAGGGAGCAATTTCTGACTAAGTCAGAAAACATTACCACCCAGAAAGACCCAAGAGTACATTATCACCATTTATAGAAATCCTGTCTTTACAGTATTCCATACTCTATTGTCTAGAAGTGGGCAGAAGAATTCAGTGGGTTGGACATGGTACTCTCTAGTGATCCCAAACCTAGCTATCCTGCTGGGGTCACCACTGAGAAGGAGAATTGAGCATTTTGGGCCAAAGCATGATCAGCCTTTACAGGGATGTGGCAGCAACGGAGAACCTTCTCCCCATATGGCAAGCACAAAGGCCTGGCATGACTGCTGTTCCTGCGTGCTTCATGAGGGACTGTTCCCTTTGTGCCACAGAAGACAGGGCTATTGTATCACCTCCCTCTCTGCATTGTCCCAACTCAATTGCACTGGCATGGAAAGGAGCTGCTCGGCATCTTCTGCGCTGTGCGACGTGGGGAGATGTCATGCCCACGCACTTCCTGCCTGCCTGGATGTGAAGCAGTTCCAGATGCCATCACCCAGCTCCTCCTGACACAACACAGCTGACTGGCTGTGGTTTCTTAAGCGGCTACAGAAATGACCACAACTGATGTTTGTGCCTTGCAAAAGTGAGACTGGGGACATCGACTCAGAGCTCTGAACCCTAACTGACTTCCAGTTTACCTATTTATTTACTTTTGGAGGGGCAGGGAAGAAAGAAGAGGTGCTATGCTGGCTGAGTCACCCACATCTGATTGACTTCTGTGACTGTTAAGAGCGTAGGTGTGTACTGGGTGTACCCGTAGGCATGAGAGTGTGTTATATAAGGAGATTATATAAAGAGACAGCGATATACACATATCTAAAAAAATCTCCTCACACATGTTCTGCACACAATAGGGGCATAGCACACATGGCTGAAAAACACTAATGAAAACACAAGTGCAGCAAAAAAGTTTTGTGACCGGAGTAAAGTATAAGCTGCCCCTGCCCGAAAGCCAACACAAAAGTGCTGGGCATGATCCCATGCTCCCTGCCACAATGGGAGTTCAGTCTAAGTAATGACTATTGCTTTAGTACTTGCTTCTGACAATGTTTTAAGGCAAGGCAAGCACGGCAGGGAGACTCTTGCCAAAGAAAACCACAGGGATGTGCTGCCAAGCATGCTGATACTCCCAAAAAGCCAGTGACAGCAGGAATATGGGAGTATGCAAAATCAATGTACTCCTATGCTTTTTTCCCTAAAATACAACCCTTCTTGCTCAGCTACTTAAACAGTAAGGGTGCACACCCAGTAAGAAAGAACTTTACTATGCTGTTACAGTTTGTATTTGAAAGGCAAACTGAAGTTCATGACTGAGGTCATGGTCTATCATTGCAACAAGAGTGCCACTTTTCATAAGCTCAACCCTCTCCCAATACCTACAGCAAAAGAGGTACTGCCCAAGAAGTGCAGAACACATGCATCTCTCTTCCTTTCCCCTGAAGAGCCATCATCCTGTTTTCTGAGATCACCAAAAATCACAGCGCTGGTGTAAGATCTGTTGCTCAAGGAACCACCATTCATGGAAAACCCCTTCTGAACACCATTTAAGTATCTATCAGATCTCATCAGTTTAAATACAGTTTGATATGCTTCTTCCTTAGCAGTGTAATGCTGAACATAAGGACTCCAACGTCTGTGTACAAAGCTTTTCCTTTGGCGTTGTCCTTTCTACTCACACAGAGGAGACATTGAGTACTTATGACATGGCAGCTGCTTCCATTCAGAAGAGCGACGTTTGCAAATCATAGACATCACTGACAGAAAAGGTATAAAATGAGAACAGATTCGAGATGAAAACATTTTCCTCTGAGAGGAAAAACACATCATTTGATAAAAAACAATGGAAAATGTACTTTCAGAATCCCAAGAAAGTAAACAAACAACAAAAATCACTTTTACCAATATACATATTAGAAGTCTCCTAGGGTATAGTTAAAGAGATCATATGTTGCAACTCATTTTACAAACTTTCTCACAGATTTTCAAAGTTGCAGTTGATAAATTGCCACAGAAGCAATCTGGAGTATGCTTGCTGATTTGCTCAAATCCTATGGTTTGGCTGTATATGTGATCTTGTTCAGAGCTGAACTGTGTTTGGATCCATGATTTTCTTTCTTTCAAGTTAAAAAGAGTACAGTTGATATATTTAAAGATAATAATCCAACAATTATAAAGTTACAAAGATAATAAAATACCTGATAATCTTTGTGGAGCATCTTGAATGAAAACAATATCAATGTCTTCTGAAACAAAAGCCCTCACATCTGTAGGAAATACTAGGAAATACTAACTTTTCTCTTGTAAGCAGATAGGCCAATTGTTTTACAGATCTCAGGGAGGACTCGTGAAACTTTAGTAGGCAGTTTTATTAATAAAAACCACAAGAATTATAATCCAGATAAACCTTAAAGGTCAACCTTCCCTGTTAACACAACATGATGTTTCTCACATGCACCTCAGTTGAACACAAAGTTCTCATTGTGTTATCAAAAACTAGATTACTGCTTCTTTTTTTTTTTCTTTTTTTTTTTTTCCCCCCCTTGTGTCACTAGTGTCAAAATATTGTTCTTTCAATACATGGAAGTATTTGTATACAGTTTTATAACTGATCTTTAGTTGCTAGCTGGAGGCAAAAAAGAAACAGTAAAGCTGCTTGTTGGGAAACCTCACCAACAATGAAAATTAATATAGTCCTTTTTTCCTGCCAAAAAAATTTGAACAGATTTTTAGGTCCACAATGGTTTGTTTATTCTTCAAATAGTTAAATTGAAAGTGACATGTGTGACACAAAGTAATTTAAATGAAAAAATACAGAAAGGATGCATATATGCTCTGTTTCTTTTGTTTTAATTGTGGAGGATATTGTCGCAATTGCTAACAAAGGGGTGCCTTAAATTGTTTGAAAAAAAAGGGAAAGAAATTCAAAGCTAAACAGAGAAAAATGAGAAAAAATTTGAATTACAGAAAGTACGAGAGACTTTTAACCACTCAGATTTGTATTACTTAGAGAAGACTATAGAACAAATACATGTTTCCCAGGCTCCACCTAGCAGACAATTCTGAAAGATATTTGACCCACTTCCCCCTCCCTTTTTTCCCCTTCCAGAATTAATTTTCCCTGCTATTTTTATATGAATGAAAGACAAAATACCTCTTCACAAAGAAGCAGATTCCCATTTGACAGGATTACTCACCACTAAAGTAAAGGGTTGTACCCAGGTTGCGGTGAGGACAGAGAAGCCTTAGGGACCCGTGCCAGGAAGGACTGGTTGGGGCCACGATCCAACCACAAGAAAACAGACCAGGCTTTCAAGTCAAGCACTGGCATGTTTACTGGAGCAAAACGATCAGCCCCAAAATAACGATTGCAATGTAGATATCGATCACAAAATGTTTACAGTGCAACATTTGGCTATAAAAAGATCCTGGTTCATGCTTTTGACACCTGTTTGCCTCTTACTTCTTTCCTGGATTGCTCAGACACTTGCAGCTAAGCACAAGCCGACGTGCTCCTTTTGATGGGGGTCACTGGACCAGCATGACCTATGGATCAAAGTACCACTGATCTCCACACAATAAAAAATGCTGTTGTCTATATCATGATTCAGGCAATCACTCTCTCTCTCCAAATCTTCCTTTCCTTTCCTCCCAATTGTGAACATTGTCTCTTCAGTTTGCTACCTTCTCCTCTCAAGGTTTGTAGGTCTGCAGGGACCTGCCCAGTGCCTATCCCGAAAAGGGCCCTGACTCAGGCTAAAGCACCAGCAGTACTGTAAAAAAGTGCTCAGAGCAGCAGAGAACTGCCAGAGCGCAGGCAGATAGGCTCAGAGATAATAAATCAGTACTTCATAATGTTTATACATGTTTGATGATATAATTGGGAAGGAAGAAGAGCAAGCCTTTAAGATAGTAAAAGTAACCAAGCAAGAGCACCCAGATTAAAAAGAAATAACACTGTTCATAAATTTTAAGAAATACAGGGAGATAGAGTGAGTTAATAACATAAAATTAACCTGAATTCTATTGTATAATTTACATTTCCTCCCCATATTTCCAGAAGTCTTGTTCATGCTTTTGAACACCAAGGCATTTTCTCCTCAGAATGCTACCAGTCTCCAAATGATGTCATAGTCCTGAATAATAATAAAAAACAATTGACTCGAAATGTTAATTTAATCTTCCTGAGGAAAAAATTTACTATTTATTGGGTTCTTATAAAATTAGAGTTATCCTTGTCTGAATAATCAGTGTAAATAAAGAGCGTGCTACCTTTAACACATCACTGAAACCTCACCTGCTGATTTTATTCCAGTTTTCAGTCCACTGGAGTGGTGGACTGAAAAAAAAAAAAAAAAGATTTTCACCATTAAGTTATCGTTACTTATGAGGCAGTGGTAAAAATGCCCACCAAGCACTTCACTGTGAGTTACTAACTATAAAAAGCAAGAAGTCACCTTAAAAAGTATCAAGATCCTAAGGTAATCTCATTCCTGGTTCCATGGAATTTTTCTTGTCCTTCATTAGAGCATTTCAGGTGACAACATTTTGGAATTCGATGCTAAATTCTCTTGGTTGAGTACAGACAGAGACAAGAGCACAACCTTGATGCCTCAGGATACGGTAATGCAACACAGAGGGATTTATTTTCTTTTTTATTTTTACCTCATGTCACAAGTTCAATTTTAGGCCAACAGTACCCAAAACGGTCACCACGTGATGTAGCAGCTTATGCAAAGTCTGGTGGTTTTAACCCAAGCCCTAGGACACAGGAATCCACCTCACAGATCTGCTGCCACAGCGTTAGCTTAACTGTTGCTCTGACCAAGTTCCTCTGTGCTCAGGGTCAGACACCAGCTCGTGGTCTTTGCCATCTCAAATCGGCGCATGGGAATTTCAGCTAGAAAAAGTCAATGGTAAAACGATCCCAGAAACCGAAGGACGTATTTTAGAAGTCTGGCTGTGCAGTGCAGATGTGAAAAGGCAACAGGAAGATTTCTTTTGAGCATGCTCAAAAATATATTTGGAGGGCACTTTGCGTTGACCTTCCCTTGGCTTTTGCTGGTCATTCTGATTCCACCGTCATTAGTAATTAGTACTTCTGCAATGGCAGCTAGTCGCACCGAACCCTAAGTCAGGGAAAGGGAAGGCTCTGCATTAAAACCGTAGATGTGGCTGCTCTCTGTGGGCTAGTGTCAAAATGGAATAGAAAATTTTATTCAGTTTGTTCCCAGCAATAAATACAGTCCTGGCATCCTGGATAAATCCTTCACATAACAGCATGTGTTCTTTTATGCACCCTGGGAGCGATTCTATTTAAAGCCATGGAATTGTGGGTGTGAGACTGTAAGCACATCCACTTACCCAAAACAAAATTAAAACCTGTCTTATATTAGAGTCAGGAGAGCTGTTACGAAAAATACAAACCATATGAAGTTTTAAGTATACTTATGTTTTTTATCTGTCTCTGTGTAGCATATACAATTGACTTTCACTGCCTGAGATGAAGTGCTGACAAGTGTTTTACCATATTATTATAGAATACCCCAGTAGCATTATCACACTTCAGCTTTTGCTTGCAATAAATCTCTGCTACATGCATGTCAGAAGCCATCGCTCATATCACAACCAGACAAAGCAAGGGCCCTCCCTCCCCAGTGGACGCAACCGAGACTCTACACACACTAGGTATTCTGCCATTAAGGCTGGAATGATCCCCGCAGGCCAGACACCAGGAACAACGTTCCCACAAGCATTACTTGGCGAGGGCCAGAGGTCTGTTCTCAGGCAAATAACAGTGGCATAGGCATGAGTCATTGCAGAATGCAATGGATTTATCACCACAACATTATCATCCCTCATATGCTGGTTTCCATGTGCAAGTCTTTTCATTTTTTTTTTTTATTCTCAGAGATTTATAACTCAACTGCTGAAACATATTTCACATGAACACAATTCTCTGCTCTGTATATATCTACCTATTTAATAGCTATACCATAAACCATATTCTAATTGCATGGGTCCAGCTTTAGGTCCAGCCTATTTATTGGTTTCGATTTGGTCAAAGCAAATGATGAACATACACTGTCTCCAGTGTCCCAATCCCAGTGGTGACACTGACTCTTTTTGTGGCTCTGACTAAAGCATTTAATCATACCTCCTAAATTTTGCTGTCTGTGAAGCTGGAGTGATCATATTTATACAATATGTATAGTGCTGTAAGAAAGTTAAGGGTAGCACAGACATTTCATGAAAAGTGCATTATTTGTTATAGAACTAGATGCCTTTGTCTGCACTTCTATAGTGAAAAAAAGTTATTTTTCCCTCTAAAAGGTGGGAATTCAAACATTCTTCCTTAATGCTGACTATATCTGAACTAATTAAAAAACGAATTAAAGGAGCAAGGAAACCCAAGGATGAGAGTGCACGGAAATGATTGTTAGATTACACATTCCAAAACTCAATGAAATAGACATTTCTTGAGATACTGCACATTTCCGTTGTGATGCCAGAGATAAGTGAGGTAACTACTCAGGCGATCAAGATACTAATAAGCAAGCTACAGTGGTTTCCTGGTGTCTTTTTCTCTCTTGCCTAATCTTCAGCAAATTTATTTTTTCCCCTTTTTGCACAATAATTGAGGGAAACCTGGAAATAAACTCTCTGAATCTTTTCCCACAGACATAAGCTTCATCCATCAAACCGTGCCTGACTTCACATGAGGTTAATTTCATGAATTTCTATGAGTTTCATGAATGTCAGAGCCTGACTGTCAATGTAAAAAAGAGGAAAGTGGGGCCTGTTGTTCATGTTAGTGTAAGTAGCTCTCTGATGCTGTAGTATTTTCTGCATCAGACCAAAGAGGTGGTTGTAAACCCAGGTATGAAACAAACTATTGCATTGAATGGTTTAACAATAACTCAACTTCTTATTAAACCCCCTCACTTTGTATCCTTCCCCTTTCCAGCACAAAGAAAAAGACCGAAGCACGAGACCATGTGGGAAGGAAAGGGAATGAAACCATCTATCTGCACATCCCAGGGAAACATCTAAAGCCTGAGACCGCTGCAGTCAGACCTCCCTCGAATCCCGCTCTCTCTAGCTGCCACCTCTTCCCAGTCCTCACGCTGACCCCCTGAATCAAGCCAGATGGGACTGGCGGAGACATGTCAAGGAAGTGCTGAAAAGGTGACTTGGGTCTCTGGCAGCTAGTCTGGAGCTCGTTTCTATGCGAAATCTCTGGGGGCTGCTGCTTTGCAATTTCTCAGGAATGTTTAATTCTCCTCATCCCTTTGCTGAGTCTCTCTGGAGAGGTCACGGAGGCCTGTGACATCCCTGGAGGGCACTGCCTAACTAAATTAGCATGAGATAACTTTGGACTCTCTTCCAAACAAGAAAATACAAGGGAGAGAATTTCATTAAAAGCAGAAGACTAGGTGATCCAAGTTAATCCCAGCCCAGAGCTGCTGCAGAAATGTTCTCTGTTTATATTTTGACTTTACTCTCTGTTACAGAGTTCACGGGCTATAATGGAAGCTGTGTTAAGTGCACAACTTGACCTCAGTTGACCAAATCTTAGTTTCATAATAAAGACAAAAAGTGGGTTTGGCAGCTCTAAAAGGTTTGATTAGTTGCTGTTTTGCCTGTTATAATTCATACATATATGCGTGTAGGCTTAGTATTCATTAGCAAACCAAATACGACCAAGTCCCAAACTTGCCTTTTTTTTTTCTTTTCTTTTTGAGCACACAAAGTTTCGTTCAGGTCCCCTCAGTGGATGAAGGAAAAAAAAAATCTACCTCAGGAGGTAGAAAGAAAAAGACAATTTAGAGAGAGGGAACGTTGACATCTGCAGACACTTCTGCAATAGTGTGCTTCCCGTGCAACACAAGGGCAGGGTGAGACACAAAGATAGCTCAACACACCCAGTACTATCCCACCTCATCTTCCAGCAGTGAAAGAATCCTACCAAATACCTCCAAACAAAGGATTTGATTCTCTGTATACAAATAGGATGGGGAGCGAATTAGAACTTTTTCACTTGGGCTGAGGTTAGAGGGAGGTGAAATAAAAATGCACTGAAAAAACCTCATTGCCTGAGCTTGATGTATTGGAAAAACTGGGTGGTGAGACCCAGGAATTCACACTTCAAAGTAATATTAAATATATTGGTAGCAATAAACTGAGACCACCTATCTTCGTGCAATATGAATGCAAACCATATTATTCTTACAAACCTGAGATTAGAAAGTGAAATCTTACTTTATTAAATACTCTTTATAAGCCAGTCCTGCATAACAGCATGTTTTGGATATATTGGGACAAATACTCCTCCTTCTGAGAAGACAAGAAGAAAAGGAAAAGGTACAAAAGTTCATGCAGTTCACATTAAGGACAACCCAATGCACTCTCTCCCTTCAGGAAGGAAATATTAGCATGGCCTCTCAGCTAGTCTCTGAGGGCAACAATCTGCTGGGTGACATGACTTCAAGTTGACAGATCTTGGGGCACCAACAGGCTAAACTAGCCTTCTGACGCCTCTCATAGTTGTCTCCTTTTCACAGAAGGACTGCTGCTTTGCCACAGGTGCTACACTGAGTTTGTACATGCACAGTTAAAAATCAAAGCAAATTTTCCCACTGAGCTTTTCCAGAAAAATAAGTGCCTGTTTAGTAGGTACTTTCTTGAGTCTTCCTCAGAAAGATGAAGAGATACATCAAACGTGAAAGTTATTCCAACAGACTTGAGAAAATGCATGAAAATCAACTCTTCCTTCCCCAGTGAATACTCTTTCCCCCTCCCTAAAGCTTGTTTCACCACCAAAATCACACCCTGAAATCAGGCATGTGGGCTCAAGTGCTGCCCCCCCTAGAGTCAGTCAAATCTTTGCTATAGACTTCTGTGAGGATGGAATTTCATTCCGAGTGTAGGAGGCTGTCACGGCCAGAGGCAAAAAAAAAAAGGGTGTTTTCCACACAGGCTCTGCTTTTCTACTTTTGTGCCCCTTGGGAAACTGGTGCAATTAGATCCCTATTATTATATACTGGAAGGGCACATTTGGCACTGCACATGAGTTTATGTACTTTAAGAAGTTTATGTACTTAAAAAACAGAGGGAAATTTTAAATATAAGTTACTTTCTTTCAAACACCAGACTTTATATATAAACAGTTCAGAGGTGCTATGGTCTGGTGAGTAATTAGGAAAAAAATGCATGTGAAATATATGATAAGCTGGCAGAGAAAGACTGCTAAATAATATTCTTCCCTCTTTTTAGTGCCAAAACAAGAGATAACAATTCATATTTGCATCCAAAAAATAATAAAACTAACTTCAAATATTTGAATGAGAAACACAAGGAAAGAGACCTAAATTTATAGCTATAGGCTTTTGTCTTTATTGTAGGGCTGCCTGGAAAGGTGCAAATAGGAAAATTAATCTAAACAAACTAAAGGTGTGATCTCAACAAATCTACTTATAACTGCATGAAACACATTCTTTGTCAGAATGAGAGTCCTCCCTTTTACCTACCTAAATTCGGGACACTTTGGTCCTGAATACAAGCCCCCATTGGGGTTTAATGCAGCTGAACTGATCTACTTTACAGTTTCATCCAGGCTGGTTTTCCCGGACCAGACCCATCTGTGTACTGCACTACGAGGAACAACATGCGTGGTGAGTGATAGACTCTGGGAGTTCTTACTATAAACACTGAATTTTCTTGCTTTAATTTGATCTGAAGACAGCTCAGCTTGCGTTCAGCTTCCTTAAAAACCTGCTTTCTCCTCCGTGAGTTTTAACTGGATACATTAGTCTGCATTGCCCCAAATTATCAGCAATGGTATTCTGAAGTTTTTACCAAATAATCTGTTTTGTCTCTTGAGAAAGCAGCAAATCAACAGTGAAGAGAATCCTGGCATTTTCAAATATGGCATGCATAGAAGGACATGCATGCACAATATGTACCCACCCTGATATATCATATGCATATCCTGGTATGTCAATTAGTCTGTAATATGCTTTCAGATATTTCTGGGTAAAGGTATCCCAGAAACCTAAATAATTTTAATCATATCTGAGCTTTTATAGGCCTTACCAGAGCAGACCTAGGTAGTGAGGAAGGATTTCATCTTTATGTCACAGGGCAAGAAAGGAAGATGCCTTTTTTCCAGCTCCCCCAGCAATTCAATGCCTGGAGGAGCAACAGGAAAGAAACCATGGTGACCTCTCTGAACTTATGGAAGCAGCTGCCAGCTCGGCAGGAGGAGCATTGCTGATGGACTGTAGTACCTACCACTGGAAGAAGCCTTTAAGCCAGTTCTCTCTCCCTCTCCCTCCCTCCCTCCTTCTCTCTCTCTTTCTTTTTACATCCTCTACCCCCAAATTATACAAATGGAAGAGCAGGGGAGGACTTTCAGAAACCTCAGGAGTCAGCTTGTTATGAGACTGGATAAAGAAGTTGCCAAGTTAAAGTTTCCAGTTATCCATACAAAATCAAAACAATATAATTGCTGTATTGAGCAAGCAAGGCATAACTTTGTTTAAGATACGATTTATGTATTATTTCAACCTTCTCAAACACTTTGTCTTTTGGCATATTAATGTTCTCACTCTCTGAATTTAAACTTCTAAAAAAATATTTAAACTTCTAAAAAAAATTCAAACTTGGCAGATGTGAAACAAACCTATGTCTCATATGTAGAGGAAAAATACCACACAAAAGGAAAATGCTGAGTTTTCTAATTCTAGTTTTAAAGGTACCTTTGAAAGTCTTCTAGCCAGTTATTACAATGGAGTTTAGCAACAACTTATTTCCTCTACCTTTGAGAAAAAGAAGCTAATAAAAGAATATGAAGCAAAGTAATCACACATGGTGAGAGGAATTTTTATTTTTTAAGATAAAAAGTGTGAGAATGTCAGGGAAACCAGGACACAGCTGAAATCCTCATTCTGAATAATCTAACACACACATTTAACCTTAGGCATCTAAGGGGTCTCATGCACATGTACGTGGGGTAAATACATATATGTTCTCGTACCAACACCATACAGAGATGCCACATGGCACTGAACCATGACATCTGGTCTCTTTGTTTTCCCTGTTGTGAAGCCAATGTAAATGTATCTTCTTAAGACTCTGTTAGAGAGCTTTAAGTGAAAGTACTTGCACTTGTGATAGGTTAAGAGCACACAGCAAATCTGCAATCCTGACTCAGCTACACAAGGCAACTCACTAAGCCACAATCACTTGTACATGTAACTCACCCCTAAGTGCCTGTTCTGTTTTTTTTTTTGGTGTGTGTGGTTTGTTTGTTTGTTTGTTTGTTTGTGGTTTTTTTGGTGGTTTGGTTGTTTTTTTTTTTTCCAGCCCAAAATCTAGGAGAGTCAAGCACAGGCTTTTGCAAACACTTGAAAACACAGGGTGTACACCAAATGGGGCTCTGGCCAGAAGCTTCATCAAACTCAGATCTTTAAAGAAGTAGTATAGGCTCGGCACTTAAATGAAAGAGTTGATATGGGGCTCAGAGCAAAAGGCAGAAGAAGAGGGAGGGGGAAGAGAGAAGGAGAACACTTTCTGGCATCTGACCCAAGTTTAAAACTGTGTTTCATTTTCTTAAACAAAACCAAAACACTCCTCCAACTTTGGGAAATCCCTAGAAAAACAACAGAAAACATTGTTTCAGAAGGCAATTATGGTCACTAAAATGACACATCATTTATGAATGAAAGTACTTAGAAGAGAGTAAACTAATTCTTAAGGACAATAACAAACAGGCATTGGACCTAAATTTGCTGTTTCCTTGGCACTGTTACATTGGCAATTCAATTACTCAAGACTTGCACTACTGTAACAAAAAGCAGAGCCAAGCCCATTATTTCCATCCGTGACAAAGAAATACTTATATCCCAACTGTGCAAAAGTCTTAATAAAACCACAGAATGAATGATTTTATCAGTAAATGAAAACATAGACTGATCAGAAAATTCCTAATAGTAGTAAGGCTAGTGGTAGCAATCATAATAATAATGATAATGATGTGGCCATACATTACAGGCGTACGTTACTCAGCTTCAAAAGGATGCCTCTGCTCATCAATTGCATAAGTCAAGAATTTTATAGTTGTCCTGTTAAATGTTATCTACCAAAGCACCGAACTCTACAACTGAAGATGTGCTATGCGAAACTCCTGTTGCTAATTAGTAAATTTACAGTGTCTAATGTGTTCCGTTTAAGAGCATTCCAATAGTACTGACAGGGAAATCAAAATAGTAGCCACTAAAAACCAACCAATTCACAAGTCACACATAAGACTGTATGTTGCAATGAAAAACCCATGCTTTACTATCTTGTAAAAGTAATGTGTTTGTTTATTTTCAAGGTCAGATTTAAGGCTTTCCATGCCATCACTTTTAAGCACTCCAGTTTTGAAAGCAAGACGATAAATGCTTCAAACTCTGTTTCCCCCCAGTCACCTCTACTGTACTATTAATCAAGTTCACAATAGAAAACTTTCCCTCTCCTCTTACATATTCAGTGTAAAATAGACACATCTCCCTAGATTTTTAGTCTTGTTTACTGACGAAACAAGGCTTATGCACTTTTACACACACACAGCTGTGTGTCCAAAAACTCCTGCTTTCCTACTGGCTTATTTCAATAAAAACCTGGCAAAGGGAAAACAGTACCAAAAACATTAAACGACTGCAAGTCTTGCTGAAATAGGAGTTGTCAAGGGGAGAGATACTGTGTCGGATCACTGAGGGAACGGCCAAGTCTGAATGTAACCTCTGCTACATACCAGGTATCGCACAGAGGAAGGAGCTACTACAAAGGCTCAGAATGCATGGGAAACGTCAAGTGGAGGTTGCAGGCCACTAGATACTAGAGACTCAATCACGTGTTATAAAACAAATCCCTTGCTTACAGAACTACATCTTCAAAAAACAAAGTTCAGACTTGCCAGCTTTGGAGGAAGATTTACCGTGCAGGAACACAGTCTTTGTTTTTTGTTAAATGTTGTTGGCTTGCTTAAGAACTAACATACAATAATTACAAACGGACAGGCTGAGGTTTGCTCAACACACCTGAGCAGTTGTATGAAATTTTGTGCGAGTTTCCCCACCAGCTGCTCCTATCCTACCAAGGCGAGCGTACGAGATTCTGGCAGGGAAACCCTTTGCCCCTTCCAGTCAGCTGGGTACTGCAGCACTGGTGTCCCAAAGAGCAGATGAACCTGGCAGAGGCTGAGGGCAGACCACAGCTGGTCTGGAGGGCCACCACAATAGCAAATTGCTTCCCGTCAGGAGCAAGGGTTAAACCAGGAAACTTGCTGCTGTCTTATCATGGCAGTGCATGCCCAGGTCTGCTGACAGCATCTGCTTGCTTGCCCCTAATTCCAGGCAGCACCACGCATCGATGGCGTAGCCCCAAATATGAGAACAGGGGGCACCCAATTCTCCGCTTTTCTAAGTGGATTGACAGGAGTTTGATCAAGGAGATGAGAAAACGCAAACAACAAAATGCAGCCAGTTCAAACTGTTTTTCATTTCCTAGCACTCTGGTAAAATTGGTTCAGAGAGACTACTTCCCTCGTACTCCCCATCTCAGCCCAGATGTATAGAAAGCTCTCGGTGACAACAGTCCTGCAGGATGTACCCATGGCTCTGACTGTGGCAGCCTGGCTGGAGAGCGGGAGCCTGTAACATCCTTCAACCACAAGGGCAGAATAAATACCTGCCACAGCCCCAAATATGCTGTCATCAAGGCACTTGTCTCAGATCAGCCCTGATCTCACCAGCAGGCATTGCTGCTCAACTGGAACACAAATTCTTTGTACATATGCCAAGACATTTCATCTTTTGATTGAAGTGAAAACATCTATATATGCAAGTCTCTAAAGGAAGCCATTCTTTCCTTGTGCAATCCCAACATACTCCTTTCTAAACACATCTTCAGTCATGACTCAGACCCGGGAATGCCACTGAGGAAGAAGCAGGATGCATCGCAGCACGAACAGTTGCTAATCCAGCCAGGTTACTGTGGGCTGTTGGACAGGCGGATAGAGACAGAGAAACATGGCAGAGTACGTCCCGTCTTCCAGGTAACAGAAAGCTGGCACATCTTTTATTTTATATCACATTGTGGTATCTACCAAAACCTCTTTGAAAACTTTTACAATTAGACACTATAATATTTTACCATATATCAACAATGTGAACAGAAAGTATTTATAGCTGTTTGGAACAGCAACCTATATTAGTCCTATGAAAAGCATTAAGCCATCTTCTTTCCATAATCATCTCACAAGTAGGATCATAAGTATTTTTCTTCAGATGTTGTCTGTGTGTGTTCAGTTTGCAGTTCCATGCCATTAGAAGCATACAGATGTTCTTGCCTCTTGGTAAATACTATGTAAATTTGTTCCTATGATTACAGCACTTGCTAAAATGAGCATAATAATTAGGAGGCAATCCTTACTTTATGAATTTTCCATAGTAGGTTTGATGCTCCAAGATATATCTCCAGTTCATCAAAATAGCTGTACATGTGCTTAATTTTAAACATACTCTTACTCTACCACAATTAAGCGAAAGACTTAAGTACATGCTTGTTGCTTGAAGGGGTTTAAATCTGTTGACTTTAGTTAGATTTATGTCCAGACTGAAGTTCTTCCCTGAACTGAGGCCTGTGAAGTAAAACGCTTTGAAAGAGGAAGTACTGAATGAAAACTAAGCGAGCCTATTCCGATTCCCATTTTAATATGAAATAATACTTTATATTTTTACACACTCTGATGCATTAGCTATTTAAGACCTACATCATCATCCATAAAGAAGACAGCAAATGCCTTGACTTTATTTTATATTTTCTCATGTCATTATCTCACTTCATTGTAAAAAACCTCACACATATCAAGCTTCATAAATAACAACTCAAACTACAAAAAGCAAACTCTTTTCCTTGTGAATTAGTCCTAGGAGAAGAGACAGAAAGGCTGATATAGACAAAACCATCATATACTTCTTATGCAATTACTTGTGGCATTTCAGGACAATGTCTTTCTGGACACGTGCACGTATTTTAAATGGTTTGGTGGTAACTTTTCTAAATACATACCGTATTAAGTCGTCTTAACACTTTTCTTTTAAAAATGCCTTTTAAATAATGGTCAGTGAAGCAATGTCCATAAGAGAACTAGATACTAATCATAATTTGAAAACAGACAGAGACAGGAAATTGCCACACCCTACATTAGTGAATGCATCCAGGTCCCATGGTAGTCTTTATAGTGAGTTTAGATTGTCTATGGGAAATGAAATCATGTGCCAAAGGCCAAGTAAACCCAAAATTAAAATTCACAGTAATGTCTCCCAGTTGCATTCATAATCCTGCTTATTACCTCTTACATCATTATAAAGTGTTCTCCAGAATAAAACAACCCACTGCTGTGCTATGTGTACCACTGAACCTACGCTATAGGCTGTCCAAGTTCTGCTCCAAAGGCCAAATATCACCCACTCAGTTTTAAAAATTGTGCTCCGAGTCATCATTCATGTCTATGTGGTGGTCAAACTCTGGGATACTGCATGCCTTGGAATTATCTGCTGCTAATTCCCAGGCTTGTTTTATCACAAGCCCTCTAATTCACTTTTAGATATTACATTCTATATGATGACGACAGCAACTACAATCTACATGCTATTATGGAAAGAAAGAGTGGCTTTTCAATTCCCAGAAAGTTATCACTGCAATTACTTCGTTAGCTGTTTCTGGACAGTGTCTCTGTGGACACATGCATACATTTTGAATGGTTTGGTGCTAACTCTTCTTTTACATGGATTTGTAATCCCTACCATCTCTCCAAAGTTCATGTTCAGTGGTCTCAATTCCCTTCACTGTTATTTGCAAGAACGGCAATTAGAAACTTTGATGACCTGGTGAAATCACTCACTCAAGAAATCAAACCAAACCAATAAAACTAAGTAGCCTAAATATTGTTTAGCAGAAATGTGGCACCTGCAATCCATTACTGAAAGAAGAACTCAGTACCATAAAGTATAGTGATCAAGTTTTCAGATAGTGCAAAAGATGTTAGTGGAGAATGAAAATAGAGTAAGTTTATTTTCTTCTGGCTTCTAACTTCATTTAGATTTTGTAGTTGGCAGCATGTCAGGACCAACAGGCTTCCGGCAGGAGATCATTATTTTAAAACATTAACTCCCATGTTAATGTTTGATTTTGCTAATGTTTAAATTCGAATATATTTCTGAGTAGGGGAATGGAGGGGGAAAAGGATCACACACAACGTTTTTTCTGCAGTAAAAGTAGCCAGAGGTGGGTTACAGGGTGGGAACTGAAAAAAAAAATGAAAATCAGCCAAACCTGATTTCTTCCTTCCTTTGTAAGAGACACTGCCTGCTTAAAATTAATTGCTGATATTGCACTCAACCCCCACTTTTAAAGCACACTTAAAACACACCTACTTAAGTTAACATAATGTAACAGACATAATACAATTCACACAGGTAACTGCTAAATCCAAGGTGCAGGAAAGATAGGAAAATACAAAGAAAGAGTTGAGTGATACCAGAAGCAATTTACGGGGCATAGCAGCCTTTGCCAGATTTCTGCTACCCCGCTATTTAAGCGAGGGCTCCTGCAGAGCATCAGCCTTGAAGCTGTGTGTCATCAGAGATGCAGTGTTCTGGAACAGACCTAAATCTCAGCCCCTGCCTATGGGGAGTCATCAGAGATCCCACTACACTTCTCATGAAAAAAGAGGTATCAGCTCCTGGTCAAGAAGTACCTGGGTTAAGTAATTGGCAAGCTGGCATAGGGAGTGTGGGCGTACAAAGAGAAAGATGAGTCACAAATAAAGGCAGATCGTACAAACGCAAATTCTTGCCTCTTGGGTTACCCTCAAACTTAGCTCCATAAAACAGCTGATGATCTCACGTAAGTTCACTAATGCACTCTTCAGAATAAGAGACTAAAGTTTTAAAGAACCTGTACTGATTTTAGTGTCAACAAGGCATCAAGGGACACTGAAATCTCTGAGCTGACTCTGAGTTGGATACCTCAGGCATCAGAGTACACAGGATCCACTGTGTGTAGTTCCCTACTGTGCCATCCACTCCTGCAGCCCCACTTATCCCCATCCTCCTCACAGTTCTGACTGCATTGCATATATTTCACTCTCTATTGATAGCTTTGTGTAATACTACTGTCATGCCTTAAAATTCAGCTCACACCTCATCTAGTTTCCACATTTTTTCATAACAGGAAATGTGATTCATACATATCTTTAATTACATGTATCAATGTAAAACACTAAGCTGTTGCAATAGCAAGACTTTTCCAAAAATTCAGGGTAGTTTTATAGAAGAAGGACTTCATGCCATGATTTTCCAGTGACCCTCCATGGGCTCTTCAAGAAGACCATGTCTCCAATATTGACATCCAGCTACTAGTAATCGCGAACTTTTGTCCACTGCAAGGAGGTCTTTGATCAGAATTTCATACTTCTCCTTACACAACAGGGCACCCTGCAGAAGGACACTGAATTTAGATGTAAATGAGGCTTCATCTAGGTTTAGAGGGCTGATGTTGCTGAAGCACCCTTACGGGCAATCTAACCAGCAAAATACTGCACAAAATAGCAAATTAGAACAACTAGTTCTGAGATGACACGGATTATTCCCATCAGCTTAGTCAGCATGATGCAAAACACAAAAAATTATGTTACGCTGAGAGGAAGAAGAGTAAATATTATCATTTTCTTTCTTAGCATCTAAAAGTAACGATGCAGATTTTCATTGCAGTTGAGCACTTGCAAACTGAGGTGACATTGTTTATTGTACAAACCAGTGGGAAATTACCAAAAAAAAAAAAAAAAAAAAAAAGATATCAGGTAAATACAGAACGCTGTCATTTTTGAGGACTTTAATTGCCAGGGGAATACCATTAACAAGCTGTCTCTACTGTAAAATAATTGGTTTGCATAAATGCATTTTGTTAACTAGTCAGTAGCTCAATTATCGCTTTGTTGTCTTGGGTCTAAATAATGGAAGTAGAAGTGTAACTTAAAACAAGAAATATCTGTCAAGCAGGAAAGCTCAAGATACCTTTTAATAACATACCAGAGAGCTGCTTTACTGTGCTGCTGCTTCTTTTGAACTCCTAGATAATATCAGCTGAGGAACATTATACTGTTCTATGTACATTTCCCTCATCACCATAGTATCTGAAAAGCTTCCAGTAGTTCATTAAACAACATGACTAACCTCCCTCATTTGTGGTTTCTCCATTCTCTCTCTCATCCTCTCCCCAAGGGAAGAGCTCTATATGTGTGTGTGCGTGTGCATGCAGTGTTTTGGTTTATTGTGTTGCTTTGTTTTTTCGGTGTTTTTTTTTTTTTTTTTATTTTTATTTTTATTATGTGCATGCTACTCGGCATTTATAACAAAGAAATACATGGTTTTATCTCACAATTTCTGGCTTTGCTACTTGCATATTACTGAGTGTAACCTGCATTCCTTGCCCTACCTCTGTTTCAGTACGTTACCCTACTACTCTTCCACACGCCTAAAGGACACACAGCAAGTTGATGCAAAGTACAAAAAAGACCAACTAATTCAGAGAAAGAGAGTGGAAAGGTGGGAGAAAGGTCTCATAAATTATGCAGGCCATGACTTCATGGCTGCTGAACGGTCTTGCGTTTTGTGAGATAAACTACTACAAAAATTGCTTTCTGTGCTATTAAAGTGGATAGCGAGCACATGGGAGTCCCCAGTAAGGGTGCATATGGAGTTACAAAATTTGTCTACCATGCATGAGGTGTGTACATAGGTTTTTTGCTGCCATTATACAATTGTGTGAATGGAGATAGCTTTTCACATATACAATGCAGATATGAAAATCTTCAAAACGCTAAGCCTGCCTCTTCCCCTCCATTACGCTAGCATATGCGCAGCATAACTTCACTAGCTCAGCATATCCCTGTGCAAAAAGAGACTACATCTTGGTAGCATATGTGTAATTTTTTTTAAAGCCCAGACTGAAAGACATTATGATAGGTAAAGTATTTAAGTTATAGATAGACTGCCATAAGTTGTGGAAAGCTATTTCAATTTTTATGCATTCACCAATTTGGTACCAAAACACTAGGGGCAGTCTCAGTTCCCCTACGCCAACATTTCTGGTATCATCACCCACCCTCAATTCAAGTTCATATGCGAGTTCAGCTGTAATAAGCACTAAGAAAATGCCCTCTGTTTCTGCTTTTCTCTAGTACATCTTGAAACGGTTCAAGAAGCAGCAATATCTGATATTATTTGATTGATGGGGAAAGTGAGAGTAAAAAAACCAAGAGGGCTCATTCATAGTCAGTCAACAGATCAGGGCTGAGGCCAGAGTGAAACTTCAGGGCTTGTACACCCCAATATACCAGTCACACAAAAGTCTGTACTAAATCTACAGCATCTGCTCCACAATGAAAGGAAAAATTGCACTAATGTTTGCTGGTGTATATACAAAATTAGCTTAATCTCTTCCTTTTTTCTAAAGACAAACTTCTGTGCGAGTTATCAGAGATCTAGCCCAGCATTGTCTGCTATTGGACTTCTGTCATTCGGAATAGTCGCAGGTGAGTTGAGACTCTATCCTCTCAGATAGGAGACAGCTAACAAATGACTGAATCTTTAATTGTGTGCTGAGGACACTTCTGGAAGGCTTTACTATCCCAACACTTCAGAAACAGTAAAGCCAGGGTAAAGGCTAATATGCCTTAATACAAAAAAGACTTGGAACAGGGCTAAGCTGTCTGGCTGATGAGCGTGAGCCTCACGTCCTGCGAGACTCTGAACGAAATCTTCAGGGTTTGCCTGCTGCCTTCAGACAGCAATGCGTCCAGAAATGACACAGAGAGCTGGGCGTCAGCTGTCATTGCAGGGGTCTCACTGAATGTTAAAATCCTCCCTGCATCAAGTAAATGCGATTTCTGGCGTAAAACCAGCCACTCAAGGGCCAGCTCAATTCCCCCTCAGCTTACCGCTGCCAGTGAGAGCAGATGGGGAGGAGAAGTAGGGGCCAATTTTCCCCCTCACGGTGGCTTTCTTGCTTGGGACTCAGCAAACTGCAGTACTGATGTCAACAAGTGCCACAATAAACTCAGGCTTGCTCTTTCCAAAAGCCGGCAACATCATTCTGATGTCGCCTACTTCAGCAGAACATGCAGAAACGGCATATTTCTAGACATGTTTCTTAATTGCCTAGGGATTTTTGGCTAAGCCTTCTGATAATTTGGCTCACTTTTCACCTTGAAACAGTTTTGCCTCTGAGATACTCTCCTGGCCATAATTTGTTTTGTCAAGTTAGTTTTTTTTTTTATTAAACAAGTTTTCTTGGCCAAAATCTTTTTGTATGGTTTTAAGTTGCTGCCAATTACCTGAGAACCTAAGTGTGGGTAAAATTTAAGATAGCTGCTTTGTAGGACAAATGTGGAGTTTGATATGTGGCAGGTATGATGCAGACTTCCTCAGTTGTTTCGGGTCCTGAGAAATATTCTCTATTTTTCTTCCCCACCCCCCCACCCCCCTTTTTTTTTAAAAATAACAATAGAGACATTATTATTTTTCCTACAGCACTTATCTCGGCCACTTACACCTTCTTCTTGTTTGCACACACTGTAGAGAGTAGGCCAATACTGTCCTCTTATTCATGGATCAGAGTTTTGCACTCAATGGAAAATAAAGCACTGCCTCCACCAAAGGTATCAGGAAAGGATGTTATAAAGATAACATAGAAAGTACAAAGCAAAATGTTGAGTGGAAAATGCATATTTCGATAAAGCTATACAATAATAGATACAAAAGCAATGGTTTTCATAAAAATGTAGGCAGAGAAAGGCCCAAAGTATCCTGACTAGTGGGTTTTTTTTTTTTTTTTTTTTTTTTTTTTAAAAAAGAAATAGCAAGTTAAATATTGTCCAGACATTTGCTGGCTCAAGCTTAAGGGCCTGTGTGCAGAGTATTCACACTGGGACTCTGCTCTCTTCTCTCAATAACATTATTTCAACTATTGAGTCGTGTTGCCACTGGGAAAATACGAACATTTCAACAAAGAAAAATAAATTGCATTTGTGTTCTCACTTCAACTCCCAGTTTCTCACTGGAGTGGTGCCAGGCCAGTGTTTTCAGGTGCTGACTATCTCTTAGCTAAACAGAACAGATGGGACAGGGAGCTGGGCTGGGACTCGGCAGCTAGATGCAAACACATTTAAGTCCTACATCAGAGCAGAGCTCTTTTCTCCCCTTCCCCTCTCCACTTCAGGTACCTTGGATTTCAGAATACGTACATCTAAACACAGCAGCTTGGAGGGAACCATGGCACATTTGGTTCATGCATTGTACCACGTGCTGCTGCAGGTTGGACACAGCCAGGAAAAACAAGGCTTGCTTCCCTCCTTTGCCTCCTGCAACCTCAGGAAAATCCCTCCACTGCTCTCAGATGTGGTTTCCCTCCAATGCAACAGGAATAAGCCCCTCTTCCTGGGCTACAGTTTTATACCAAAGGCTCCATGATGGCCTGACAATAATACTTCACGGCCACGCCAATGTGGTGGGCTCTACGATTTGTGCCTGTGTGCGTGCACTCCATGTCAGTGGACCCTGCCATTTCGCCAGCTTTCACAAGACGGGTACAACAGGCGCATTCGTAAAAATAACTCTAGTGTGTATCCATGCAAACCCATTCACAGAAGCCAGTTAAATGAAACATGGCATTTGGTGGCTGTAAGCAGTGGAGGGTGGGAGGGCGTGCAACATGAGCCTAATCGGAATTGGGGAGCTGGGTGAAGAGCGTTACAATTCACATTGGCAGAACACTTTTTGAATAGCAAAAGCTTTCCCCCTTTATAAAACAAAAACTTCGTTCACTTCAGTTCACTCGCCATGAATAATGAACTGGGGAATTAAAAGCTTTAAACCTGTTAAAGAAGTAATATTAACTTAGGTATAAATATAGCTGAAATAATCCAGACAGTTTTATGACCTTACACCCCCAAATGAAGGTGAAATGCAGAATTCTTTCCCCAGGAATAGTGGTAAACACAGCTAACAGATGGAAGAGCTGAATGGAAATTTCAATAAAGTAGGCCACAAAGAAGCATTTGTAAGTGCAGGGGTGCTCACTTAAAAAAAAGGGGGGGGGGGGGGGGCGGAAAAAAGAAGGCTAAAAAATGGAACTTTGTTTTATTTTGATAGAGTGCCAAAACAGTACTGCATTCCTTAAAGAGCAGAATAAAGGATCGAGTTAGACTGGCCTTCTCAACACCTCAGCAAAAGCCCCCATGGGTCTCATTTTGCTAGGATGACTATTTATATGACAGGTAAGGGAATAATTTTGTTGGATTCAGTTACACCAGGCCTCCATGACCTCTGGGTCAAAAGAGCAAATGCAAAAGTGACAATGTGGATAATTGCCTGTTTAGGATAATGGAATACTGATTGCGGGTCAATTATTATAACACCTGAAAGATAAATGAGCTGATGTGAAAGGTTCAGCAGAGATAGCAAACAAGGAGAACTGTCTGCATGCACCATGCCATGGCTAATAATGCAGAGTACAGGCTGCTGCGTTTGATAGCAGGGAAGCATATTTCCTGAGCTGAACTACCAAAGCCAAGCAGTTTCCAAGCCCTGAAATATTTTAGTTTGTAAAACATGCCATAAAATAGAAATTCAGCGTAACTGCCCAAAGCTGCAGGATTAAAGTAATATTATTTAACATGCTACCCAATTAATTTCCATTATTGCCCTTGTCTGTGCCTCATGTCCCAGACTCATTCTTTCTTCTGTCTCCTGAGTGAACTTTCTTCCATTGCTACACAAATAAAGAAAAACAGCTTTGACATTTCTGTTTCTAAATTCAAGCACCATTCAGGCTGCTACTGCAGAGGGGCACTGTGGTTCATAGGATTTTTAAAGAACTGAATTTTGCCCATAAAATCTTTTGAAACTTCTGTACACGTGGCTAGCCTCGTTACCTTGCTTTGCATCGCTTTTGGGTGGTGTGAGTCTTGAAATGCTCATTCCTCACCTTGGTTTTCTTCCTATTTCTTGTGACCCACAAAAGAAGATCCTTCTTTCCTCCTCTACACGTCATGACAGCATATGGTTTGGGTTGGGGAAAAGGCATTTTCAAGGGGAAAGCACAACTGACCCCTCTTTAGGTTTACAGTCCAACAAGAGGTCAGTCACTGTTCTCTCCACTGTGTGAAGGCACATCAATGTGTGCAGTGCTTTGAGGGAACAATATGCTTAGAAACTGTCTTCCTCAGAAGTGTGCTGAAGTGAGCAGATGGCCAGTGTCCAGACACCTAGAAAGCCCACCTACGGTGTGCAAATGATATTTCCAGATAATTTGAAATGTCCATCTTCTTGTAGCATCAGATGAATGAGCAATAAGAAACACATCTCCATGAACAGCAGAACTCTGATAACCTGTTCTCCACATGGATATTCATGGCTCGAAAGTATGACACAGTATGTAGAAGATATTCCACTCAACTGAGATGAAAAGGACTCGTGGAATCTTCTGCAATAAACTCACAACTCAATATCTGCCTCTCCCAGTGCTCCTTCACGGTGGCATGGGAAGACCTTGCCTGCTCTTTCTCTGCAACCTCTGTGTGAACAGGGTTCTTGGAAAGAGCAGGAATAAGGCATGTCTGGATCTCTATGACACTCTCAACAGAATATGTTAGAATACAAGAAGCTCCCAAGGAAATAAAAATATGAAACTACACCACCTTCAAGGGGACTTGATCACTGCATGAGTATACTGCTAGGGGCTATTGCCCAGTTTGGCTGCAACAGTGTAGATCATTACTGCCCTGTGCCTTTCTGCCAGATACGACTTCTCCCTTAGTAGGTACGTGAATGTTAATTTCGCAAACACATAATCTTGTATTTTAGCACAAATCTACTGTTGTCAAAAATTCCAGCTATAATGACTCTAAATGCATTACTAAACTTATTTCTTCTGCCCCCTCCAACTGGCACATCACACGTTCATTTGTACTCATCATGTAAGCTGGGAAAAGGTGAATGACCAGACCGTGAAAGGAGCTTGCAGTTGGTTCTCATCTCTAATTTATTTGACGGGAACATCGCTACCTCTTCTGCAATACCCTCAGCTACAGGAAAAGCACCTTTCATGCCAATCAGGAGTTTCAAATCCACAACGAAACCCCCTTACCTGCAAAGGTAAAGGATTAAAACTACTCAACTTAATAAGAGCCCAAGTGTCCTGCTGGAAACACCCCTGGTAGGAACAAGGATGGAGAGTAAGTCACATGACTTCGGGTAAGAAAACAAAACAAAAAAATCCCAACCCGGGGCCACCGATCAAACACTGTCTCACAGTGACTAATTTCTGACTAGAACCCTACTGCTTTGGTTTTCTTTTCCCTCAGACAAGATGAATCACTGTGCAGGCTGACAGAAAGAGAAGGCATCCTTTTCCTTTAGCTGCCAAACCCCTCATGATTTTCCTGCATGACAGAAGTCCGTCCGGCAGTGATGAGAGATTTCTGAAACTAATTGAAGTTTTCAAGGCTTAAAAGATTATTGAGATTTCTTCCAGCATGGGGATAAGTTAGCTCTTATTTAAAATATGAGGTATTTTCTTTTCCACTGCATTTAGCTTCTGTAGGGAGCATATCTCTCAAATGTTCCACATTTCAGGAATGGTTCTCATTTTAGGCTCAAAGCTATTTATCTTCCTTGCAAATTTGCTACCTCTGTGCTTTTGTTCTTTAAAACTCTTTGTAGCAGTAAAAACAAAACAAAACAAAAAACCTTCTACAAGCTCAGCTTACAGAAAGAGACACACACAAAGGAATAAATCCCACAACGTTTTCAGTTCCCATGCAAACCTGTTTGCTGTCTCTTTGTCCCACATTTGGGTGCTGGCACTCCAAAAGGCATACACAAAGGTTTCTAGTGCAGAGATCCAGTGCAAGTTTCATGGAGACCCAAAAGCTCAAGGCAGGGCCCCCTCTTCCCTCCCACCTATGTATGAGGGACCCGTGTTGCTACTTGGGCTGTTCTAACAAAGCATCCCCAAGAAAAGCTTGCTCCTAAAACCAGCTGTGATGAGCCACGCGGAATATATCAAATCTGCATAAGCTGCGCTGTTAAACACGGGCCTGAATTCTCATAAATTACAGGAACTGATTACCATTGCAAAACAGCACAGAGCCCTCTGGAAAGCACCATGCAGTTTCATTCTGTAAAAGTCTCACAGGGGATTCTTGTTCTGAGGCGGCTTGTACAACATAATCAAGCCTTCAAGAGTGGCTCTGTGCATGACTACTGCATAACATCCACCAGGTAAGATATGGAAAGTGACAGTTACGATTACATATACCTCTTAAAAGAAATGCTGCTGCTGAATGAATAGAAAACTAGTTGTGAGGGCAACTGATTCATTAGCACACCTCCAAAAATTGCGAACCAAACTTTCCTGCAATAATAAAACAAATACCTTGGCTCCAAAAGGGACCAGCAGTGATTTTGCAAAGGATGAGAGAGTTGGCAGTGCTCTGATTTGCTGCAGCTCCCTTTAAAACAGCCATCCTACCTCCCAGTCTGTTCTAAAAAGGCCACTGTCCTGGAGAAGAGGGATGTGCAGGAAGCTTGTAAAACCATAGACTTGGCTGGTTTTCTCAGGGACAAATTTAACATCTGGTTCCACTCTTTCTTTTTTGGGAATGTTAGATTCTGCCTCCTTACACCTTACTTACTATTTGTGCAACTTAAGAGGGATGCCCCTTATGCTGAGGACCTCTGCAACAGGAACCTGGTGCCGCAGGAGCTGCCTCCACGCGTTGGCATTTTGGCTGGTGTTGGTTCCTGGCTCGACAGCCTTCTGCGTGGTACAGATGCTGCAAAGGAGCCACTGGCTAATGTCAGCCGGCTTGCGCAGCACAATCCTCATCAATCCCACCAAGCTCTGACCTCTGGGCTCTTTGCTGCTTCTCAGCAGGTGGCCACAAGATCCCTCTCACAGGAGGAAATCTCATGAAGTCTAAATGACTAAAACTTCTATAGTTCTATGAGAAAAAAACTTGAAGGTGTCTTTAAAGAGATTAAATAGAGATTGTGTGGAAAAAAGCCCTGCAGAGTAAGGGAAGGAAAATGTGGAGCAACAGTGAACTAGAAACCTAGTGTATGGATAGGTAAGGAAGCAAATGAACCCTTGAGTGTTTTAAATGGGAAGAATATCCACCATTTCATTAAGAATGAAAGAGGAACATGATCTGTTGTATACAAAATCCAACTCAAATGAGTAACTTTGGAATAGGTTGATAACAAACACATCTGCAGTAACAGCCAATATAACTAAGGCAGACCAAGTGCTGAAAAGCCAGCAGGAAGAAAGGGACTTTCTGCATAATAGAAATAAATGCCTAATGTTATCCCATCTTCAGCTAACTTACATAGCTTGAAAGATGGGAATAAATCAAAGAGATCTTTATCAGTAAAGAACTTGATCAGTCTACCCTAAGCTGGCAAAGTTCTGAAGATCACTCATGAGGACTTAACTCACTAGACATCAACTTAAAATAGCCTCATATTTGAGGGTTTGCTGAGTATGCTGCAAAAGTTAATTGCTTAGTGTAGTTTTGGAGGAGACTTCGCAGAATGATGGAAAAGTAAAAGGGGCTTTTTCCTTAGGTAGGAGGCTGCGAAAATTCCTTCCCAACAATTATTTTAATGGTGTTGGGCTTCATTGTAATACTAATTGTCATGGTGTCAGGAGCTTGGGTTTTTTGGTTTTGTTTTTTAAAATTTTTTTAATTGCATCTTCTCATTTACATTTCAGTACAGACAAACATCCCGGGATGTTAAAGCGGAGATGTCAAAAAGGACATTACAGTAATTGAGATGGTAAGTACCTGAATTAAAAAGTAAACTTACTGGAAGGAACATAGAACAAGATGCTAAGAGCTGATCAGTTGTATGCACAAGAAAATGAGAAATCACCTTTGAAAAACATGTTTTTTCCTGTAGCTTTTGTCATTGATGTTTTCTCCTGGAAAGAATAATTTTGCAAGCAGCAGCAATGTTACTGAAAACATAACTGAAGCTTCACGGTCTGTGTGATTAAAAGCAAACTTAAAAGCAGATTTCTAAACAAAAACCATGCTGTATTTATTACAAATTAAAAAGGACTGAAGTCAAAGCAATGTTCAGATTGTTTTTAGACAAGCTACCAATACTCTGCACTTTTCCCCTTTTTCTTTGTGGAAAGCTCATATGCTGTTGTTACGCTAAGCTACTAACATAACCATGATACAATGACAGACAAAAGACGCACACCTGACTCAAATGATTCTTAAAGGCACTCTCACATCGCTTACATGAAACCAAAAAGTCAACCGCAGGCTGCAGTCAACCGTGAGAATCCTCAGTCAACACTACTGTAAACAGCACATGTACCCCGACAGCTCTCTGCAGCTTCATCATACGAAAGCCAGATATATGAATAAAGAGAGACATCCCGAAGAGCATCCCAGTCTAGCTTCGGCACTGCAGCTTAATGTTTGGCATCACTGCTGGCCCCAGGCTCATGTGACACAGTAGGTTTCCCTTCTCATTCTGATCCTTAAAACCATATACCCCACACCCACATAACCTCACCAGCTTCTTCCCCACCTGCCTCCTGGGATCCTTGCATGGATGATGAACCCAGAGGCCAGGATGGACAAGCGTGACTGAGCAAGGAGTGTTTGCCTTGCCATGGTTTGGAGAAGTCAGGAGAATAAACTTGAATGCAACACGCTGTGCAAGGGAACACCTGAAACCAAGTTTTCTGTGAAGTTATTGTGTGGCACCCTATGGGTTTGGGGGCTATGGCAACTAGGAGAGGAAGAAGGAAGGAGGATGAAACATCACATTTCAGAGGAAGAACTAAAATTAACATCAATAGCTAAACTCTCTGATTAAAGGGAAGCTTGCAAGGAGAAACATTAATTAGCGGTTTAAGCGAGCACTTGAGACTTTCAAGTTTTTAATATACAGATTACAATGAAGTCATCTTTCCTGCTGTTCTCCATGATGTTAATATTCACAGAGCTTAAAAAAATATAGTGACCTACTACTGCTTGGATGTGCCACACAAATGCTGAGAACATGTAGGACGGGGAAAAAATTAATTAGCAACGAAGGAGACAGTGACAGCAATAGAAAGATCTTCTGAAGCAAAGGCTTAAGTTTTCACTGAGAAAAGCTTAGGGTTGCTTGCTTCTTTCTTTTTCAAAATAGTATCTTTAAATGGTTTCTGAAATAAGTAGGAGATTGTAATATATGAGATATGGATAGTACATGGTCTCTGTTGAAAAATTGAAATGGACAGGAAACTCGAAAACGGAAGGCATGGGTTCCCCAGCTGTGCCACATACCATTTTAATGACCCAGGCATGCCAAAGGGAGCGACACAGGCAGCAACATACTAACTTATACTTCACATGGAGTTTAATCTGCCATACCAGATAATGGATGTCTAGTTTTCCCCTAAGGGGAAAAACATTTATTTTAACAATAGTCATTTACTTCAACAGGTCTGTATCAATCCCTTTCCTTATTTACAGAGAAATAAACTGCTTGCTGTTTAGATAACATTCTCTTCGGGGCAGGCGTAGCTTATCGGAGCTGCCTGCTGTGAGCCGAGTCCAGGGTGCAAACAATACGCTTTTACCAACTCTACTGCCTTGAAATCTGACAGCATCAAGTAAAGCAGAAATGGCTTTCTGAGCCTTTCTTCGGCTTTCCTCAGCATAGCTGGGAGAGACTTGGCCCATTCATTTGTACTAAAAGTGAGAGAGAATGAGAGCGAGTATGAGAGCGTCACCTGGCTCCTCCAGGGAAAATCCTGGCCACAGGCTGGGCATCCTGTTTAGAAATTTAACCAGCCTTGTACCGTGGTGTGACATACTCTTCCAATGGACTTTTAATCTGTTCACTCGATAGCACACACAGAGATAAAAGCAGCAGAAGCCAGGAGCAAGAAACTAATATTTTGTGCCACTCTGCTCTCTCATTGCTTTCCATTCACTGACCCGTAACTTCTCCTCTCCCACAGACTTAACAATCACTGAGAAGTTGAATGCATGCTTAAGGCAGGTGAAACAGCTTTTCTCAGTTGCTCTGTATTTGTACGTACACAAAAATATACCGATGTGGTCACTCGCCTGCCTTTGGGGAGCTGCCCTCCCCAGCTGCCCGTGCCTGGCAGGCGAGGCAGGCAGCAGCGGGGCGGCAGCAGGCTGTCCCGCCACCAGCGCCTCCGTCTGCCACAGGCCACTGGGAACATCTCACGGGCAAGCTCCATGCAAGCAAATGACGCTCTGTGAACTGACTGATGTGCCTGTCTCTTTTTCACACCACGATCCAAGCCAGGTTGGCAGCTTTAATTATCATTTTCCCTTCCGGCTGGCCTACATACGTTCAGGTTTGAGGCATCGCTCTGGAGCAGTCTCCAGGTTTTGAGAGGTCCTCCTCTCTTCATGGCTGACACTTCAGAAAAAAAACCCCTGCGTTGAAATTCTGGCAGGGCAACGGAGGAGGGGTTGGCCAGGAGGCTTCTACTTCCACCAGCACTAAACCAAAACCACATAGCATTTTCTGCCAGAGAAGCCCAGCTCTAAAGCCCCTGGAGGTCCTGCAGCAAGAGGCTCTGTTTCAGGGCAAGGTGCAGCAAGTGAGAATAGCCACTCTGCAGAGTTCTCCTCCCTGCTTTGACAAACAGTCCAGTCTTTGCACCTCCTGTACAAGACTAATAAACTCTATAAAATATCAAAATTACCGTTAGCAGGGGATACATCAATAATTCAGGGATTTCTCTGTTGGTTGCATAGTGGCTTGGTGTGCTGTGACCCACCACCTTCAAAATTATAATCCCTTCACTGAATGAGACACAATTAAAATAATATAATATTTCAAAGGGCTAAGTACTCCCATATGGAGATCAGTTCTTTAAGTGTTGTAATTTGCCAACTATAAATATGCTGGAATTGTTTTAATGAAATATCCTGTGCTATTATGTAAGTATAGTATTGTTTCCATTCACACTTCTGTTCTACACAACTATTCCAGATGTTCTACCCACCATCTCAAGACGTTCTTTAGGCAAAAAAAGGTATATACACACACGTACACATTCAAATACGTATGTGTATAAACAAATATATATGTGCATAAGGACCAACTTAATAAAATAAAACTTAGATGTTTTTACATTTAAAAGAGGTTCTCTGGGTACATGTTAATCTTTTGTTAATGAAGCTGCAATCATATGGCTCAAACCCTTAAATTATCATGATCCTAAGTTGTAATAAAAACAAGAATAAAAGTTTACTGGAAGGTCAAAAACTGTCAAGTACAAACAAGAGAAAATACAGAGATGCAGAAGAAGCAGAGAGGTCAAGTGCTTCTGAAAAAATTCCGGTACTGTACCTTCAAGTATATTGCAGCAGTAGGTGACTGGTTACTGCTGTTTTATTTAATAAGACTTCACATAAATTCCAGCTGCTAACCATGTGATAAGTCCATCTCAGAACAGAAGGGCTTCTATTCTCCTGCCACGCTACGATCCAGACTTCCACCCACCTCACTGGGAGTTACAGCCGCACTGAGGGCTGAATAGATCCCATGGACCATTTTCCTGCGTTCACATTTGATTATAACGCGTGAGTTGTGTGAATGAACAATCTTCAGATTTAAGGAAAAAAACAACTCATTTTACGTAACCCTATATGTGGTACAGTAATAATCCTGGGGCTTGACTGCACAGCTATTCTTTCAGTACTTTAATGCAGTGATGGCACCTTTTTAAAACAAGAAAGAGGAAGGGGGACAAAAAAAGAAAAAGAAAATGCACACAGGAAGAAGAATGAGATTAAAAGATTAGCATCTCTGACTTTTTCTCCTTTTGCTCCTTCCCCCACTCTCTTTTTTCCCCTATATTCCAGTTATTCTGCTTTTTATTACATAACTCTTGCATCTGTATTAAGGGTCCAATTCTTTGTAAAATGCTGAGGGCTCTGAACTTTCATCTTTTTCCAGCAATTTTACACAGGGAAAATACTTTTTTTTCTGGGCAGTCTGTGCAGCTGTTCCGTAACTCCTACTGCAGCCTCAGGTGGTGGTAGGTTCTGCCATACAAACAAGTATTTCCCCATATGAGGAGGAGGAAAAGGTGGACTGGAAGATCCACATGGCAAATTGCTGTCCAGCCCTGGCACTACTTGACTGAAAGGTACAGCAGCTGAACAGGAATGGGAGAAAATAAACAATGCAGATGCTGGTTGATTAGCAAAAAATTGTTACTTTTTCCCCCCTAAAAATATATATAGGAACCTTTATTGTTGTCTCTTCAGCAGTCTGCTTCCCGTTGTCCATGTGTAGTTTTTGTACTCTTGGATAGTTGAAATAAAGTATTTACAACTGGGGAAATAAGGAGATACTTTCTTCCTTGTTTATAATGGAGGTTTTTGAAAATAAAAGTAATAACATATTTTGGTGATTTTTTTCCCCCTAAAAATCTTGTTGAAAAAAATGAAAATCCTCATGACAAGAAAAGTATTCTCTAAAATATTTAGTTGTGAAAAAACCACTTTTGAAACAGAGTACTTACTATTAGTGGATGCTTATTTCAGAACAAAGTAAATGTATAAAATAAATACATTTCATTTTTCTCTTAATTATACAGACAGCACGGTACATTAAAGCAGTATGTACTGGGTTTTCACTTCAACATTTTTAATCTCTTCTCAATGTTCTTCTTAAAGGGAAACTTTATTTCTCATACAGTCTATAAGCCTTTCCCTGGAGACCTACATCAAGTATCTGTAACACAAGCTGAAACTACATTTAATAACGTCTACTGTGCCAAATTCACTCTTTAAAAAGTAAAAACTTTCAAATCATTATAGCGTAAGTGTTTAAAAAAACATGTGTACAAATGGCAGACTTTTTAAAACGTCGGGACGCTGCCTGTGTAACTTGTCAAGAAAGAGTGTGACAGCCTGGGAGGGTGGTGAGGACACCCCTGACCAGTGACCATAAGGTCACAAAGTAATTCAGACCCGGAGACTCATCGGGAGCCAGCTAGATGAAGCACACCAAACATGCAGGCATGAACTGAACTGGCAAAAACACTAGTCCCAACTATTCGTAGAAATAAATAAATAACAAAAAAAAATCCAGGTGCTGTTTCAAACTTGTATTTCTCTGCTGCAAGCTGAGTTAAGCTACAGCTGCAGCCCTGTTGCCTGTGAAGCACCCAGGCAGCCCAGCTTTGACCCAGGTGCAGCCTCGACTCGATGCTCTCAGTGCCTCCGAGCACCAGCATGGACACTTTTGTCAGGCATGATGCTCTTTTTGCATTTTTTCTGGGGTGTGCACAGTGAGCAACTGCAGACCATAGAGTGGCCTGGTGTGGAGACATGCAGGGAAGGGGTGGGAAAACTGAAGGAGGCTTACTGAAAGGGTGACCACAGTAGCTTGAGATGATTACACAAACGGCTCTGCATCTTTTGATGTTTCCTCTTTTCTAATAATAAGATGGTCATCTGCATGCTTTGCTTTCTGAGAAACGCTGCTTTATTTCTCTCCCATAAAAATGGCCTGTTTCCTCTCAGCGAACAGAGGAAGAGATCTACAATAATTTACAGTATATTAGACAGTTATTACTGCACAATGATATAAAATGATGATTATACTAAGTGAGAATTTTGGTAAAATTCATATACTGGAAATGGAAGAGTAAATTCAGGTTTGGTACTGCATCTCTGAAGTCAAACCATCTGGGGCAACATATAAATTCCAAATCCCAATCACCTTACTCATTCATGTAGTTTCATCATGATTATTCAAGCACTGACACTGTGTTCATGCCATAATAAATAAAGATGAGAAATTACAAGGCTGAGTTGTGTGAATATGACAGGCGCCATTTGGCTTCCCATCCCATCATAGCGAGACTGCAGGTCTTGCTTGCTATTGCGACCTTTGCATGTAGTGAACATTTCTTAGTACAGCTTAGAACAGGAAAACGAGGAGAGATAACTTGCGAGTTCCTGCTTACCACCCAAAACATGAGAGGCAGAGCACTGTTAAATGGGACCTATTTCACAGAGCCGATAAAATTCAAGAGTTCAACAGTGTCACAGCCTGGCATCTGCATTAAACGTTATTTTTTATTAGCTAATGCGTGTGTTACATTTTAATGGATGCTAATGTAAATAGATGTGCTTATTATGACTTTAGTGCACTCACAACAGCTTAATAAAGCATTTTTATTGTCATCATTTATTGCCACATTCTTTTCGCACTTAGAGTGGTGTAAGTCCAAAATAGCCCCCTAGAAGTCACAGGTTTACGTAGGTGTAAATCTGTGGTTACTTTAGATGTTTATCAGCCTGAAAGGAGACTCTGGTTTGTAGAATCTAAATATCACTTTGATTTAAGTGCTGCTGAGTTTAAGCAGACTGTAACCAGATCCTGAAGAATCACTCTAGCTCAGGAGGAGAGGAGTAATGATTTTAAGTAGGGGAGAACTCTATTCGTTTATATAGCTTTTTTAAAAAAATATTTTTGAGTAAGATCTCTTGCTTTCACTATGAAATAGCTATGAAAGAAATTAACTTTCAGAAGGTTATCAAACCATTTGGCGTCAGCTTGCAGCTCCTCAGTGCCTTTTACTTTACCCTTGAGAAAGCACAGTCTGCCACAGTCCCTTTTCTCCTCCTCATTTTCCAGATTGACTGTCAATGTCATTAATAGCCCAACACACTGAAACACTGAGAATTTTCATCCCAGGAAGGGTTTGTACATGAGAATACATAATGAAGGATGTGGGGACCACACAAAGCACTGCTGAAATGCAATGGCACCTTAAGTGAGCACAGCCAGGTTTAGGAGAGCGAAGGGACGTCAGAGAGCATGTTATGGCCATAAGAGAGAAATGAGGGGACCTCTCAGAGGCATGGGGAAGACCAGCAGAAGAACATAAAGCATGGAAGATCATACACACCTACAGCTGCAGCTGCAGAAACAACACCGGCCTGACATTTCACAAAAGGTCATCAGACTGTGAGCACTCAAAATAAAAGCTATTTATACATCACAGGAAAAAAAAAAAAATGCAACTTGAGGAACACCATTCCCCTGAGCCAGAACTGGTGTGCCGATCAAGAAGAACTCAGTACCAGAAGATCTACAGAAGATGTCACTTAACCAAAAGCACGACTTAACTACTGCAGTGCACGCTTCTTGAGGGACAAAACTGACCACAGCTGAGCATGAGAGACATGCGAGGAGATAAGCTCAGATTGGCAAAGTCCTTAATAGTATATAGGGAGATAGATGCTGGAGCAAATTACGCGGGCACGAACAAGGGCATGGCTCCATGGCATGCCAGTTGTACCCTGGCAAGAGCACACACATGCAAAACTGCCCAGAAAATGCTACGTTGCATTTATCACAGCAAAAAAACCCTACATGGAGGCATTTACCACAGAGCAGCTGCAACGCCGTGGGTATCTTCTGGTAATGCATTATATATCCAAGACTGGTGCTTTCCCCAAACAGTTTTTCCTTGTGTCAGCAAGCTCAGGCAGGAGAACATGCTTTTGCTCTAACCAGTCAGGGGTGCTTCTTGCCTTTTTTCCACCCAAGCTCGCTCGACTTAATAGCTCTCCCTTATAAGACTTCACCATGACTCAAAATTTATGAGGGAAGTTTTCTAAGGTAAAAGGGCAAGCAGGTGCCTGGTTTCCACTGACTACCAGCACCTTGCTCCTACATGTGCTGTTGCACATCTCCCCAAACTGGATCCGTGAGTGCCTGTGAAAAGGCGGCTGAAGAACAGGCAATCCAACTGGCACCTGCTGCAGCCAATATGCCCACAGAGACGTGAGAAACTTACGCAGTGAACTCCCAAATATCCTCTGCACTTCGGCTTCATTACAAATACAAATTTCAAGCCAAGTTTGCCAAAAGGTTCGCGAAGATCTACGTATCTTTCTGCAGACCTAGCCCAAATTATGACCTCAGGTAAAAGCCATGAGAAAAACCTTGTGGTTGTTGTTTCTTCCTGAAGCCAGGCAACTGCTGGCAGTTTGACACCAAACTCACAAGCTGAACACAAAATGCGAGACAGAAACAGTAAATGAAGGGATATTTCCTATCAGTCTCTGCAGGCCAGAGCTGCAGATTGCTACATGCATAGGAATACCAATTTGGAAGGTGGGGATAATAATGAAACACAAAAGAAAGACAGGAAGCTGGGGTGAGAATCTCCTGATGTGCTAATTAATTCTTGATTCATTCTTCCGCTGTAGGCAAATAAGAAACTATTAGGGAATTGCACAAATGTCTGTGCAAGCTGTGGGCCCAAATTCTGGTTTCTGCTAATCTGGCAGAAACCTTTTATGCTGACTGTGGCAGAAATAAATTATTTAAAGTGACGTAAACCTGTGAGGCACAAACATGCCTTACCCCTGACAGAAAAGAGCCTACTGATTTTTGACTATTTTTTAAAGTTCAAAATCCTGCATATAATAAAGTAATGTAAAACACTGGGGAAAAAAGCAAGCTCCCAACAACACCCTCAGTTTACTGAGCTCAGATTAATATTTTAAAGACGCTAACACTGAAACCAGACTGAACCTAACTTTCTTTCCCAGCTTTTTTTCAAAGGTAACGCAGGAATATTGGACAAATGGAGAACGTAGCAAATGCTCAAACACTTTGAGCTCAGCAGCTTGGGGAGCTATACTCAGACCCTTTCCTTCTTGGTGGACTGGGGCTGCACATCTTGTCAAAGCACTCACGTTGATTACATGGTCTTATCATCCCACTGCAGTCAGTCATCTGTCAGCAACGCAGGAGGTCACACCTCTCATCTGTCAGTAAGTGATGGGTCTGAGGATTTCTCCAAATGAACAGTCTCCACTCCCAAATGGAAGCAGCCACCAAGTGCTGCTTTGAACAGGCTGTTTTGCTTGCATTCCCCACGCAGCTCCTCGCCTCTGGAGTGCCACAGCACCCCAGTCTGGAAGCAGCTCTGAATTCAAGTCTTAGACCTACCATTGCCAACATGACTTGGAGACTGCCCTAGCCTCAACGTATGTTGCATCTATACATGCAAATAGTCGCTTTGGCAGAATACCTAAATGCCACTATCCCACAGCACAAATCAACAAATTAACAAATCTGAGGTGAAAAAATGTTGTATTGATTCCCCGCTCTCACACCTACACAGGCTTTTTGTGGCCGTAGCTACTGAAGGTCTGACTCTTCAAGGAAACACTGTGCCTGAAACCTGTGCTGCCTCAGAGGCACATTTCACTTCCTCAAAGACCGAGTGAAAAGCCAGCTTAGTTACGCCCACACAGAGCTACAATCGCTCCCTAAGTCTTTGGGAATCATGGCTTTGGCTTGGTTTTGTACAGAAGTTCTTGAGAAGGCTGCCATTAAAATGGAGCATCCACTTTTCAGAGACCCAAGCTGGGGCCTGAAGGAACAAATCTATTTCACTGTTCTGTGCCCAGGTGGAGCCCTGACTATGACCGCTACATTTCACTGTACATAACCATAGCTCTCCCTCTACAATAGCACTTTGCTCACAATTTCAAGAGAAAATGTAATTTTTTCACAGATTTTGCAATAATAATTTCCTAGAAGCACACTTCACCATAGCACAATACAATACATCGTTCCTGCAAAGAGTCAGTCATGAGCTGAATCACTGGAAATGTTTTCTGAAATGCCTGCTTTAAAAATACTTCCACTGGATGACTACTGTTCAAATAATGTAAACAAAGATTATAAAAGGCATCTTCATAACATGGGGCATCCTTTAACACAGTCACGTATTTTCAAGCCCAATTTTAGGGATGCTTCCTGAGATTAATTTTAATAGCAAAACAGGCGGTGTGATGTCCTTCATTTCTAACATAAAAAGGGGACGGCCAGATAGGGAGCCGTGTAACGCAGAACTCTTGCATTTTATATTTCTACAAGCATGTGTGTATATTGAATTTCATCTAGGTAAAACTAAGTTGCAGGGAAAAAAAATATCTTTTTCACCTCCCATCAATCTCATAAATAGAAAAAAACCCCCAGCCATCCCACCAAATCCACAACTAAAAAACCTAAAACCACTGAAGCCCCAACCCCCTGCAACACATGGATATCACCAAGAAGAACCTACTTTCCAGTGCTTTTTGTCCCCATGGTTCAGCAGTAAGAATTCAACCAAACATTCTGTTTTTCTCCCATGTCTGGGCAACTTTCCAGAACTTCTAAGCTCAACAGGCAACTTTTTGTCCTATCTAGGTTGCATTCCTTTGTGCTACTTGCCTGTTTACTCCCTGTTGACATTTGCACAAACTAGAAAAGTAGTTGCAGTGAGAGATTCGTTCACAAAAACGGTGCTGCAGTGTTATCTTTAAAAACACTGAAAAACTTACCAAGAAACTAAGAATGACAATACTCTAGGAAGAAAACAGATACAGAAATTTGCACGCTGAGTATAGACATACCTTTGTTTAACCAGCTGATCCCTCATATCAAATAATTTCCTCTAGTCAAACAGTTCCAACACCTTCTCACCTGACCAGATGGAATGATGCAAAACATCATTTTACCAAGTTTTACGTCCTTGTCATTTGATTCTTCTAGGATCTAATTAGCCCTTGTGTGGATATAAAAGGGGTAGCATGCACATATGCTGATAAAAGGCAGAAAAAAGTAATGATCCTATTTTTAGAAGGGGGAACAACCTACACAGCTCAAATGAAGATAATATGTAAAATCAATTCTTTACTTTTGAACACCTCCAGAATTCTGGAGAGAACCAAAATCTGCACAGAACCATAACACAGCTGAGGAATTTACTTCACCTCTTGATTCATCTAGTTTTTCCTCTTCTACTCCTCCAGCTTCCTTATCAGATTTCCAACTCCTGTTGTTCCAATAGCTTTTTGTTTACACACCATATGCCTAAAAAGTGTTTTTCTTATGACATGAAAAAAACACAAAAAGAAAAAAAAATACGTTTCTCTACATCCATTTACTTCTAAGACACTTTGTCTTAATCTTTGCAATGGTTCTCTCCTAATCCAAAACCCTTGAGGCATTTTAGAAGGTAAATGAGTGATTAGAGGCATTCCTGCTGTAATTTATATGCTTTGTGAACCCTAATTGTTCTGAGTCAAAGATTTCATTTTTCCTAAAGTGCCAAGTTTAGTAGGCTTCAAGGCGCACAGCAAGATGTGCCCAATTGGTCAGACTTTAGATTAGACTCTGGCCCATCTTGGTGTATGTTTTGCTTCATATTTTAAGGTACAGAGATTTCAGTTGTTGGGGAAAACATAATATGCTTGATTACTAAGCAAAAAATGCTTTTCATCAAAAGTTAAATTACATTTTGAATCAAAAAAAAATCTTGACCAGCTCGAATGTTAAGTAATTTCCTGAGGTCATTTTAGATGTTTCTAAAACTTGATATAACTTATAGCAAAAATGAGAAAACACGAATTTTAGCTCCAGTAATTTGCTATTAAATTGCCAAGCAAACAAAACAAAACCAGTTGCATATGTAAAATATAAGTCACAAATTCACCGACTGCACAATGGTGAAGCGTACTATGGGGGTTTCAGTGGCACTTGCTTGGAATGATCCATAAGAGCTCACATATAGCTGCTTATGAATAATATGGACATTTTAAACTCTGAAGTAACAAAAATCTCCATATACTTTGCCATCATGCACTATACATATTCATGCACAAACGACTATGGAGAAAACTCTGCAGGCACGATAAAACCATGCAAGTCAGCAACACTAGGTGGTGGCTGTACAGCAAGAAGGTATTAGTTTGAATGGAAGAAATGTACATATAATTTATGTATGCAAGCATATACTATGTATAAAGAGGTGAAATAGGCATATCTCAAACTAATACGCAGGAAATGCATATGATTTAAGTTTTTGCTATAGGTACAATATACTTTTATTTCCAACTACTGAGCAGCTGAAATCTTGTTTCCTCAGCCCAACGTAATTTCATGCTTAATTTAGAGAAAGAGAATACCCAAGGACTGTCTGAAAGGGGAGAAAATATGGATAATATAACATTAGAGCAGGGACCTGCTACTCTGTTGTTTGGCAAGCAGAGGGGCCTGTGTAGTTTCTACCCTTCAGTGCATCAGAGTAAGATTCCAGCAAAAACACATGTTAAGGGGGGGAAAAAGGGAGGGCTGGGTGTTCAGCTGAATGAACTTACTGTTACCTTTTTTTTTTCTAACATAAGTCTTCTTTTTCCTGATACTGTCTGAATTTGAAACATCTAATTTAATCCATTGAAGGGCCCCGTCTTCCTTTTATTTCCTGTCTGTACTGGAGCAGTCGCCTGTTTCAATTATGACTTTCTCCAGCTCCTACATTTTTCGTGCTCCAGCTGGCTCAAAGTGCACTTCCTTGGAAGGTAAAATGCACTAACTGTGCTGATCGGAGACTGATAGCTGGAAAGCCACAATATTTAATAGCTGAGCTGATAAGAGGAGGGGTTACCAAAAAAACCCCCACCCCAACAAACCCAACCCCCCAACACAATTTTGAGCCTAAACAAAAGGATATTATATAGCTGCATGCACAATTAAGGCCCCATTTAAAATATATATACATAGAACTGCAGAGTGCTTACATAAATTCATACTTTTATGGTAAATTTCATCTACTTCTATGCATGTGTGTTAAATGTTTCTTTCCTGCTTTTCAGTCAGTTAGTGCTGACTGGGGACTAACTTGGTGCAATTATTTCAAAGAACAGGATTGTGGGATTGATATGGCACTACTGCAAAACCCTTTCCAGCTAAAAATAAGATTGTTTTGTAGTCAAGATGGCAAAAAAAAAAAGTCTCTGGGCTGTAAACACCAGTGAATGTATTTTTTTCTGCTTTATGAAAACCACAAATCTTTTTTTTCCCCTTTCCTTCTTACTCACAGGGCAGTTTAATTACAGTTTAATCTCTTTCAGTAAGTACCCCTTGAGACCTTATTGTCCAAGTACTGTATTATCAAGGCTACAGCTACAATTTACTGCAGTAGGTGGGGGCTCCCTTTAGGAAGGCCAGAAGGTACCAAATAAGTCAAAATAAAAAAAGAAAAAGAAAGAAGAAAAAAGGAATAAAGAAAAAGTAGTTCAGTTACTTTATTACTAACCAACAGTGCAAAATTTTACTGGACCCTAGAGGTACTAGTTCAATAATTAGAGAAACACTGTAAAGGCGATGGCCAACACTCCCCCCTCTCTAACACGCTTGCGTCAGTAAATTTGAATGAAAACTTCAAGTTAACAAAGTTGTTCAGTGCTGCAGTTGCTGCAATAGCTCAGATACATGGGGGTGGGGGAGGCAGGGGAAGAAGTTAATGAAGAAAAGCAGGTTCTTAGGTGTGAAGTGCAAAGCATAGATATTTTGGTCTATAGGGCAATATTGAAAATAAGCGGGAACTAGTAATTTAAGAGGGAAAAAAAAAATCTACACACCTTTGCCAGCTTCATTTTCAAATTAATTTGGAAGTATTTCCCTGAGATGTGAGAATGATGTTGGGTGTAGAAAACCAAACTTAATTCAAGCTAGCAACATGGAGGACATAGTAACAGCTAGTTTCTCCTGCTGTTTGTACTGGTACAAGCACTGTGAAACAAACGCAACTGAGAAGAGAACTGGTCCAGTATGAAATTACTCATGCTATTGAAGGAGAGCATAGCTACCTGATTTTTTAGGTAGGGTTTAACTGTATGTTTGCATAGGCAATCAAATTACATCCCAGGCACACAGCACATGAACATGGTGTAGTGAAATCTAAGTGATGCATTACTAATATCCAGGAATGATATTTTCCCAATTATTTTTAGTTAACAAAACCAGCTCTACCGTCCCCCGTCTGCTGTCTCACAACTGTTTACTGCACATCGCAGGAACTTGTTGCCAAGCGCACAGATATGATATGGTATGTAGACAGTGACCTAAAGGGAATATTTATTTCTGTGCAGTGTAGTAGGTTATGGTTACAGCTATCAAGCTGTTTCAGTTGCTGATTTATTCACCCAGAAGGATAGATACAATATTTTTTCTAAGTCTGTTTCCTATTAAATTTTCCTCCCCCCTCCCATGGCCACCCCCCTTCAAGATTCCTAAAATGGATGAAGCCTCTTCTTTTCTCAGCCACAGACCAAGGTATACTCTATATAAAAAAGTCCCTCATCCTTGAGGCAATGATCAAGGAACAGGATATCCTGGTTAATACTAATGCGGGAAGAAGGCTTGCTCATTCTCACAGACTTTTCAACCCACTGGTGCCTTCTGAGGCAGCCTAAGGCATGTTTTCCTTTTCTTCTCTGTCAAAAAAAGGGAAAAAAAAGAAAAAAAAAGAAAAAAAGAAAAAAAGAAAGAAGAAAAAAGGAAAAAGGAAAGGAAAAAAGGAAAAAGGAGAAAGGAAAAAAGGAAAAAGGAGAAAGGAAAAAAGGAAAAAGGAGAAAGGAAAAAAGGAAAAAGGAAAAAAAAGGAAAAAGGAGGGGAGGAAAAGAGGAGGAAAAGAGGAGGAGAAAGGATAACAGGGAAAAAGAGGGAAAAGGGAGGAAAAGGAACAAAGGAAAAAGGAAAAAAGGTAAAAGAAAAAAGGGGAAAAGGAAAAGGAAAAGGAAAAAGGAGAAAAGAAAGAAAAAAGAAAAAAGGAGAGGAGGAAAAGAGAAGGAGAAAAGGAGGAGAAAAGGAGAAAGGAAAAAGGGAAAAGGGGAAAAAGGAAAAAAGGAAAAAAGGAAAAGGAGAAAAAGGAGAAAAAAGAAAGAAGAAAAAAAAAAGGAAAAAAGGCTGAGATTATTTTAAAAGCTAAATCTGCCATGGGATGAGGCAGCCTGGCACTGCAAACGTGTGCTCCCTAACAGGCAACACTGTTGGGCAGCAGGAAGGAGCCACCTTCCGAGTGTCAAGTGTTTTCAAAGAGCCGAGCTACCTGAGCCTGCACTGCTTCTGGGCAGAACTACATTTTGAAGCCAATATTACTAAAAGTAGTAACAGCAGCCACAACAGAAGATATTCCAAAATCTGGTTGCAGAATGTGGAGAAGCTCCCAAATAACCTGCAATTGTGGGTGACAAAAACCCCCACAAAACCAACCCACAGAAACAGTAAGCGATTTTCTAGCCCCTCTGTTACTTCTTACACACAGAACTGGCCTCTTAAGAATGGAAAAGTGATCTATGCAAAGAAAAAGTCAGTAGTACACACCAGTGCAAGCTATCCATTTTAACACATACAAATGCATACCTCACCATTTTGGTATCCACTATCTTGTTGTCTCCTGACTTTTGTTAAATTAGCGTCAATTAAGACGGACATTGAGGAGATAAGGTTTTTAATAACTGCTTTTATTTCCCAGAGCAAATGTTTATACAAGTGGTGCAACACCTTCTTCTTTTAATTCATTTTAAGGCATTATGCAAATCGCTAGATCTAATCAAATGACAAACGTGTTAGCCACATGAATAACCGAGCAGCCTTTGGTCTTCCTCCTCTTTAAAATGTATGATGCAGGTGGGCTTTGGTTATGTTTGTTTTATACTGGTATAATCTCACTAACTGAAAGGAAAATAATCCTGATTTATAGCCATATGAGTCAGGAGGGCAACAAGAACCACAATCATTTAAGCATTAAAAAAAAATAACAAACAGAAAAGCTTTTCCTGCTAGATACAAAGCACCATGAAAGAAAGCAAGCCAAACTTATTTACCTACACACACACCTATGAACTCATGCAATGAGATTATAGTAATTCTCTACAGTGTTACAAGACTTCCTTCTAGCGAGTCAAAAAACTTTATTAGGAGAATTTAGCCAGGGAAAGAAAGGAATTAAACTTCCACAATCGGTTTAGGAACGCTTCTGAATTCATTCTCGCTTATCGCAAGGTGATTTTGCACTAGTTATTTTTTTGTCCTCAATGCTATTTTCTGAGATTATTTTTACGCTGGTGTAAGCCACTAATATTTTGGCCATTTTCTGCACTGCCTGAACTCACTAAATACCATGCCTCATAAAACAGGGATTTAAATCTTCACAGAATAAATGCATTTTATTCCTTATACTGCCCCCTCCTTCCCCACCCAAGGTTTCTACTATAAATGGCTGGTTACAGCCCAATCATGAGCATAAAAGCAATAGAATAAATAAAACTATGAAGTAAGTGTAAAATATTAGTGTCCAGACATGCAAGATGTATGCAGGTACTATGAAACTTCCACAGCTGTATGGGCCTGGAACTCATGCGGTGCCACAGGTTTAACAGGACCCGCTACCAATAAGAGTTTTATTTGCTTAATAAATTACATTCAAAAGCACAATAGTCCAGGCTCTTAGCTGTAAAATTGCTAAATATTGTCAATGACTGCTCTCTCGTTATAAATAGTAAAATAATGTACAACTCATTAGATTTTTGATTCCCTATGCAATTCTTTCTAACCATTACTCAGAAACATAAAAAGTGACTCTACATGACATTTTATAGAGGTTGTAAATTGCTATGAGGAGATGACATGGGATAAATTTGTAGGCAGGGTAAAAGGGACTCAGCCAAGCCAAATGTGTAAATTAAGAGTTCGGGCAAAGTGTGGGACTACATGAAACAATACTGAAATCATAAAGATAGACGGATAAGGATTAACTGCAGCAAAAGAGGTTTACACTGATGGAAAAACCACTAATAGACCTCTCCAATGAAGACAGATAAGTTAGCTGTGCCTGGTAGTATATAAAAATCATAAAATCAAATCCATTTCAAGTAACTTTAATGTCCAAAGTAAGAATAATTAAACCTGGAGAAGCATTGTACAATAGCCATCTCATTTAGATGAGCCAAAGTTGCAGGATTTTCTATTTACTTTTCAAGATGAGTTTTGGCAGCTCTACAATAATTTTACTGGACCATAGGGAAGATAAATGTTTCACTGGACAATGTTCCCAGAAAATTAAACAAATTCCTTATTTCTTTTTAAATAAAGGAACTGGCTTTTTCTTTAAAGACATACATAACGACGGCTTTGTATCATGCATTTACATACTTAATCAACATATGACAAAATATTTTGAAACTGCCCAACACAGGCTTGCAGAACTAATCACAGTATTCCCTTCTAGCATTAGGAAGTTGGGCAGAAAAGCTTTTCCTTTCCTGCATATTTCAGCTTCCCTGAGTGACACTAACATCCAGAAGATGCTGCACAGCCATTCTTGCAATCTTACGAAATTCTGTGTGCTTTTCATAGGCTAGAATTGCCTCAGCTCCCAGGATGAAATTGTGAACCCGTGACCATTCTCCTACACCTTAATGGAGGTCAAAGTCAGCAGGAGCATACCCATGAGGTTCAAGAGGAATAGGATTTCACTTCAATAGTCGAGGCACTTAAGTCACTTGTAGTGTCAAGTGCTGAAGTTGTTGTATTTGGTTCACACTGGATATTAAATTGATTTAATGAAATGCAAAGCTTCAAAGCTTCCCAGAGCAGCAGCTATATTGTCTCCTATCTTCTCACAGAGACTTTCAAATCAGAGGTTTTGCCTGCTCCATCTGTATAGTACTAAAGCCCCTTTGCTAGGGCTGAAGTTGGCATCTCCTGTCCAAATGACTCCACATCTGCAGTGCTATGCAATAAACGTGCACCTGAACATCTTGGTATATACATTTCACTGCTGGGACAGTATTTAATAAATATCTCCTCACTAAGAAACATACCAATTCTTTTGGACAAAAACCACGGCAGAAAACTGGAAGATATTTTGACAACCTCATTCACAACAAAAGCCTTCAACTAACATCATTACAGCTGTAGCAGTGTAAGAATAAAGCAAGATAAAGTTTTTAGGGAGAAGTTATAGATTTTATGAAGTCAAATGATACAATCTCAAAAAAAAAAAAATCCCTCATATTTTCACATATACAAGCCTTCTTTCAGGTCTTGATCCACTTCAGTTAGCGCAATAAATGGGACTACCTCCTCCTTACAAACTATGCCTCAGCTGCGAGCTTTCAAACAAATACACTTTCTCACACACTCTCCTCCCTTCTTAAATAGGGGGGGAAATGCCTCACAACACTGAACGTTTCCCTCTGATAAATTAACAAGGCACAGCAAAAGTGCTCCCAGTGCAATCGCAGCAGCAGGGCAGTCCAGTGGCAGAACATCAGCCTGTCAGGAGACTTTGTCCTATGCATAGCCCTGCCATGATTTGACCTTTGGTACCTTTCTAACCATTCCCTTTCATCCTTTATCTGGCTTGTCTATAACAGATTGACAGTCCTTTGGGGCAGTCTACTCTCCTCCTACATATTTGTGCAGTGCCTAACACAAAGGAATCCCAATCTGCTTTTAGCACTGTGCAAACACACAACTGAAAATGCAGCTTCTTCCTCTGGGACCTTGCAATCTCAGGCAAGAGGCAACAGAGAGATGTATCAAACAGACAATAAACAAAAGTTAACTCAGAGCTCCAAGTGGTCTGTCTGAAAAGCAGAAGCTGGTTTGCTTTGCAAAATACAGCTTTTACCTAACTCTGAAGGCCCTCATTAAAACTCTCTGAACTCTCCATCACTGGTCGTTTTTCTATGCTCTTTAACTGAAAATAAGCCAACTTTATGGCAGAATAAATGGGTTCCCTTCTCAGGAGACTTTTATTGCTTATGAATTTGCATAGTAGAACTCCAAAACCGAGAACAGTATATGACCAATCTTTTTCCATTTGAGCGGCTTAGTTCCAGCATTGCCTTGTACTTTGTTGATGGTTGTTTTCAGCCATTGACTCTTAGATTTTACCTTCTGGGAACAGACTGTCCTTCTGTTGTACATATACTGTGCCCATAGACCAGAGATCCTGGACTAGGAGATAGGTCCCAAAGTACTACCTCAATATAAAAAGGAAAAGGCAACAGTTTATAACCAAGTGAAATACCAACCACTTCTTGTCCATATGTAAGTGACAGGGGAACTAGATTGGCTTTGTGTCATCTGAAAGCAGCCACACAAGCATTTGAATTCTGTGAGCTACAATGGTTATCTAAAGAAGTTTAGAAAGCCCAGGATATCTCACAAAGGAGCTCATGGGGAATGTATGACAGATTTATTTTACAGAAAAAACCTGCAAAAATATCAAGTGTGAGCTGGGACATTTCCTATGCTTACACACATGCCATGAATCCCAACTGAGTCAAGGGCAGCAGTAAAGGCATTTCTGAGGGAAGAATTTTGCAACCTCCTAGTCAGCTAACTTTTTTTTCATGTCTGAATGAATTGGGTCCTGTCACTGTAAGACCTCGAAAAATCAGAACCTTGTAGAGCTTGCTAACTGACATCTCTCTCATTCATGAAAAGTGTAATCTGCTGGGCCAGTAAAGAGCTATAAATATAATTTTTACCCTGCTTCTTTTTCATATTCCTGGCTCCCGGCCACCTGGATTTGAATAAATCCATCACCGGAAGATTCCACATGTTTGCTATTTGAGCAAACATCTGTTGGTTAAGCTGCTGTTCCTTTGGGAGTATGGCCTGGCTGCTCCACCAGTCAGTTTGGTGGCTTGGTTTCCCTTGTATGCAAATGCACGTTGTTTTCATTAGCTCACTCCTTTTCTCTCCAGCTATGGCAGAATCCACATTGCACTCTTGACGTCAGCTAAAATGCTTGGTGTCCTTTTATTGCTCTGCTTAGCTCAGTCCTACTATTCTTTTGGAGGATTGCTGGCTTGCTGATTACTAAGGACTTCACTGACAATGATTTCTTCTTGAAGTATTTTCTGAAGGATTTCTTTTTTTAATGTCAGGGAACAGTCTAGAACAGTAGTCTTTCTGTCAACACGGTCACTTTGTTTTTTTAATTTTTTTTTTAATTATGTGGACCTGAGTACTACCCCCAGTCTACTTACAGGACTGCTCCTAAGATCTTTCTTCCCTCTTCTGTTTCTCCACCTTCCTTTTTATTTCACTTGAGGCTTTTCCACCTTATTATCTTTCTGCTGCTTCCTTTACTTTCCTTATAGCCTAGCCTCTCATTAACCACCTCCCACCATATAAAATAATTGGTAATAAAATAAGTAAGAGTTGATTACAAAGTCAACAGTTGTATAACAAATCCCAAATGAAACACACACATATACATACATATATATATATATATATGTGCATGTGTGTGTGTGTGTGTTTTTGAGCCATAGCTTCAGGCAGTGTGCAGACCCAGGAAGACAGTGTGGAACTGGTTATAGGCTGTGCATTCATGAGTCATATCACCGGTCTAGACACCACTGCTTTAAACCCTCCTCTGAGGATTCAGCTGTCTATGAATGAAGCTAGTCTCTGTGTACAGGGCAGTACCAGGCAGACACAGCACAGAGATTTGTACTCGTTTTCTGGTAAAAGAGATAGGGTCCAGTGAGAAGAAAATGCTAATTTTATTCTTCAGACTGATTCTGTCCTGTCTTTTATTGAATAATCCATATTTACCGTCAACGTGCAGTTTCTTCCCCTACCCACTCTACCTCTTTCACATAAGCTTGCCTGTTTGAGAAATTTCTTGTGCAGAGGATTGTGACCAGGTTTCTTAGGAGGAAATACCCAGAACACCCTGTTTCAGACAATGGATCCTCCATCTCCAATTACACAGCAGGATTTTCGGGTTTAGAAACGTGCTGGAATATTGCAAATTAGAACTGGTTTGGAAGTACTGACATTGTTTTAAGTGAAGAGAAATTAAAAAAAACTAATCTGATTTTGTCTTGATGGGGCAATCCTGGTTATTGTAATTTCAAGGCAAAAAATTATTAGTTCTTTTCAGAGCTGCTTCTATTTAATTTCAAAAAAGCACTGATGGTCCCCTTCCAATGACATCTGGAATGGAGGAGTCCACACAACTGGAGTCCCCGAGGGTCCTTGGATCAGCCTGCATGGGAGCAGTTGCAAGATAAAGGCCAGAAGCACTGAATGCAGAATTTGCTCCATCAATCAGTTTAACAAAACAAACCTTTATTTGAGCTTGAGAAGGCCAAAAGAGCAGGATTTTATCTCTGTCAAAGAACTATTTTTCTGTTTGTAAATTTTTTGTAGTAGAAGAAAATCTGAAGGAAAGTAAATCAATTAACTTCAGTTTCCCTTTTATTTTTCCTTCTACTTTCAAAACTTTAGCTTCCGGATTTCTCAGGAGGGAGAAGCAAACCAGTGAAAAAAATTCCACCAAGCATTGACTCAGGGTTCACATTTCCTCTAGCTATCAGAAGACATCTGGTAGTAGCCTGGAAAAGAAGGCTCGTGCATCTGTGTGAAGACTGAAGCAAGCATCTCTGAGACATGTGTGTCCTGCTCTCTGAGAAGGATGCTTCCCCGCATGATTCCTCAGATTCATGGCCTAATCTGCTGTTCAGCAACGAGGGAGCTGTATCCAACTTCAGCTTATGTCTGCTTGTCACAGTTTTCATATAAGGAGCCAACAGCTTTGGCTTTCTGGAGGCACCCCATGTTTCCTCTCCTTCACGTTAAGTTGCTTTTTGGCAAAAGGTCTTATGCAGAGCAGAAGACAGTGCATTAACCAGACAATTAGCTGAATTCCAGAACTGACTGAGCAGGCAAAAATGAAATCAGAAGTCCTCACCACCAGCAATGCATTTTGCCAGCTGAGTTGTCCATTAAGCAGTGTGGCCACCTGGGCTACACTGCAGCTACTGCCAGCTGGCCTTGTAATCACGTTCCCTCTGCGGGCCAGGGGCTGTGCAGCCGCAGGAACGGACGGATGATAAATTGCAAAAAGAATTAGAGGACCTGTTGTCCCAGCAACTGAATTTTTTCAGGCCAAATAAATGGACATTTTCCACTTCGAAGAAAGCAAGGCAGCACATCTGCTTCAACCTAAGAGCAAGAGTAACTGGGGAAATCTCACACCCCCACCACACGCGCGTGGTGTGAAGGGAAGCGGGGTGCACCTGTCAGTCCCACACAGCGGCCTCTGCCGAGGGCGGGAAGGTCCAATGGCTGGCCAAAGGAGTCTTTTTCTAAATTCGTACTAGGTCTAATACTATTTTACATAAGACCACTGTGGACTTGTGAGTTGAGCAGCTTTAAACTTGTTTGGCAACTTCTTCCCCCTCCACCCGTTTAGGGCCAGACCCAGCAAAGCATTTCTGCTTGCCCTTCTCTTTAAAGGCCTCATCCAGGTCCTTTGATCTCAGCAGACTATTCTTGTGCTTAAATGTTTTGCCAAACACCAGCTGGAACAGCACCAGCTCAGCACCGATACAATCCTCCAAGGGCCGCTTGGGGTGTGTAAGCGTACCTTGCCTGCTGGCATTACATTAGATGGACTCCTGGTCATCCCTACCAACATCAGAAGTCATAAGGAAGTCAGAAGATGAGCACCTAATTTTAAGGGCTACAGTAATACGTGCTTAATTGGTTGCTACTCACACTACACCTTACACTGCTGTCAGACCGCTATTTTTTTTGCCCAGACTTCTTTCTTCAAAAATGCTTTGGCAGAAAAGCTCGCAGGATGGAAAGAGGATGCAGCAGCAGCGGGGCCAAACTCCTAGAATCCAAATTCCTAAAAGGTGTGTTATGGAATGAAATCTTAGAATAACAAATGAGTGTGGCTGCTTTGGAGATACTTCCCCACAGCTTGAAACGGAGATGTGGGAATGTCTACACTTGTACTCAAGCTGTTTGCATGTACATTTAGTAAAACTCTAATATTCATCACTCGGCAGAAATTGGGCTGATATTAAAGCAAATATTTCAAGAGAGGATTTATGCCCAAATCTGCTTCTACTTAAATTGTTTCTAAAATATGAGTTCATTCACCATGCGCCTAAAGCAAGGACCAAAATGAAACAGCTGGTGCGTAGACCAGAAGAGAGAAGCACATGCTCAACGAGATGTGCTGCATCAGCACTCTTTCACATATGACTCTGCACTAGCCAGCGCTGTGCCGCAGACCTGACACCAGTGGTGTAAATTCAGGTTGCTTCTGCTCCTCTGATTTCATTAGAAGGTGAGACAGGAGGCCAGAGAGCACAGGAGGAAGGTATCACCACCAGCCCCTCCTGCCACTGGAGCGTAGTGGAGAATTCAGGCCAGAAAGATTCATACTCATTGCGAAATGACGGACTTGCTCGTGCTTCCAGCTGAAATTGATGTGAATGATTTCATCCCCAACAAGCCTTGCTCACTCAAAACGAGCAGAAATCACCTCATTACTCCCTTGCGGTGGTGAGATTTACAAAAGAGACATAAAACCCGCATATGGTGCCAGGTTCTTATTCATTTAAGCAGGACTTAAAGCCAGCAAATGGTCCCAGTAAGTTCGTGGGGCTGCTAGCAGAGCAAAGCACGCCACGGGACAAGGAACTTGTTTCAGTTCTCGCCTTAAATTCTCTTGCACTGTTTGGTTATGCACAACACCCCTCCACATGCACACCAGTGGTAAATCACTGGCCGATTCATCAGATGTGCATGCCTTTCTACTATCTTTTATAATTATTCTCCTCATAACATCCACCACCAACAAAGTTTTTCCAGGTTACAAGTTAACCACCTGCTGAGTGACCAAAATGCTGGCCCAAAACTTCAAACACATTCCATTACTTTCATATGTGAGTAATTTTATGCTCAGGAATAATGTCACATTAGTCATAATATCCTTTGAATTCACTGTCTGAAGGATCAGAGCCCAGAAGTATCCTCAAGTTCACCAGTTGCCATGTTTTCCTCTCAAAGAAGGAACAAAAAAAAAAAAAAAAAAAGAATGCACTGCCTGTTTGCTGTTTTCATGAGGTAAGATGGCCAGAAATACTGGGATTTTTATATTTGACATATAAGTCATAACTAGAAAAATCTACCTTGTACTTGGAAATTTTCCCCCTTGTTTATATGGATAAAAAGTCAAAGAGCAAATCTGATTGTTTTTCTTTAACAACATAAAACTCAACTCAGTTTCACGCATTAACACAGAAGTAATTTTTCAAAATAATTCAGGCAAGCATTTAACTTATAAATTATAAGTTATTTTTGCATTCTAATGGGAAAACTTTAATACAATCATGATATAAAATACTGGAAAATATGCAGGCTTGTAACAATCTTTATTTATTTAATTTTGATTTCCTGTAACTTATTTGAGAAGCTGGACTAGATCTTGCCCTATCTAAACTTACAGTAGATGTAACTGCTACTTCCTTCTAAAGAATGACTCTGCCGGTAGGTATCTTCTCTAAATATATAAATATTTGGTGTTATTTCCAGATCCTTACTAACACAAGTTGTACTGCAAATTTCAGAGCAGTAGTGAGAAACTGAAATTAATGGGGAAAAAAAATAATTAGTATTGTTCATGTGAGAAAACAATTCCAGCATGACCTGCCCTGGCTCTGATTCAAGTAAGTCTTCAAACATGCAGCCAAGTACAAGCACAGATGTTGTTGTAAATAGGAAAGGGGTAGGCTACCCCCTGAGAAATGAGTAAACTCTGCATTGCCCAAAATTAGAAGCACATGGACTCCCTTCACCTGCATTTGCCCTGATCTACACCACTGCAAATATAGAAGCTGGCTACCTGAGCCTGTAAGCCAGCCGTGTTGCCATAAATAAGCCAGCCACGCTGGCCAGAAGACCATCATAAGAAAGCTTCAAGGTTTAGTGATGCAGTCACCAGGACAGCCTGTGCTACAGAAACCACATGCTATTTGTAGTTAAAATGACTACACAGCAGCCATTCCTTGCAAAAGTTATTCTGATCCTGGCACAATTATGCTGTTAGCTGGAACAAAGATACGACTTAAGTTCATTAGCCACACATTCTTTTTAGTATCTCCTTGACAAGTACTAATGACAATATTAATCGTTATAATTAACTTAGTTACAGGATTCAAAGCAATCTCCTAAATCAATACAGGGATACACCTCACTGCTTAGTTCAAACAGGTCTGGACTTCTTCAAATAGAGAGGGGTTGAAAAAATCTGCTTCTTTGCAATGTGTAATACCTTGAACCAAAATAGCTTTCCTCAAAAATTTGTTTTCTCCTCTTTCACCACAAAATGCACGACACAACTTGACAAAAGGAAGACTCCCCCGCCCAGCGTAACGACTTGTTATTCCAATCTTCAGAGCCAAGGTGCAAGTGGGCCTGCCAGGGATGAGAAAACAAATTGCTAATTCTAATACCCTTGAAACAATCACTTTTCTAATTTCGTTTCCAAACTTGATTAAATATTTTAAGAGATACACACTTCTAAATTCAACACAAAATAAATGCATTTGAGCAATGTTCCTTGCATACTGGCTGAAGACTCTGCAAGAGGCAACGCACTTCAGAGAGAAGCTATGGTTTACTCTGACACTGGCAATTGAAACAATATCCGAACCCCATGATAATTACAAAGGAAAGTTCATTACAGGTATTTTATTTGTAGTATAACTGCCTAACTCCTTCTGCCCATTTTTGGATAAAGTTCTTACAGGCCAACATTTACCAATAGCCCCAGCAGGAACAGCCTAATCAACCCTAATACTCAGCTGTGCCATCAGCTTTGTGTCTGAAGGGGATGACATTCCTGTCCAGCAGATGTTTCCAAACTTTTATAGCAGGCCAGAGGTTCAAGTCTGGCACCGACCAGTAACTAGACAGTTGTATGAGACAGACAGACTGCAAGTTGTTTACGATGATGCTAACACCCACTGGCCCAAACACACAGCAGGTTCTAGAGGAGGCACAAGCAAGGAGGTTTAAAGTCATGCCTGTGGTAAAGCTGAAGAAAGGCAGCATACCAAACACTTCCCATTTCTTAGGGCATTTGTCTCTGAGGCAGAATCCACCTTCATGTTAACTAATGTACCCTTTAATAGGCTGAATAAAAATGTTGGTATCGCTCATTCCAGATGTAAGACAACACTAACATGCCAATTACGTGATGCAAGCCCGACTGACCTTTTCAGAAATGCTGGGAGGACAGGGGATGACTACATGCCTATCTAGCATTCTTTCCCTTTAAGCTAAAAAAAGACCTTCCAATAGAAACTAACTTCTGATTAAACTTAAGAATCAGCTGCAGCCACTCTTTACCTAAGAGAAAAATTAAGGTGTATTTGGAAACAACATAATTTGTCTAGATGTAGCACTTCAGTGCTGCCAGTTCCCATGGTTTTCCTAAATTGAATGATTCCTCTATAAAGCTTTCCCAAACGCATCATCCTCAGAAATATGTATACATTTCTGGGTTTTAATCAGTGCATTGCTGGATCAATTTTAGGTGTTTAATACTGGTTATATTCAATGCTACATTTTCCTGTCTTCTAAGGCAGACTAACCCCCAAACATAGACAAGGACATGACTTCATAGGGGACTATCAGGCTAAGTTAACAGATGAGAGATAGAAGCAGAACATACTATAAACTGATTATCAAATTAATTCAGGTTGTCTTGCTTTTCCCAAAATTCAGGCTTCGATAGGCTTAGAATTAGCACTGATAAGCATCTGCATTAAAAAGTATCTTTAAATAAATAGCAGTAGTACCCCTCTAGTACCTCTCTGACTACTTCCAGTCCAGGCATTGCGCCCTACGCAGCCTTACTGGTTATGAGCTGCACCGTCAATACCCAGGTTGGAGCTTTATCAGTTGCTTCTAGCAAATATCCTGCGTGTAACACCTGCATGCAACTTTAATTTCTTCAAAACTATTTGCAAACTGGGTCCATAATGACTGAATAGCTAAATTTAAAATACATTTTCTGTTGTTCTGTTGATATTAACAAAACTTAAGGTGGAAGGGAAGAACTCCAGAGCCCAGGCTTAATGCTCTCATGTCATATAAACCATTAACACTCATAGTAGATAATAATGACTTAAAAAAAAAAGAAATACTTCATGCATACATGCTAGCATGTAACTGTTCTACACAAAATGCAACAGTGCCAGGAATAAAAAGTCACTGTGATTTAAAAATTTAAATTATCTGCTTGAGCTGGGGCAGAGATTTGCACACAGGTAGTACAAATAAGAATGCAAGACTCTTGATCTCTATCTTAGCAACAAGCAATGGAAGAAGAAAGTATGTTGCAATCAAATTGTGCAAGAACTTTTCTTTTTCTTCCACTTTGGTCTCAGTGGATGAAAAGAGCTTTTTGTGACCATCTAGAAAACTCCCTTCTTTGCAGAGATGTTACAAATACTTCTGATGATTGTCCTGTAGTTGCTACTTTGCCCTTGTCTCCTTCATTTATTGTTTGTCTGAGTGTACTTGTGTTTTTATTCCTTGCTTGTAAACTTTCTGGAGTGTATTTGTCCTTTTGTGCTGAGTTTAACAGTGCAAATAATGAAATTCTGGTCCAAGAATGGGTTCCCAATACAACTGCAAAACAAATAATAAATTAGGCTGGCTGACTAGAATAGTGATCTGAACAAAGTTATCTCCATGTCCAGGATGTGGCCGATCAAATGTAATGCAAAATGAGGTAGGATGTGTTATTCTACTGTTCTTCACAGTAAATTATTTCTCTACCCCCACAAAAAAATGGCTCTTAACTTGGTGTCTCAGAAACTTTAGAGATTATCCAGGTAAGTTATGCAGGAAAAACCCAGATTAAATACTTTGAGAGTTAAAAATTTTGCAATTTATAGAAAAATACAAAATCCGAATGGGAGTGGCGTTTTGAAGTACAGCCCTGTTTTTAAAAAATGTATGTCCCAGGGGATCTCTGATATTACATTTTTCCTGATAGAGCCATACATTACACATAGTCAGAACACAGAGGATCAGACATGATGGTGATGAGGCTCGTAACAGCCATAGTAGTAATGGCAACTTGATGATCAGGCTAGGAAAATGGACAGGATAGCAGGGAGAGAGGGAGGATATGGAGAAGATGCAGCAGGAAAAGAACTACATATTTTTGAAAAAAATAAAAAAAGTCAGACTTTATAGACCATAAGAGACTTTGTGAGAAAGTAGAAGAGGTAATTGTTCACATTCCAAACATTTTGATATATAAACTGTGCAACCACTGCCCATGAATAGCCCAGCTGTTAACAATTTTTTTTTTTTTCCAAGATAATAATTAAGCTTTATGCCAAGCAACGTTTCTTCAAGTGAATGATAGTTTGAAAGTCTGGTCAAAACATAGCTGTGACATAATAAGTTTTTAAAGAGTGCAAGTGACTCTGAAAAATCCCAGTCTGGGTTTGAAAGAAGACCCAGTTTATAACCCAATTAGGAAGAAAGCACTTTCAGGCTTTCACTCAAGTGGAATTCTCAGAGAGACTCCCAAAAAAGCCAGTCCTGCACGCACATCTGTTTCCAGTGTGATGCTGGTATGCAAACTATTGTCTATTGGAAGTGTGTTGTGGTAATGTTTGCCAGGGTTAAAGACTGGGTCAATTTGATCAAGAAGCTAAAATTAGCTTCTGTGTGTTTTCCTGAAAAGAAAAAAAAAAAATACTGTAAAGCTCTTTGTTTTCCTTCAAGTCTTGTTCTCAGATTTCTGTTCGGCTGTGTGAACTACCATAAAGCAGACAGTTCCAAAACCTACTTCTTCCTTTCTTCCTTACTTGTCCTTTTTAATTGAAGCAACAAAACCAGCAGCCATTAGCTTCTACAGAACTGAGCAGTCTGATTCCATGTCTCATTCATCACTAGAGTTTAAAACTCACTAAGGCACTCAAAATCCCTACAGTAAGATGGATGCAAGGAAAAAAATTTGTCTAGTGAAACTAAAACAAACAGAGTAATTTTAGCTACTAACACAATTTAGAAAAAATCTTCTTACATTTCTGACAATGATAAAATTGCACATTTCTGGAAACATTTTAGTGCTTTGCCTTTCAGTCACATGCACCTTTAACTATCCATCACTTGTATCTGCTGTATTACAGTCATATACACAGGAACATTTCTATGTCTATTTTCATAAGAAACACAACAGCTAATTTATTCTTAAAGCACTTAATTAAAGGAAACTTCTTTATATGGAAATATTTACTAAATTAAATGCTGGTAACACTGTGCCTGTTCATGAAAGCTTTTAATTAAAAATATTTACATTACTAAATGGTGGAAAAAATATTAAAAAAAAAGGTCAAACTAAAATTGTACCTGTCATAGATCATTGGGTTCCATCTTTACTGACCTCAGAATAGCAGGTTCAGTTTGGGAAGAGGATCCCCCTTCCCCAGAAAGTAAAAAAAAACATGAAGGAAAAATAATCTCCACACATTTTGCTTACACCCACTCTCTAAGGGATGTTCCTACAGTGGAGGCAACTGAATGTTCATTTTAAAGCATTATAAACAGAAGATGTAAGGATGAGAACATACAGTAGAATAAAGAGAGCCTAGAAAAAAATGTCAGCAAAGGCTCTGGTCCTGTAAATAATGTCACATGAATACTTTGATAACTATGAATAATCCCAAGTACTCTAGTGGGAACTACTTTACATGTGTAAATGTTTGTAAGTTTGGTACATCAACGCACAGAGTATAACAGTAAAAAGTTCCTGTAGATACTTCTTGGTCGGAATTTCTGTAAATTAGGAGACAAAACCTTGATTCTTTAAGATATGCCATCTTAGAGCAATTGCTCTTTAAACTGGTCTGAATTTCATCAATATTGATGGCCACACAGGCCCAGGATACCATGCCTACACCATCAGAAAAATCAAAGAGTTATTACATTGGCTCTGGGAAATAAATAAATGACTGGAAATGTCTTTTGTTTCAGCCACACTGTACAAAGCAGCCTGAGACCAACACTGTTTCTTTGCTGTGGATTCTTTCCCATCCACAGAAATCTCCCTTCTTTTACTAAAGACTAGCTAATCTTTTAACAGTTAAAAATTGATAGGTTCTTATAAGGCAGTGTGGAACAACATGCTAATTTCTGAATAAACAGTAATTTTAGAATTCATTTACTAACTTAGCACTAAAATGGCAAAATTAGAAAAATGCTAGCTTGACGTATTGTCAGTGCTCAAAAAGCTACCTTGAATTCAGTGAATGCATTTTCTGTTTAATCAGCTATAGATGCAGGACCAAAATGAAGTTAGCTGAGCAGGAGAGAGGTCTTCTTGAAGATTGCATGCTTATTAATAAGTCTTTGATTGTCTTTGGGTTTGCATTTGGCAACATTGGCCTAGCTCTGTTGTTCCAAGTACAGACTTGTCCTCAAAATACGCAAAAATATTTCTGTAAGATTTCCTATAGTCCTTCAAAATTTGCAGGAAGTCTGTCTTTAAAGACAGTGAAAGTGTAAAAGGCAAGAAGTTACCATCTCTATTTTCTTGCTTTTCAAACTGTATATGCTATGTTTTCTTAATTTTTAATCTTTTATTCTATTTTATACACTATGTTTTCTTAATTTTTAATATTTTATTCTACTTTATGGACATCTAAATATAGTGTATGTATGTGATATACTATGTATATTAGCGTCATCATCCCTGAAAAGAGATTTGTACACCCCCCACCCCCCCCCCCACCCCCAAAATAAACACACGCACACACATACTGAAGTTTCAGACCTACTCCAATAAACTGGACTGAGAAAATTTTACTGGTATCAGAGATAAGGATTCTACATCTGATATTGCATTTCTGCTATTTCTCCCTCCACCCCTCCCAAAATCATAGTTTACTTTTCTGTGCAAATCTTTTCGTGGTGAGTATTTTATGGTGTATCTCCCTCTATTTCTTAGATAGGAGTTACACTCTGGAGGCAATCATGTAAAGTCACAATATTCCTAGTAAAATCAAAGGCCACACTCGCTTAAGAGCTTGAAGCATCTGGCTCTCCATGAAACGCTTTCATGCAGTTTTCCCATGGGGTCTTTGGGCCACAGATTATTGTAGCTGAGGGGAACGTCTCCTTGGGAAACAGAAATACAGGCAGCTTTTTTGCTTTCCTGGGAACGTTCACCATGTCCCCGGTTTTATTGGAGATAAGCCTATGAAAGTTAAGAGAGACTGAGGAATTCTGCACTACAGGGAGTACAACTACATGCAAATGTCTATCTGGAAATATAGCAACATCTTTCAGTTTCCTAATCAAGATACACTTCAAGCAAGAGATGAATTTTATTTGTCCTTTCTATGCCTCAACCTGGCCCTGGAAAAAATCCTGAAAAATATATTATGTGTAACATCAGTGACCTTTAGGACTACTTTTAGGAAAAGAAGAGTCCATCTTTATTGAGATGAAAACAGGGTATAGCACTGATGGAAAACTGGAAACCAAATGCACTCTTCCACATTTGGGAATGAGTTTATGCACATAAGTGACATACATCCCATTTTCCAACACAGTCTCAGTTTATCTATCTACCTCCAGCTGGAGTAAGGAAATCAAGGGACTCACCCATTTCTTCCATAGATCTCATCACTCCAGGTCATCTCAAGACCTTTACTACTTTCCTCCAGGGACAGAAATCGCATTCTAGGAAAGGGATGGGAGTCAGCTGCAGGCACCCAGAGCACTCCCTGGTTGCTGGTGGAGGACACCACATCCCACAGCACAACCCAGGTGCTGCAGCTGCACAGCAAAAACAACATCATGGGCTTCGTTGGCTTAAATTCATACAGCTGGCTCTCAGCTGCCTTCTGGCTGTAGACCCTGTGGTTCTTCTGTCTTGAGAAGTATGCTACATCAATGAGTTTCTGAGGCTAACCATGATCTTTATGCAGCTTTTTCAGGACCAGCTTTTCTTCAAGATGCAAGAAATCAGGTAATTGGAGATTAAAGGCTTAATTACCATTTGCGACTACCATTTTTTGTATCTACAGAACAGGGAAGTAAGAAGAAACCTTAAAACAAGACCAAAACCTTTGCTACTTCTTCCAACTATACTAGGTTGCCTCAGAAAAGCTTATCTATACATCAAGACCTTGTCTAAACCTAAGTTATTGTTTTAGGTTAGACATTCCCTTATGCTCTGTCCTGCATTTCATTATACATGTGCCTCTTTTTCAGCTACTGGGGAGTACGCAGCCATTATTTGCTTTGGATAAGATACCTTATTATTGTGCATTTCTCATTGTGTGCATTGCCCTGTTATTAAGGTAATTTGAAGCAGCCACGTGCAGAGTAACAGGGGAAATCTCTCTCAGTCGTATGCCTCATCCTATGGGCACAATTGTGTTCACATTATTCAAAGCTGACTATTATGTTACTACAGAAATGTTCTTGTTCAAGTGAAATTCAGTATTTTTTCTTAAAACAGGCAGGTTATTAAAAGACTGTGTCTTAACTGCAGTATTGGCTCTCATATATAAATACTAAAAGGAAGGAGGGGAAACAAAGTTTGCTAAATTAGATTTTTTTGTATTTAGCCAAACTAAAACACAGTAGGGCACCAAAGGCAAAGCTAACGTAAAACCTGCCGAACAGCTTCTGTAATAACACCATTTGCTGAGCTCCTTGAGAAAAGACATTGTGGAAAAACATTACATGTGCCTGCAAACCCCTTACCCCCCACCCCAAAAAAAACCCCAAACAAACAACCAACAAAAAAACCAAACCCCAAAACAAAAGAAAAAAACCCCACCCCAAACAAGCCAGAAGAGGACAGAAGTTATAATTTTCTACAGAAGAAGAATTAACGTTTGCTGTCTCCGCAGCCACAGCACAGATCACCCATTCACGCAGCAAAGCGCGAGGGCCACACAAGGAAGGAAGTCTTCAGCTACTGAAGATCATTAGCAGCAGCGAGGGAGGCCGCTGTCAGTCGCTTTGGACTAGTTTCTCTGGATACTCGTACAAAGGACGGAAAATTATCGGCGCCACCGGGCCTCTGCCCAGGCCATCCTACAGATGAACACATGAAACGTTATGCCATGAGAATGAATGCCCTGGAAGAAGCCGAGGGGTGGTTTGAGCCCCTGCATCCATTAATCACCCTGAATGTGGTCTCATGCTGGGATTCACAGCCAAGGCAGCCAGCAAGGTTGACTCCTCTGAGAAGGGGAGGCGTCAGAATAACATTAGAAGCATCAAATGTCCTCCCTTACCCTGGTATGGAAAGCTCATCTAGGAGGTGTCAGGATAAAACATGAGAGCTGCAGTTGTACTTAGAGACATGAAGGAGTGATTCACTGTTTCATGGCACAAGTGGAGGAGGAGGCTGCAATAAAAACTTTTACAAGGTGAGATCTAAACCCTGAACACAGTGCAGGATTACAAAGCCTTTTTTGTCTTTTCTCAGTTTTTTTTTTTTTTTTTCCTGAGAGAGCTGACTGTGTTGTAATTAAACTGTAAATTTCTTGAAACTAGAGCACAAGCTATTATGTTCCTGACACACCTGCTTTATGAAAGTTACCCACACACTCACATGCATTTTTGTTGACCTGTACTCTTTTAAGAAGGAATCCAAAAGACTTAAACAGGAAAAGTATGCTGCAAACTGCTACCCATGAATGGCCACCTTTTAATTATTAAGGAAGATAACAAAAAAGATGGAATGAAGTGAACGTAGTAGCATCTCCTTCAGGTCTCCTGGGGAAAAAAAGCCAACAACCAAGAAACCCTTGGTAAAGATGCACTTCTGAGAAAAAGAAATTATTTAGATTTTATAAATATTAAAGTATAACTGTGCTGATATATTAAGTCTTTACAAATATATGTTAATTAGAATTTCTTGCCTGAATAATTTTTTGGAAGGTATTCATAATGGTAAGACCTCCAATAGGATTACTCAAAATTTAATGGGTCAAGGCAGAAATATATCTGCCTGACAAGACCTGATGAGCCAAAAATAACACATTAATATTTCACATACACATTCTATTCATTCACAAATTAAGTCATTTAATGACAGCTAAAAATCAGAGGAAATCATCACAAAATGACAAATTACACAATTAAAGCACTAAATTTTCACAGAAAAACAGGAGAACCAGAGAAGTAAAAAAACTTTTCCTGTGACCTGAACACGCTCGCTCCTCCAGCAACAAATTCGGGATTATTCTTATTTCTGCTGTCCAAGCAATTCCGAATTTCAATCAATTCTGTCTTGCCCAAATCTAATAGAAATTTACCATGAAGCCATACCTAACTCCCTGACACCCACTTAAAAACTCAAAGCTAAAATAGGCCGAGATACCACTTTGAACACTGTTACAAGCAGGAGTGTTTAATTGAATACTGCCTTTAGGACTGCATCATACCATTCTGTACTTCACTGAGGTGCAGAATAGCTTAGGGTGCTCTACAGTGTTCATTACAATTAAAAAAATTAAAATAAAAAGAGAGAGAGAGAGAGCAAAAGCTCATATTCAGTACTTGTTGCATGCATGCATGCCATGTTCTCCAAGATATGTATTGTATCTACTTTTGACTTTACTGCCATGTCACTCAGATAAATAGAATATCTTCTTTTATGCAAGATGTTCCTATGTCTGTTTTCCCTGCTCAGATAATCTTCCAAAATCTTGGCTACAAACAAATACATTAATTTTTTTCAGGTAATCTCACAGAGGTTTGGAAATACAATTTCATATGTAAGTGCTGAAACAAAGTCAGGCCCTGAAAAATTCGCAGGTGTTGAACACCTTACTCATTGTGGAAGCTGGGAAGGATCACTTACAAGGTTGCCTTGTTCCTATGCTCTTTTCCCAAGCTTTCATTATTGGCCACTGACAGTGACAGGGTGTTTAGCAAGATGAAATTCTGGTTTGAGCTAGCATGGCAGTTCCTATGAATAGTTAATACACTGTTGAAAGTTCAGTATTTTCATACTAGTTACTCTCAAGATTTCCTTGTAATCCTCTGTGATGGCACATTTCTCTAATCCTTCTCACTCCATCTGTAGACCAGCTGGAGTCTTAACCTGATACATCCCTGGTCTGATGTTTCTTTAGCATATATATAAACTGACTTGCACACAAAACTTTTGCTATTTTAGTTCACCTCTCTGTATTTTCCATCTGGAGAGGAAAGCATTGGCACTTCACGTCTGTCACTTTGCTGGTCTTCGTTCAAGCAGGTTGCCAGAAGAATGCTCTGGAAGCCAAATGACTGACTCTGACTGCGGTGAGTCTTGCTCCTACCTCCCAATAGAAAACAAACTCTCTGACTCTTTGTGTTTCCTTCCTGTTTCCACTTAATGTTTTAAGTAAGAACATTCCAACCTTTTCAAGCTGTTACTTGCCGTGGTGCCAGGACCAAGAAGAGGTAGAGGGACAAAGCACAGAAACCTGGTTGATGAGTAAGTATGGGTCCAGATGAACTCCCCTAGAAAGAAAACATTACTTTGGGTGATTTAGGACACCCACTGCCCCAAAGCCCAAAACCTGTTCCCAGGGACTGTAAGGACCCAGGCTCAGCTGATGACAGAATCTTTATCCCTCTTCTAAACAGGAATTAAGCACCCTGCAGCAACAAAAAGGAATGAAGTGCAAGGAAAGCCTGAGATAAATAGGAATTTTAACAAGATGGAGAAAATTCAGAGAGAGAGATTGAAGTGGAATGGATTGCAGGACTGACATCCTGACAGAAGGGAACAAACAAGTCTAAAATTATTTAATTCTTTTAAAAATAGGACCAAGACAGAGACACACTGAAACATTTTCAGACTTCAGAGTCTGTCTTTGGGTGTGATTGCTCTTCCCTAACTTTCTGGGCTTTGTCCCTGAAGACCTTTAAAAGTTGGAGAACTGTCCTCAAATATATGTCTGAGCTTTAAATGACAAAGAGTTTCAGAAGAGGTTCTTGGCCTCAAGAAGTTTGCAGCTGGAGTTTGGCAGCTATCAGAGCATAACATACGCTACATCTGTTGAGGGAAGTTTTCAAATGAATAGATGTAAAAATGGTAGTGTAGAAAAAAAGCAAAGCTAACGCAATACTGATCATCTGGCCCCTACATGATGACAGTATTATGTATTTTAAGTTTACGAGCCATACAAATACTATTACATATTTTAAAACATGCTAAAAAATAAAAGTAATTACACTATGATGGTGACAGTTTATTGTTTGCAGGTGTACAGCACCGGAGGGTCTGGCTCTCTGGATTAACAAGTGACAGCACTGGCAGATACAGACAGCTGTCAGTCATCTTGCTAAACTAGAGAAGTAACCCAGAGATGATGCAATGAAGATGATGCAACAACCAGAACTGAAAAGCACAGGTGTAGACTGGAGAGTAGATGCACAGGAATCCAAAGCTCTAGGAAATGTCTTCAAAAAAAATTATTTTTTTTGGCCATCCTCAAAAGGATTTAGCCACAGGAAACGCAATTGCTCTGCCTGGTATTGTCTGGATTCCTATGTAAGCTATCAGGTTACAGTCAGAAATTACTAGGCAAGTGGCATGTACAGGCTCTGCTGTCACAGCCTAGAAAACTGTCATTGTCCCACAGCTCACAGAACTTCCATGAAGCATGAAGACCAGCAATTCTCCCTGTGAAGGCCACTCTTGCAACAATTGTCCTGTGAGCAACAGAATTAATGATGTCTGTCTCCTCACAGGTTTCTATTTTTTTAAGGTCCTTCCCCATCTCAGCAGCTTCCTCACTCCTCCAACAGCTCCTGCTCTTCTTGTGTTCCCTATAGCACCTCCCCAGTCAAGAGACAGCATCTGCTAGAGCCAGGCAAGTGCATACATGTGCCTGTCTGACCAGGCAACTACTGTTAAACAGAATGGACAACAGCAAAATTGTACTTGCCATTCCCTCAGTGAGGCATTCATTTCAGTTCCTCTCCCTTCCCCTGCCACTGATTTTCAGACTTAAAGAAAATTAATTACCTGCGAGACTCTCATCTGAAATTGTCTAGCAGGTTCAAAAGCCCCCAGGGAAAAGGAAGGCACAGAAAAACAGTGTGATTGCCTAAGCCTTGTTTCCTTAGGAAACCAGCCTAAACACACATTCAAATGAGAAATACCAACTGTAGGCTTCCTCTGGTCTGGTCCCTTAATCAGCAAACATTAATACTTACATGGAAACGGAGGGGAGTATAAAGAAGTTAATTTCCAGGGAAGGTTTTCCCCTTAAGGTATCACTACTGTTCTTGGCCTCTTTGACTAACATCAACGTTGCTACATGCTGAAAAAAGGTCTCGCTTGCAGCATACTTAAAAAAAGACAACACACTCTCAAAACGGCTGGTAGGGTAACTGGCAGAGCTGGGTGAGAAATCACTACCTTGTTCCTAATAATCTTTCTGCATTGTTAAAACTTTCCCACTTTACACCGCTATGAACCCAAGCCTTTTGAAGTTGAGAGAGGGAAGCCAAAATATAACAGTGGCCCCAGGAGACACCTATCCCAGAACCGCCTGTTGCTCAATGTGTAGAAAGCCCTTACCCATCTCTTAAATCCCTAGTCCACTGAAAACACATCAGGAGCTTGAAACTTAGTCCTTCAGATGTGCCCTTTAAACATCTTAGTGGTTATTTCCAGGTTGTTTCCATGCATCTTTTTTGTTGGAGTTGTGATACCTTTGCATAAATATTTTCCTACATTTGGACCAAAGAGCATACAGGTCTACGGACTACAGACCAGAAGTTTCAGGTGGCATGTGGGAGACTGGGGTGAAGTCATTGCTTGCAAAATGATTCCTATGGAATAGATCTGCAAATACCCAGTTTAGAATATCTAGCAATATTGTAAAATACACTGCTGTAACGTGGGATTGAATTGGTAGGTCACTGGTCTAAGATTGGCAGTGCTGGTAGAGGTAATGACACCTTGATCCTGTTTTTTTGACTGCCAGTGAAATTAGTATGCTCCTGCAAACATTTGATTTAAATAAAACAACATATTTTTTTTCTGTGATAAAATATTTCATCAGAAAAATCCCAAACCAATCTAGTCACTGGAAATTGTAACACAAGCCAATAGCTTCTCACCCCAAGGGTAAGGGTAACACTTCTTCAGCGCTCCCGTGCCCCCCAGGGCAGATTAGAGGAAGAAGTCCAAGATGTAATTTGATTCTGCCAGGGCTGAGTGCCGTACTAGTAGCAGACCACTCTGCTGGCTCCAAATTTAAATTACTATTTAAATAAATTAGAGAAATTGAAAATAAACCTTAGAAGTTAGAGATTAACATCATCTTATCAGGTAATGAGAAAGAGCATGTGCCATTTTTGCCCTAACAGGAATGCACCCGTCACATTATTCAGTTTTAACGCACACAGAAACCAGAAACAGATTTGCCATCAAATGCCCTTTCTGAACCAACCAAAATAATACTCTTCTTTCACTGACATGAAATGATGGGAGGAGGGATGATTTGAAGTGGGGCCAGCGAAAGGGGAGTCATTAAAGTCCTTGTATAAACTCATGTTTTTTCACTGAACTTTGTAAATTTCATCTTCTTTCTCCCATAAATTTCTATTGACTCTACTTGTAAACCCCTCATTTCCACTGCAGCCATGCTTTAATTTAGAATGGAAGACACCTGAATTACATAAATCTCCAATACAAAGTAACATTTTATGTGCAAAGTAAGAGCTGTCATGAAAAACGTAATGAAGAAGAATAGCTCGTACAGAGGGCTCTAATGCTATCCAGCTGCTGCTATATGGCACTCACTGATAAGACTTTGTTTTAACTTTACAATAGAGAAAGTTTGGGAAAGGTTAAAAATCAAAATACAGGAAGTAAAACTCTTTATACTTCATCTGTTACATTTCCTCTTAAGTAGCATTTATTTTCTTACATAATTTAGTTTTCCACAAAGAACATGTATGCGTGCCTTTTTCTCTTGTTTAATATAAAGAGAAGCAGCATATTAAGTCGTGCTTTTTAGGTACATGTTTTTAGGCAGCATTCCTATTTTTCTTGGGAGGTTTAAAGGAAAGGATTGTGGAAGAATGGAGTGACACAAAACCTCCAGAGTTACAAAAAGCATAGTGCGATTCTGAGTTATGTTTTTGGGATACTCTAATCACAGTAACACTGTGACATTGCTACCATCCTATATCTTTCATTACGTTTTGAAAAGGGGCTAGTTCATTCCAAATTAAAAAGTGCTAGGAATTTACAAGTAAAGTGCTATTATAATGCTTATTACTTTTCACTTGTTTAGGCAATAACCACTGGAAACTTGTTATTGAAAGGTGTTTTACCAGTAACTGTGTTGACAATTATATTCATGAACCAATTTTGCCACAGAGCCATAGAAATAAATTTTAAAAGTATGTCTGAAAGATAAGCACAGATATTAAAAGGGGATAAAACAGATAAACTTGGCCTTCCAGTTTACAAATGAAATACTTCCTTTTCATGTTAAGGTGCAAATGCGGTAATATGGTGCCCAGCCACAAAAACTAGGATGACCTCGATTAGGACGGGACTGGAAACAAAAGTGAAACTGACTAAATTATTTTTCTTTCCAAGAGGGGAAAACCAGCAGAAACTGTAAAAAAAGCCCCTAGAGACAACTTGTAGTGTTAGTATTTCAGTGACCAAATTATGAATAGTTGGCACTTTGAAATATGTCTAAAATTACCCATCTCTTCAAGTGGCTTACCCTATGTTGCAGTAATAGATATCCCTTCCCCCTTATTTTTGTTTTATTTATTTAGAACCTCGACAAGAGAGGCCAGAGGAGGCAGATATCTACCCTACGTGTCAAAAACAATGCAGGCTGATAGCGATTACCATAGAGCAATGAGAAGCTTCATTCTTCCCTTGTAGTGCATGTGCGGTATCTCATTAGAGTTAAAAATGTAGCCTGCAGGAGAGCAGACCCCCAAGGAACAGAGCAAACTACACTCGAGAAAGGTTAGCATGCAAACCCCTTCACACACTGCGACCATTTACTGGTAAGCCAAACTAACCTGTTGATACTATCCTTTCAAGCATTTTTATTAACTTTGATGACAGTCGAGACGTGTTTCCAAATACTGAAGTTGACATCAATAATCTCTGAATCAAGCACTACTAACATCTCCCTGGGGAGGAGTGGGAAAAACGCTGTTGTAAAGACTCTTAATGGTAAACCTCTGCTAGCAATTATTTCAAGAGACAATGAACATTTGGCAAAAAAAGCCGAGGCGGCTTTGTTGAGGCAGCTTAATGGTATAGGAGCCAAAGAGTTAAAGCGAAGCTGCAAAGTTGTGCAGACCGCTGAAACCTTCCTGTTGGGAGTTCCTTTCAGAAGGAGTGGGAAAGGAACAGTATTAATAGCTATTGCTGGGCTGCACTTTCCCACAGGTCTGGACAGGATCTCCACAGTGGCTTTTGCCTTTCTGAAAGGAAGACCCGAAACGACTGCAGACATTGGAAACCTCTGGGCCTCACAAGGAGGAAACAGGAGGACCTGAAAGACAAACCAAGGGCTGTGCCATGCATTATGACTGCCCATGGCTGAATGGCCACAGAGGAGAAAAAGGGGGGGGGGGGGGGGGGCAGGGGG
>JAVJGI010000040.1:90299493-90422580 GCA_035590275.1 Ibycter americanus | reverse complement strand
GGGGGGGGGGCTAGATTAGGGAATTGGAGATGCATTAATTTAAGAAAGGAACAGGGTCAAACTTGGGGCTAGGAGGCTAATAAGCACAGAGCACACAGCAAGAAAGCTCACAGCAGGGTAAGAGTTCACTTAATTTATTCAAGCGATCTATTCCAGACGCAGTAAATGATACATTATTGGATCCAGACCTGCAACTGCTTACTAAGACCAACCTCACTTAAGTGTCATTACCCTCCCCTTTAGAAATATTGCTATTACCCAAACCTGTTCACAGTGAGGGCTTTACTCAGCTGGCAATCCACTAACTTTTGTTCTTTATGATGCTCCCCCTAATTCCCCCTCTCTGCTGTGGGAATTAGGCATAACAACCACCATGCTAACCGCAGAACACCCAAGTTGATCCAACTCTATGAGATTTTTAGTACTTTATTACACCGAAAACCAATCCCATGGATAGCAGACTATAAACAACAGCAAATGCTGTATCAAGCAAGCAGTAAGTGGTTAAAGACTTAAGAGATTTACTAGGGGGTTTCAATCAATCAAAGTCTCCTTCGTACAAATTAGAGAAACCTGAAAAAGAAAGCAGAGAAACACTTGTCATGGAAAATTTTAAAGGAACTTCAATTTTATGTCTTTTTCTTTGAACAAAAGAAAGGGCAGATGGTTTTACTGTAACAGATTGCCTTTTTTTTTTCTTGCTGAATTATGATTAATGCATTTATTAAGCAAGAACAAAACGGAGCAATTTTATGATAGCCAACCTCTTCAGTAGCTGGCTGTTGATGTCCTTAAGAATATCATGTCATCCAGCGATCAGGTTACACAAGATTTCAGAATACATTAGAACAGTACAGCACAGACAGAAAGTGTAGGGACTGCGAAGTGCATGGAAGGCATAAACCTTTGCTTAGTGGGACTTTCTTCTGTCCTTGGAAACCTGGTAAGGTCACACATTAAAGACTGCTTCTAACGACCTGTCTTCCTATTCCCAAGAGACAACTGACCCTTCTGGTTATCCTGGGAGGGGCTCTAAGAGTAGATGGCCTACACGCCCCTGCAGCTCTGGCTCTGTGCTTGGGCAGCCTCTGAAGATGGAGGGCACTCAACAAAGAGAAGATCATAACCCACCACTGCATCACGGAGGGAGGCCATAGTGCATATTGGGCTGTGCTTACACACTACACCACAGGTTTGCCTGTGCTTGCTTCTGCCCGTCTGCTTAGATGGCACCCCCAATAAGATTCGACAGCCTGGTGAAGTTCCTCTGTTAGACGCCTGTTTTAACTCATTCTTTCCATACTGCTGGGGCAATAACGTTCAAAATAGTCTAATCAGCCATGAAAAAGATAACTGCTGTAAAACTCACAATGTTCCTTCTGTCCTCCCTAGGCCAAAATTAAGTAACACTTAGCTTGACACCAAACACAGAACAGCTGGAATAGTGGGGAACTACTGAAAGTTTTGTTTGTGAAAAAGTTAATTGACTGAAACTCATATATTCAGCCATTTGCTTCCCATGTTTGTTAATTTCCCACGCTTAATAGCTTTTGCAGGGTCCTTTGCATTTCTCACTGGGGGCAATCAGTTCTTTATCTCTGGAAATTAGCACCTTTCGAAAGAAAACAATAGTTACCGGCTGCTCAACAGAAGCCTTTAGTGTGAGTGTGTTATGTATCTTTCAGATTCAGTGACTATTTGCAGAACTGATTGCAAGGCTAATGATGGTGTCAGCCACTATGCTACTTCATCTATAGCAGACGATCAAGGGCTCTTCATAATGCTTAAAGGAACATAGTAACCCCCTCAAACCTTTGGTCATCTTTTTCTACTATGCAATGTTATAGATTACTCTCAAATGCTTTTGCAACAAGCAAACACAAAACAAAGTTTGGCTCACAGTGTGAACTTTCAAGGTGGTCCAGTTTTGGGGTTTTGGGTTGGGACAGTCTAAAAGATAATTCTCAAAGCAGGATTCATATCTGTCTCTGAATGTAAAAATTAGGAACAACCAGCCTTTGGACTTTGATTTGCACACCTCTAGGTGATAGCATTAATAATTGGAGTGCTGGTGTCAATTTGCATTCCAAGCAGTACTATTCAAATTTATTATATTCAAAATATAAAACGGCCTCTGCAAGAGCCATAAAAAGTCAGAATTGCAGTTTCTAAATTTTTTTCTTGTTTGATTGTTAGTTTTGATCTTTCAGCATACAGATTTTCAGTCTTTTCTTGGAAATCTTAAGGGCTGCAAAGCAAAAAATCTGAGATCTTGAGGTAATCATCTAGCTCCAGGAGCCAGAGCTTTAAGAAAACACTAGATATTGCAAGACCCACACTAAAATCATGAGAGCTGGAAACGCCGTGTGAGGCTTTGGTTTCTCTTTACATAAAGTACTGAGGAAAAACAGCACGTAAAAAAGGTGATTAGATCCACCAGTCAGATTTATAAATGTAAGGGGGCTTAAAATACTCAAAATATATTAGATTGATAAAGAATATTTACTACATCTGATATATCTGTAATGTAAAAAAAAAAATCAGAGTATCATATACATAGACCCAAACTAAAGCCATTCATTTAAAGATCCCCTGAGTTTGTATGACTCACATAAGGAGAATTTTTAATTTGAAATTATTTTTCCCTTCTGATATCAGTGCCAACTCTCCCTGACTCCTTAACACGATTAGCAGCAGACAATGCCACCACTGTTTCCAGAGCAAGGACATAAGCTAGGAACAAGTAATATAACAAAGCTGTTCGTGGCTCTACAGTTAAAGGTTATGTCAGCATTTTCATGATAGAAACCCTGTTTCAGAGGTCAGTAACTCTTCTGGAAAAGCTCACTCTGTTTAGAAACTTGGCACAGAGGGTTCCCACCATAAGACACATTCTTTCAGGAAAACTTAACTATGAGCATGTATGCCTGTATATATATATATTATGTGTAGCTACAATGAGACCATAATTAAGGGTGCAGGATGGTCTCAGCAAAAGTGGAATTCTGCTTCTTCTCTAACATTCAGACACACAGTGTGATTTAAAAATTGCTAGGTCAGGTCCAGGACTGGGACAGTTCATGGCAATGTGACCTTGATCAAAGGGTTCCTACTATACACCTTTGCTTTTTGCCTCCCATGATCTGGCTTTTTAAAATGGTACATTTATGGAACCTTTAAAAATTTACAAACAGGGCTACAGAAATGAGCCAACACTGCACGAAACTCTTGCCACTGAAATCCTGGGCCAGTATCTTTATGAGTGACCTGGAGGAGGAGATGGGGGGCTCCCTCATCAAATTCGCAGATGACACCAACCTGGGGGAAACAGTCGATGTTGTTTTGCCATTCAGAGGTATCATGACAGGTGGGAGGAATAGGCCAACAGGAAACTTGTAAAATTCAACAAGGTTAGATGCAGATGGTACAGATTAATCAACTGTTGAAGTACTGCATGGCTAGCTAGCAGTTCTGCTGAAACAGACCCCAGGTCCTGGTGGCCAGTAAGCTGAACATAAGCCAGTGCTGAGCCCTGGATGTTGTTAGCCTTCAACCTTGCCAGGGCAATATTAAAAATCCTACAGCCAGTAGATCAAAGGAAGCGATAATTCCCCTTTACTCAGCACTTGTTACACTGCGTCTGGAATGGTATGTCCAGTTTTGGGTCCAACAGCAGGAGAAAGATGCTGAAAAACTGGAGTGAGTCCAATGGAGTGCTGCCAAGATGGTCAGCTGGAGCTGGGAAAGACTTTTGTGATGAGGCGAGGCAAGCAATAGAACAGGTTACACAGGGAGGTTTCACAATCTCCATCCTTGGAGGTTTTCGAGACCCAACTGGACAAAGCCCTGAGCAATTGGAACAGAAGTCAGTGTTGACCCTGCCCTAAGCTGGAGGTTGGATTAAGACCTCCTGAGGTCCCTTTAAACCTGAATGAACCTCTGACTCCACTCTGAAATGTACTGGTGAGACTGAGACTTCACAATCCTGACCCAGATCACGGACATTCACGCTAAATCCAAGTTGGGGATCTTTGGTTCATGAAAACATCTTTCTCATTCTCCTTTTACCCTTGTCTGTAGGCTTTCCAATCATGCTCTCTAATGTGCTGCAAGGTGGAGGATGAACTAGTGTACAAGTGCTACAGCAATCATGGCATGTCCATCCCTTTATTAATATGTGCTCTTGACATGGAAATATCATACTCAGTAATGAGGAAGAAAGGTTATTCACACCTCCCAACTTTAAACACCTCATTTTCCTCCCTCCAAGTATCCTCCACAGTCAAGTGGGTGAATCATATCAGATGCCCGATTTAGTGTTTTTAAATAACTTTGTCATGATGGTCTCTGTCTTTCCATCAACTAGGGAAGGAAAATAGGGAGATCACCTGATGTACCTTGCGAGTTAGGTTGGGTGTTGTGAATAATGTGCAGGTCTTTATCCTCACTGTCCCATGAATCAGCGCTTACACAGGTAGCAGTTTCATACTTGAGTATGCGTCTCCTCCTATCTGCTCTACCTAACTAGGGAAAAATACATGAGGCTCTTTAACTGTGAGAGTCCTGCAGGCAGCGTTGACATGCAGACAGTTTCACAAGGAACCTTTGGGCTGGTGTGAGGCAATGGACAATGAGGCAACAACTACATTTGGCAACGGAGCACCTGGCTGGTAGGAGTATTTGGTGTAGCACTTCTTGAGATTGAGACTGAACCCCCTGACACAACCACAGAATTACTTATTTGTATTACTGTGGCATGACCTGGCCTAGGTAGGCTACAACCCTTGCCATAGTAGTTCACACAGTAGTAGTACTCACATGAAAAAAAAGGTCTGAGAGAGATGAAACCGATAGAGACAGAGTTTTCTTCAAGTGGCAGTGCTGGAAGAAGGATGTAGGAAAACAAGCTGGACTGTCATAACAGGCAGTGGTTGCAGCACATCAGCTGTCTAACCATTGTGAGGATTCCTCTTGGCATCACAGGCTGAGATTTGAAGCCCAGCAGTGATGAAATAGCTTTGAGAGTGTTTACAGCAGGCTCCTCCCAAGTTTGACCAGTAGCAAGGGAGAAAGAGAGAGGTGCTTGTCTGAAAATTTAGGAAGTGGGTGCTGAATGTGGGTGTTGGAAGCTGGCTGCAGGCAGGAGTCAGTCAGTTGATAGTGAAGGAGAGATGACAGATAGAGTGACTACAAGACACGAAAGGCCTGTGAAGTGAAGACAAGTAACACTGGTTTGATGTGATAGAGGAAAAGGAGCCAGCAAAGACATGTGTGACATGCTGAAGCAGCAACTGAGGGAAATGATCTTCCCAGAAATGTTCTGAGTGGATGTACGCAATTTTGCACATCACATTCATCAAGCCCACAGAGGAGGATGCTGCCCCACTTAAGACACGAAATGGTAACAGCCTGAATGTGCTAAGCAGATGGAGAAACGAGCATCTCTTAAAGACATGATGCACAGAGACACAGCAAAAAGTAGACTTAACTTGGTGCATCTCACTTTGTCCACCTCTTTGGCTGGAAAGCTTCTTATGTGCTCGTTTAAAGACTGGATTTCTTTTCCCCCACTGCCAGGGAGAGGATTGTAGCCTGGCCTGTCTTCTTCACAGAAACCTTCGCAACATCATTGCTTCAAAAACCTGTGTGACAGGTCCAAGTAGTTAGGTATGACAAGGGCTTGAAATTCACATTTATTTTCTTGGCAGATTCGCAGTTTCCTCCTTCATGTGTGGACACTGATTTATTATTAATTAGTTGTCAGTCCATTCTGTTCACTCCATTTCTGCTTGTCTGCATGTGCATATTTTTCTTTTATCTGACCACTGAAAAGCATCATATGCATTTAGTCCGTATCCATCTCACTGCCTGTACATAAGAACAAATTATATTAGATCTGCTGAGATACACTCATATACTAAAAATCTGGGAGATATGCCAGAGGGTGAAGTTGGACGAACTGCTCTGGCTGTTGCTGATCTGAACGCTCAGTGCATTCCCATTCCTTTTTGGCCTGGGCCAGAAGTTTCCCTCAGATTCACTGGTTAAATTTTTATTGACCAAATAGGATTCTGTTGCATTTTGAGATTTCAAAAGAAAAAGAGAAAGGTGGTCCCAGTTATTTCACCAGAACTATTCACAAGAGGTAAGACCATTATGCATCTAAACTTCTGTACAGTTTAGGCCAAATATGTTAAGAGACAAGCAAAAGCTCAGCTCAAAGTGAACTTGGCCAGGGATGTCAAAAGTTACAAGACAGGGTTCTTCGGGTATGTAAACCACAAGGAGAAAGAGAAGGAAAATATTGGCCCACTGTTAAACAGGAGAGGTGAACTAGTCAGCAGCAACGCTGAAAAGGCAGAGGCTCTCAGCGCTTGCTTCCCCTCTGTCTTCCCCAGCACTGCTGGGCCCCAGGCCTGGAGGACAAACATCCAGGTGGATGCAAGCACAGACCCACCACCAGTGAAGGAAGAGTTGGTGTGGGAACTGTTACAGGAGCTCGACCCCTACAAATCGATGGGCCCTGACACTATCCACCCGAGGGTGTTCAGAGAGCTGGCTGACACCCTTGCGAGGTCATTCTCCATAATTTCTGAGAATTCATGGAGCTTGTGGGACTTCCCAGACGACTGGAAGAAGGCTAATGTCACCCCCACCTACAAGAAGGGCTTAAAGGAGGATCCAGGAAGTTGTAGGCCCCTCAGTCTTACTTCAGTCCTTGGGAAAGTTATGGAATGAATCCTCCTGGGGGCTATCACAAGTCAAATGAAGCACATGATTGGGAAAAGCCAGCATGGATTCACCAAGGGCAAATGGTGCTTGACAAACCTGATCGCCTTCTACAACAAAGTGATCTGCTTGGCTGATGTGGGGTGAGCAGTGGACAATGTCTACCTGGATTTCTCCAAGGTTTTTGATACAGTTTGCCACAGCCTCCTCCCAGAGACACCGATGTGTTATGGTCTAGACAAGTGGTCAGTGCGGTGGGGGGGAACTGGCTGACTGCCCGCACTCAGGGGCTGGTGGTAAATAGCTCAAGCTGGCACCCTGTCACCAATGGGGTCCCGCAGGGATGGATATTGGACCCAGCGCTGCTTAGTATCTTCAGAAGTGATATGGATGATGGGATCAAGTGTACCCTGATGAAGTCTGCTGATGATACCAAACTGAGTGGGGGAGTGGACACTTTGGAAGGGAGAGCCACCCTGCAGGCAGACCTGGACAGGCTGGAAGAGTGGGCTAGCAAGAACCTTATGAAGTTCAACAAGGACAAGTGCAAGGTCTTGCACCTGGGAAAACATAATCCAGGAGTGCAGCACAGGCTGGGGACCAGCTCTGTGGAAAGGGACTGGGGGATCCTGGTGGACACAAGCTCGATATGAGTGAACAGCGTGCTGCTGCGGCAAGGAAAGCCAACAGGATGCTGGGCTGCATCATCAAGGGCATTGCCAGCAGAGATAAAAGTCATTATCCCACTCTGCTCGGCACTTGTCAGGCCATGCCTGGAATGCTGTGTCCAGTTTTGGTCCCTGCTATGCAAAAAAGATGTGGACAGGCTGGGGAGGGTCCAGAGAAGGGCCACACAGATGATCAGAGGAGTGAGAAGCCTGCCATGTGGGGAAGGGCTGAGAGAGCTGGGTTTGTTCAGCCTTGAGAAAAGGCAGCTTAGGGGAGACCTTATCACCGTGTTCCAGTATTCAAAGGGTGGCTGCAAAGAAGATGGAGGCTCCCTTTTTCCAAGGAGTCACAAGGAAAATACAAGGGGTAATGGGTACAAGTTACTCCTGGGGAGATTCTGATTGGACACAAGGAAAATTTTTCATAACGAGAACAATCAGCCACTGGAATAGTCTCCCCAGGGAAGTGGTGGATTCCCCAACTTTGAACACTTTAAAGATTTGTCTGGACAGGGTGCTGAGCCATCTTGTCTAGACCGTGCCTTTGCCAGGAAAGGTTGGACCAGATGATCTTTGAGGTCCTTTCCCAGCCTGGTATTCTATGATTCTATGAAAATATGAGGCTTTGGCAGTGTTCATCTCAGCTACCGGAGATTAGGAAAACAAAGACAAAACTCAACACATAGTTAAGTTCAAATTGCTTGGGTATTACATATAATTAGAAGATTTCAAAAATAGTTAAATCAGTAATTTGTTTATACCAAATGGAATTAGGCAGGTCATAATTCTTTCAATACATAATTATTATTTGTCATACTTGCAACATTACAAGAGCTTTCCCTGAAAAGAAGCTATAAGCCACAGAGTCTCATCCAAAACTTGATCCTACTCGAACTGAAGTCTAGGACTATAGTTGTCTTTATTGGTACAGGGTCAAGATGCTGATGTGCATATACAATATTTTTTTTTCTTTTCTTACCATCCACATGGAATAGAACATAGACTAGAATATTCTTTTTAAGCAGGCAGCTTTAGGAAATGACATCCCAATCCGTAGCTCCGTGGTAACAGGCAGTCAAAAAGCCAAGGATTGTTACTTTGACAAATTAGGTACTATTCATTCAAACCAGCTCTGAACTGCGACCATAAATTACACACATTAATGTGTCTGTATATATACACACATACATATATATACACACACCCTAAAATTCATAATTGCTATTCTGAGGCCTTTGTAAGTTCTGGGGAACTAGAATTTTCATGCAGCAGGTGTGGAATATAACTATTACCGGGTTTTGATAGACTGAGGATGGACTGCAACCAAGTTCCAAGGGCATGGGTGGGTTAACTCTGCTAGTATTGCACCACTTAAGTGCTTAGCAGTCAGAATTACATGTTAGGTCCCCATGGAAGGTGAGGCCACAGGGTCTAACAAGACACCCTCCCCTTCTGCACTATAAAGTGGGTGAGAAGCTAAGAAAACAGGCAAAGGTCTCCCAGCGGGGGATAGGGATGAGAAGATGCCCTTGAAGACAGCTGCAGTAGTAGCAGAAAGCCAGCCAGGGAATTTGTGAATAATTTGGGACAAACTGGCAAGGAACTTTTCAGCAGAGGGTGTTGCAGGCCCTGTGGGGTGGTGTAAACAGCTGTGGCGTGCCCTGAGCAATGCTTCCAAGTGGGTGTTCTGCTCCCTCCCAGCCCCGCACTGGTGGCTTGGGCAAAACTATTTTCATTAGGCTTTACACGGGGATGTGAGTTCCACCTTCAATGCGCGCATATAGAAGCTATGCTAATCCAGTAAAAAGAGCACAGGCTCTCCAGGAGCCACTGCGGTCTGAAGAATGGAGGTCCTCTTAGCATCACTTAACATGAGTAGTGACACAGCAGGCTGCCGTACAAGAGCACCAGAAGACAGGGCTTGTAAGCAGCAAGCAGTGGCTACAAAAGCCTTGCAGGTTTAAATGGCCCATAAACCCATCTGCAAGCCACCCCAGTGTGATTTCACTTCCATCTAATAGAGGAGCAAAGGAAACTTATGAAGCAGAAGGCAAGAATTCATTCATAGTCCAAAAAGATTATTTTTTTTTAATTTTCTCTTTAATATGGCAAAATAGTCACAACAGTGACTGCACTACGGGAAGAGTATGTGCTGGAAGCAAGGACCAGGACCCAGCCACATGGCGCACCGTGGCTGTTCAGTATTCATAGAATCATAGAATGGTTTGGGTTGGAAGGGACTTAAAAATCAACTAGTTCCAGCACCCCTGCCACGGGCTGGGACACCTCCCACTAGACCAGGTTGCTCAAAGCCCATCCAACCTGGCCTTGAACACTTCCAGGGATGGGCCATCCACAGCTTCTCTGGACAACCTGTTCATGTGTCTCACCACCCTCACAGTAAAGAATTTCTTCCCTATACCTAATCTAAATCTACCCTCTTCTAGGTTCAAACCATTATCTCTTGTCCTATCCCTACAGGCCCTACTAAAATGTCTGTCCTAATCTTTATTACAAGGTCGCCCTGAAGCCTTCTCTTCTCCAGGCTGAACAACCCCAGCTCTCTCAGCCTGTCTTCATAGGAGAGGTGCTCCAGCCCTCTGATCATCTTCATGAAGATGGCTGATGGGGACCGTCTCAGGAGAGGAGCACTGATGGAGAAGGACCATTTCTGCCGGCACTACATGGAAGCATGTGACATGACACAAGAATCAGGCTGGTTCCTGCACCTCCACAATGCTGCCAATTTCTAGCAATGATTGTAATATCTGAGGGGGTTTACATTTTCATCCAAAGCCCAATTCCAGGAGCAAATACACAAGGATCTGAGTTTTGAAAGATAAATACATAATCTTTGAGGTTTTGTATTTGCAGAAAAAATGCCTGACACTACAGACCCTGAAGGCTTACAAACCAGCAAGAAATAAGAAGACCCTAAGTAATATTATTTTTTAAATCTCCTCATCTTAAAGCCAGGCGAAAGATTTTTTTGGATTCTGAAAACTTGGGTGTTTCCAGTTGCATACACATCTGAAAACAGAATTTTGCTTTGGAAGAGAGTCCAATATTCATGCAGAAATATGCTTTTATAAATGGGACCTCATTTTAATATCCTGTAATCTACTTCATCCTATAAGGCAATGGTAATTCTTTTCAGCACGATTTCTTGTGTGCCTTTCAATATTTTTCAGTGGTTTTTTGGCTGCCAGTCTGAGACACTACTCTTTTAAAGAGTTTTTGCTGCTTGTGAAAATCTTTAGTCACCAGAGAGATAACACACATGTTATGGACTTACTGCTAACGTCAAAGTCATATACAACTGCCATTTTATCATACACTGTTTATTTTTTAATATTTGTGCATAACTATAAAAGAACATATTTCTAATCCAGGGCTGGGATTGTCATCCTTACTGAGACCATGGATTTGAATATTCCTGTTGAGTACAAAATGCAAAAACAGACAAAATGCAGCTATAAAGCAACGTAAGCCCTTAAGCAATAATAAAACACAAAGAAAAGTACTTGAGACGTTACCCCTCATTTCTTGCAAAGTAAGCTCATATTTAAGTTCAGATGGACCAGGTTAACAATCACTATTTTTAATGTTAAAATGCCCTGGGGAAGTTATAAACTCACCAAATATGCTGTTAAACTTACTTTATATTGTGTGCAGCTGTATGGCTTCATACCAGTGACCAAACTTCCTAAATGGGCCAGTGAAGTAAAAGACACTCTCCCTTCCCCCCTCACACCCTCCCCCCCTAACAATGACTTACTTGTCACAGGAATTTAATTTATTTTGGTAGTATGTCAGGCTACTATTCAGTTTTTACTTTCCCTACCTCTCTTACCCCATGTTTTTGCATGGATAAAGGAACAGATAAGGCAGGAGAAGTATTAAACACGAATGACACTTTCTCTGTTATAGCAGCCACTGCTATGAAACATAAAAGTCAGATTCCAACTAATTTTTAATTATGCTATATGTATCTCTTAATACAGATTTATTTTATATTCACATCAGAAGCCTTTCTCTAGAACTATCCAGCATAATCAGTTCCACTGAACTAGTTATCAAGCTAAACCCCAAATTTTTCCTTCCACCCCCCTCCTCCCCAGCCCAGATCAACCCTATAAGCCTGCAACATTTATTTCTTGCAGTAAATGTATTTTCCTGCAAACGATTCTGTAGCCTGCATTGGAGGTCTTAGAGGAGGAGGTCTGGCTTGCGAATTTGGATTTTGTGAACTTAACAAGGAGGCCGTTATGAAAAGGAGCTTTGGCACGCCATGGCTCATTGGCAGTGATTAATTGGCCGACATAGTTTCACATGATCCATTCTGACATTTAGACACAGACCTCACCTAGGAAATCGCAAGTGGGTATTGACACTGCATCACCAAACTTAGCATCACAGACTCTTTAAGGCTATTTTAGGCTTTGTTGGCAGAAGCTGCTTCTCTTGAAGCCTCAGCTAGGATAAAAAGCCATTAATAATTACTTAAAAATGGGTTTCAAGCTGGTTAATAAATAATAAATTCATGGAGCCAGAGCAATAAGGAAAAACTGTGTCAGGCTGAAATGTCTTTAAGAAAACGAGGCTCTTCAATAAAAGAGCAGACTAAATACAAATTAACAAGATAACTCCTATCAACAGCACAGCAAAGGGAAAATGCTCTTCCCAGTATGATTTTTGTCCACTAACAAAATATAATTATTTTTGCTATTTATTTTTTTCACAAAATTCATACAATACATTTCCAAAGCTTTCAAGCCACATCTAAAGCACAGAGATAAATATAGCCAACCAGCTTCTAGCTAGGTTCAAAAGAGATGCTTTTCAGATCACTGGTCAGCTGCTGTACTTCAGTTAAAACACAGAAGAAACAATATATTTTGCTACATTATAGTATAGCCATGTTTCATTGCAAAGAGACAGCAGTCTTATTCAAGAAGAACCGCTATTAAAACCAGATGTTTTTTTTAAAAAAGTCAACAACTTTAAATATACTACTAGTGCTTTAACTTGATTGGATTAGAAGCCTGCAAAGATCTTTCCATAATATATACATAATTGTTTAAAAAGTAATTCCTTGGATTTCATGTACAAAGTCAATCAGCTGCCCTGTCCTGTTGGTGACCAAATCTGCTCCACAGCACACTGTTGGCACAGGGGTGAAGGAGCTGGGCAACATTAAGTTAAAACATGGCATCCTGTCACTACGTAAACAGTGTTGCATGATGACATCAGAGGAAATGAAAGGATGATAAAATAAAAGGCAGCAAAAAAGTGCAACTATTCCGAGTTTGCCTCTGCAAAAACAAGCGGTAGGAACAGCTACTGTAATGATCAGTGCCTGGGGCTGAGGCAGGATCACACTTTCAATCAAATTAGCGAAGGGGCACTAGTGCAAAGGGGATACTCTTCAGATCCACACTGACTTGATTAGCAGTTTACAGGTAAATAAGGAGGGCAACATTTGCATTAGCATTAACAGTGAATAAATAGTTTAGCTCAGGGCTACTAGTAATGCAAACCGCAAAGTTCAGTACGTTGATTCTTTACACTGTAAGTATTCCATGACAGGCTCTGTGAAATATTTAGTCTTTATTTATTTATTTTTAAGGTTAGAAAACCTTACATAGCAACAAACGTACCACAAACCCCAGGTATTACTGAGAATGGCTTTCAGGAATACTGATCACCTGCCTTTGTTTTGGGTTGCAACTGAATCAACATCGCTGGAAATGGACTCTCTCATTCCCACCGACACTGTTCAGCACTGTAGTCATATAAAAATATTCCTATGGTCCAGAAACCATTTTCAGCCTATAGTCTTTGCTTAATAAAAGTCTGTCTACAGATAGAGGAAACTTATTTGCTTCAGAATACCTTTTCTTTTAAAGAGCAATATTTCATGGAAATGTATCTGTTTCAGTGCAAATATTCAGGATGGAATTTCTAGTGGGTGTGAGAAAGAGTTCAGCATCAAAATGAACACAAGTCCCAAAGCTCCTCTCCCCCCTCCCTTAAAATGAAATTGTTGCTCTCTTGACTAGCCTTGACTCTGGTGGAGTTCTAATGGGATAACTGCACATTTGGAAAGCTAAAACCACAGAAACCAGTCCATTAAATTAGATTTAAAGCACCTCTCAGAAGAAAAGATATGGCTATCCCAGACTCTAGTCACCACTTTCATGAACTAAAACCAAAACCCCCACACAACACACAAAAATGATGTAAATCTTCATTGTCTCAAACTAGAAACCTATCATAAAAAGATGAGAGCAGGCTCATACTCAGCCATGTCCTACTTACAAGTGAACTATGTCCATCACAGAAAATCCAAATGCGCAGGCAGGCACTCAGGTCAGTGGAGTGGGAGCTTACGGAGCCCAGGTTCCGGCAAAAGACAAAGTTGAGGACTTACAGTTTCCTTCAAGGAGAATATTACAGGCACTGCTTCTAACTTTATACCGTTACTGTATTATACAGAGATGTGAAAGTACTTGCGTGATGCGTGGAGGAAGGAGATCGATCTGGAGTGTAAACAGCTATGTAAGAAGGCCAAACTAGTCTATAAATTTTGCGAAGCCAAAAATAATCTGTTTAGTTTTATGATGTAAATTCTTCCTCAAATAAAAAACATCATGTCTTTTGCAGCTGTTGGAACTTTACAATGATTAGAAATTGGGATTAGAAGATACTGGACAAAATTTAGCATGAAGGGCAATACTCCCTAGCCACTGAAATCTCCGCTGAGGGCTACTGTACAGGCACACAAACACGTCAGAGCTCTGTAATGTTCTCAAGCAGTAGCTAATAAAAAAAAAAAAAAATCATTTATGGAAATTTCTTACATGTTGTAAATAGTTTTTGCATGTTGCAACTTGTTATAATTTGGGGATCTCACCAGCTATCCCCCAGTTTATTCAGGCAGAGTGTGAAAAGCAGTGTGCAGGAGAAATTTACAAGGTCCTTTAGAAAGGAATGGGCTTTTTTTCCATTTTCCAATGCATAAGGAGGAAATAGTCTCCACTTTGTTGGTACTGAATGCAATAAGCAGTAACGAACAGCCCAGGCTGGTTTTGGTTTGACTGCTATTGCTCTCGCCTGTCTCCCTGGTGTCAGGCCACCCCTGCGCGTCACTGCTAAGGCAGAAGGACAACAGAAGATCTTAGCAAGGACTGTGCAGTTCTGGTGGGGATGGATCCCGCCATCTCCGCAATAAAAGTAACCCCCAAATCCAACCTAAACAAGACAGACAAATGGGGACAGAGGACAGGAATGTATCCACTAAGTCTCTAGTGCAAGAGTCTATTTTGCTGAAGATGTTCCCTATGCTCAGGCAGGCATGGGGCACGCTCCTTTTGCCATATACTTGCAGGTGCATGAGCACAGTGCAGCAGAAGGTATTGTTCCAAACTATCTTTCTCTGCCTACCTGTTCCTAGAGGCAGAATTTCTCTACAGACGATAAAAATGTAGTTACATTTGGAAACATTAATGAAATCTCATTTTAGACAAGATGCAGCAGAAAATTTTCCATATACAGCAGACAGTTTCCAACTGATTTCAGTAAGAGCTGGATGAGGACTTCACAAAATAACTGATGAGGAGGAAGACAGTGATGATGAACGAGTGACAATCCTACAGAACACTAAATTCTCTGTAAGTCAAAGCAGTGAAAACAGTATTCCAACTTATGGTTGAAATTACGTCCATCCATTAAACAAGCCCCAGCTTATGCAACAATATTGTTACGACTATAATGTGTTAGAGAAAGAAGAAATTCTTAGTTCAGTGGCTCCTTCACTGTATACAATTACCATAAGCAAAAAGTAATGGGAAGAGATATGCCAAACAACTTCAGAATAGACTTTAGACCTGCATAATACTTTTTAAAGCTTAGTCCATGTTACCGGTGCAATCAGTTTGACAAATTCTGAATCTGATTAATTCATAGTTACAAGAGGAATAATGATGAAAATATCCTAGCATAATTATTTTTTAATATATCTACAGAAGAAGTATCATCTCTGGAGTTGCATATATTTAGGAATTATCTGTTCCAAAAACTTGATGAAAGCTTTTTTCTACAGCTAGTTAGCTATAAAAGCTTTTATTTTAAAATACCTATTCCAGTTTCTCCTGGGACTCATTAAAAGCAGCCTACTGTATGATTAACAGAGCTCTATCACTACTTTTGCTTGCATAACATTAGAAAAATCAAACTGTTGAGGGTTCATGTCTAATGTAAGTGTTTCAAACAGAAAAGGTCGAGTCAGACAGGTTCTGATAGACTGGCATTTGCCTATAGCAGAAACACAGTGGTTGTACAGACAATAATATTAACCGATAGACCATTACCTACAATTTGAATACTTCTGAGTGGAGAAGACTTTGCTAGAGAGACTAGAACAAAACATTTAAACCAATACCATCTACAAAAAAAGGCTTATCCTAAATTTTAAAATTCATCAAGATGATAGAGAAGATACTCAAACACAGTTCTGCAAAATAATGCAAGCATACATACACAGTATCTAGCTAGATAATAATCCAAAATACTCCTAGATGAACCAAGTTAAATAAAATAAATATCTATTTCTTGAGTAAGATAAATCACAATATAGTATTAACTTGACAGTGTGAATAGTCTAAATCCAAGGAATTACTACTCCACATAGTAGAAAGAAAAATGAGGAAACTCTGATTTTTAGACACTAAACTTAACAACTTCTAATTCTTATCTCTAGGTCTTGATAACCTTTGTTACCTTTATAGCTTTCAACTATGTGTACCTAGGACCTGGAAAATGAATTAGAGTTGCCCATTAGTCATCTTCTGGTCTCTGAATGTTAAATCATACTTTTGTTTATTCTAACCTTCACATGAAAACCCTCCGTTAGAAATGTACGGCCCAATGTTTTACTCTTAACAAGGAAAACGAAAAAAAGTGACAGGTAAAATTAAATGTTTCAGATGTTTTCTTTGGAAAGTTACATCTCAACTATTTTGTGGGGGAGGATAAATGAGGCCAGATCATTTTAACATACTACCTCAATAATATATGCAGAGTGCCTCAGGAAATGTAAGAACTGTTGGCCCTATAAATGAAAAATTAAGAGGAAGACAACTATTTATTTCATTAGTCATCTATATTTCTACTTAGAATCGTTGAATAACCTGAAGGCTCCAGCTGGCTAAAGATTCCTTGTGATCTCAGAAATCACGAATACTTAACCCATCTTTTAAGATAATATTCACTTTATTTTTCCCTCAAGTCACAGTTATATAAGTTTTCTGGAATTTTAGAATATGTTAAGATACATCTGGATTGCCGTTATTTTGATTTGCAAAAATGCATAGTAGCTTTACGGCCCAGAAAGCTGTATTCCCTGTTACCAGCATCCAGCCATTTCTACTGTGTACCTCCAAGAGTAATTCAGGGACATAATCTCTCTCTTTTTTTTTTTTCTTTCTAATTCTAGTAATTGCTCATTTCCCACTCCTATTTTTGGGTATATTTATCAGTACAAAACATAGTATCTTAAGTGCATGCATCCACTATTAAAATCTGATGGGCTCCTCTGCAGTAAGAACTGTGGCTGCAGCCTCCAGTCACACAGATGACTACTGTGATGGGCAGACACCTTCAACATCTGTTCATGTCTTTAACTTGACGCTTTCTTTCTGAAATTGCTGGTCAAAATACAGTTCACCTTTTCTAAATCTCAAAGAAGTAGACTGTGATAACTGGTTTTGCAATCAGGTATTTCAAACGATCACTGCAGGCTTTTTGTGTTGAAGGAGATACGTTTAGGTCTGAAAACACAGATCAAATATTGCCATGTCTCTTTCATTTTTTTGGTTACAAGAATATGCTAGTCAATAATGAAACCTTCTGAATTAAGTAATATTTGGAGGAGTCCAACATTTTGATGAGTCTTCAAAAGGAAAAAAAGATACCTTTCAGAGCTTTGAAAACGATAATTACAAAACTCCATTTGAAATAGCCAGATCTTGTAAGGAAAATGTGCTCCACTTGGAACTCAGAAAGCAAAATGAAATAATATCACCACACCGTGTGAGCTTTGTCCTTACTTGTGTTTTTTAAAGGTATGTTTATCCCAAATTACTACTTGAAAATAACTTAGGAATGAGTAAGTATTGATGATTATAACCCATATTCAGAATATTTTTTCACAGTTATAAAAAAATTAAAGATGGATTGTAGTATACTTAGTTGTGGTGGAAATCATATAAATTTCTTTAACACCTATATTCTGCACCATAGAGAGCCTCATGAAATCACAACCATGGTCAAGAGACACATGCATTCATATGAGGTGAAACTTGGTACTAGGTGCCTTGTGTGAAAAAGATTAACATGACTTCAGTGCAAGAAAGGAAAATATATTCAATGTTGTATTACAAACAATAAACTCAGTATTCTCTGATGCACTCAGAATAAATTATACAGATTTGCAGGATGTGGCCCTGCAAATCTCTATCAGGTATCATCATCCATAGTCCCACTGAAGTTACAACGCCTGTTCTTGAGCATGGAATTACAGACACTTAAACTCTTCAGTATCCTATTTTTACATCATCTAGTACATCCCAGGCCTGAAGGTGTTGGCTTTTAAAAACTCACAGGAGTTGGACTCATTGATCCTTATGGATCCCTTCCAACTTGAGATATTCTACAATTTGATTATTTCAATCTTTTTACAACACAGAAGACCAGTGTAAAGAGAAGAAAAAAAACCCCAACCTAAACCAACATCATAATCACACAAAATTTACTCAAACCAGTGAAAGTCAAGAAACAGAGTAAAAGTAATGGTGATGATCTTATTACAAAAGAAGGAGAAGGGCGAACCTTAGGACTTTTAGTATCACCTTTAAAATGAGAAAAAGACTTATCAGCTAGTACCCTCAGATACCCACTAATCTAACAAATGGAAATTTGATCTCCACCTTGGCCTCCGCTCTGACATCTGTATAAGAGATTCCTACCAAGACCCAGGTAGTGAATCTCCCGTTGTCTCTTCCAGCGTGATGTTTTTTGATTTGACAAAGAGCACAGTGATACTCTATACACTGTAAATTCACATGATCTTTCTTTCACCCCCCTTCCTCCTTTTTTTTAAAAATATGGTTGTTCATGTACAATTTCTTTGGTTTCTAACATCATAAAGTGATTTGAGTCTTTGGTACCAGATAAGATATTTTTGTTCCTATTTCAAATGTTTGTATTAACTGTGCATTACAGAGGAATGGGAAAGTTAAGTTTGAAACAATTTTTCTTTTAGAAACTTGAGATCGGCGGTTACATGCTTTTTCACAGCCTTAATACTAAGCAGTGGTTTTAACAAACTTTTGAGTGATTATTATTTGAATAATGCCTACATTTGGGATCATGTTTTTATGTTTTAAAACTAGAAGCAAATTGTGCCAGCACTGACTTGTTACTTTTATTAATGCACAGCCCTCTTTTAGTTGCAGTTCCACACAACCCCTTAATACCTTACCCCATATCTGTGTTTTTTTCCCCCACTTCATTTGTATCCTTTTTGCGTGCTTCTTTTTGCATTCTCTGTTATTTTCACACCAGTCAGCTTTGCTAAAATGGACAGCGAAAGAATGAAAGTGCTGTGAATCATACCTAAAAACACCTGGTAAAGGTTTATTTTATGGCATCAAATAAAAATGCTGAAAAATACCTGTCAAATGATATATTTTTTTAAACCAGAAAACCAGAAGCTTGAAATACAGTGAGGCAAAAAAAGAGGTGTAAATTTACAAGAAGCTAGGCAACGGTGATAAAAAGCAATTTTGCAAAATTTAAAAAAAAGAAAAAGAAAAAAGATTAAATGACATTAAAAAATAACCAAGTCTTCATTTGATTATCTTTAATCTAATTATAAAAAGGAGCTGCTTAGTTCACTGCAAAACAACGAGACCTTAGATGGTTTAAGCAGAAAAAACAGAGGCTAGTGCAGCAAAAATAGTGCTAAATTAAAGCACTTGGAGGCCAAGGGCTTTGAACCTGGGTTTAAGCAGTTATTCCAACCTTGTGAGGCAGGGGCTACAGAAGTTTGGGCGTCTGCTAACAGAGCCCTCATTGTTCCACCAGGCAGCTAGAAAAATGCTGCTTTATATCTCCTCACACCACAAGCCCAGCACACACAGCCTAGGAGGAGAAGGAGTCCGAGGGTGTGCTATCCATTGAAAAGCCATTTTTCCGCTATAAACTACCCCATGCTCCAGCCCTGGCTTGCCAACCGTGCTAACGGGATGTTATGATGGTGCATAATTTATAACTGGAAATTTCTGATTTATGTGGGATTTGGGGCATTTGTGTGCCCGCCCGCCCTCCCAGCCTTTCCTCCTTCACTCAACCCTGGGCACAGCAAGGTGAAACCTTTCAAACTGCAGAGCCAAGGTATCCACCACGCTAGTAGATAAACATTGCACAGTTGAAAGTTCAGTTATTCCACACCTGTTTAATATGTTTATCCAGTAATTAAAGATTAATGCTTATTCCAGACCAGATAAATACATACTGTACACACGCATGCATTCTGTAAGGAACAAAGATTTTACTGTATTAGGCTACTTAAGGGTACTGAAATGTACAATTTTAAAAAGCATAAGCCATGTCACATTCAGGCTGTGCTATAAATTACATTACATACATTGGTAAAAGATGCTAACAGTAGGTCAGTTGGAAGAATTACTGAAGACAGTTTAGAGACAGGTCACTATTTATTTGTACGGCTCATAATTATGGCTGTTTGCAGAGACTGCTATGGTTCATTACTATTCTGCAGCAAGCTCAATATAAGGCATATGTGATGATGTTTGCATGATTTACACTTGGTGAATCTGTAATAAAATGTATTAGGCTGAAGTGCTCCAAAATGTTTTATTTATATGTATGTACATCTATAGATAGGTAATATATACATAGTCACACACAAAAATATTCTTCATATGTATATACACATACAGAAATCATATATATGTACACACATATGCACAGAAATAAATGAAGAGCTCTTCCCTAAGTTTTCCATATGCAAAAATATATGCAAAATAAAAAGGCCAGATCCACTGGAGTAATAAGAGGATGAAACCTTAGTAGGATATGTTGTCAAAGGAGTATTTTCACAATGATTGAGACAGACTGTCTTTTCCTCAACAAATGTTCAGTTTAAAAATGTCATGTTTGATCAGTGTAGTAAATAGACATAACAAAGAATCTCACCTAACTTCTTATTAGTCTTCTTTTTTTTTTTTTTTTTAATGCATAAGGGAATGGAGATACATCCTGTTACATTTTAAAGGAAGCTGACATCTCTTATAAGGCTCTTCTGAAAAAGATCTGTTTTCCTGTCTACAAACTCACTGTGCAGTGTACTGTGGAGGCTGGAAGCAACATTTTTAGTCATAAAGGGCCACGGGAATAGCTGAATCATTGTTGTCTGCTGAACTCACACCAATTATGTTAATTCAATAATTTCAACTATTTGAAGTAATCAAATACAATTCAGTTCACTCTGCTTCTTATAAAGTTCATAAGTTTATAATCAGAAGCATCTGAATTGTAAAAGGTTATTTTAATTGTATCATTTGGGATGTTATTGTGCTCAATTAAATCTATAGAGCTGGTAAAGGAGTACGCTTGCCATGCTGGAACTAAAGCACTGCTAAGGAACACATCCTTGAAATATATTTTAGGTGGTTTTCTTATTTGTAGCTCCAAATCAGAACAGCAGGTAATGATGTTCTTAAGGTTAAATCAATAGTTCTTATGCAAGACTGAAAGAATACACTTCAGTGGACTTAATTATCAGCCTATTTAACCCACGCTCTGTGCTGGACTCTATTTTGCATTGGTAACACTTCCAGTCTCTTTTAAGGAGGAAAGTTCAGCCAGTACTAATTTTTTTGAAGCCTTCACCCAGTGCACAACTTGACCTTTCTCCCATTCCGTAAGGGCAGAAAGCTCCACACACCTGAATGGGGAGCAGGGTGAGCCCCGCAGGGGATGGAGCGCAGTCTTCAGTGAAGTGCTCTCAGTCCACTCACCAGCTAGCAGAACAGCAAAGGGTCAGGACAATGCACGTGTAGCAGAGGTCTCCCAAGTTTGTTTTTTAATTATTTTTGGATATACATGCTAATGCTGAATACACTGCAGTGCCCCTCACAGAAGCAGAGAAGCAGTATACCTCGGCACATTAAACAACTCAGAGAGAGGACAGCATGTATGAATGCACATGTTCAAAAAAGAACAAGTTTGCTAAAGCATTACTGTAAATTCCCAAACTGACTCCTGTGTACAATGGCACAGATTTCTGACTGGTCATCCTGCCCCCTTTTTAGAGAAATAGAAGAACTGTTCTTAGTTTTAAGACAACGCATCCCAAATTGCAGCGGTATACGCTTTGCATGCGTGCAAAGTAGATATACATTTGTAGTAGTGTGTGCACAACTGAGTATAGTGGTCCTTCTCAGGGCCATAAAAATAAAAGTAAGAGTAAAAATCACTAAATCAAAGCCACAAAATTATGAATTAAAATCCAAACAGAAGAATTACTTCATATTCCACATTTTTGAAGTGACAAGCTTCCTTCCATCACTTCCACAATGCAGTGGACAGAAAGGGAGGCAAAGAGAAAGGAACTGTGTATCACAAAAGTCTTGACCCATTCTTGGCTTTCACAACGTCCCTAGAACTGCACAGAACATCAGTAACCAGGCACAAAGAGAAGGTGCTGCAGACCCAAGTCTCAAATCAAGGTTTTAGTGTATGGAATCACAGGCTGGGTTAGAAGAGACCTCTTGAGGTCATCTACTCCAGCGCCCTGATCAAAGCAGGATGACTTCAAAGTTAATCCAATGTCTTGGTTAAAGAATGCCATCTAGAACAATCCAGCTATTCAAATATCATTCTGGTTAAGCACCAATGTGTATCTTTGCAGAAAACACAACTGTAGAGGAATAGTGTGATATGCTTCCACTTCAAAACAGAGTAACAAAGACATTTAGCTTATTTTAGTAAAAACAAAACTTATTAGCTCTCTCTTGTATCATCTTTTTTAACTAAAAGGCAAAACTGAAGTATCATTGTTATCCTTCAATGATGTATACAATTAGCCTGTATTATCCCTGTAACAAAAATTGTTTTTAATACAATTAATTTATACAGAATTAAGGAAGATCTGTTTTTTTGGTTTTGCTTTTTTTTTGTTGGTTTTTTTTTGTGTGTTGTTGTAGTGATAGGGCTGTGAAAATACAAAGCCTAAATGAAGAATGAGTTCTAGTGAGCTTGTGACTAGAGCACATCGTAGCATTAGGTGTGTTCATTAGAGGCAGATGTAAATAGGAAAAGCATGTGAAAAGGTGTCCAAAGGTCTTGACTTTTGGATATACCTGGATGCCAAATCTGAGCTTTCTTATTGAAGAGTATCTCTATTGGAATTTTATTTTTAGTAGCACACCAGATAAATTTTTAAGCATTCCTCCTTGTTAAAGGCATTCAGAAGAAACCTATGCATATATGTATCTTAAGGTAAGATATATGACTGGCAACCAGCCACTGCCAAATTTATAAGCCTTGTATAAATACAAAAAAATCAGTTGTAGAACATATAGTTCAGAACCAGAACATAGTATTTATTATTAATTAACTGAATACCATAAAAATGTCTCTACCTATCAAACTACTGAGATTTAATTACAAAAGGAACACAACGAGGCACAGCACAAAAGGACACTGAAATCAGCCCCATGCTAAATTGCTCACGAATACAATTGGTATTGTTTTCCAGGTCAGAGAGGGCATGAAGGGACTAACCTAGTTTTGTTAAGCTAACAAATATGACAGAAGATATTAAAGCAAATAGACATCCCTGGATTAACAGGTATAGTCCTCTTCTCCACTTTAGACAAATGCCTCCTATCCTGCCTCATCCGCAGTCAGCTACACTGGATTAAGCAGAATCCTGATGTTTAAACAGAGAAATCACTCTTCATGCAAGAGAGGTAATTTGAACAGGCGTTTAATTACTGCAGCCATCCAAACTGTAGTGAGGCAAAAGTGCAGTCTTAACAGGGGAAAAAAACCAATCAAACCAAAAACTCCAAACACACGAACAAGTCAAGCCTATAGCAGCTGGGAGCTGTTTGTGACTTCTCTCTTTCACTCCTTTAGACTTTCTGGCATTTTTATTGCCTGTTATCCCAGTGATAATTATGTAAGCATGCAGATATATTAAATTGAGAAGGGGGAAAAATAGGGGCCACATAGAAAGCAGCAGACTTGTAGGAACTGATAAACTTCAGTCATTTTCTAATAAGCTAAAACTTTCTAGAAATTTAGAAGTTTGCAAATAAACTGTTAAGATAATATTTCGATGGAAAGCCTAAAGGGAAGTTTAATATTTGTAAGAGCAAGCATTCCAAAACTCACCGCTTTAAGCTTCCCTACCCCACCCTACTCATTTGAAAAAATAAATATACATTATGAGGTTTTTTTTCTTTTCTTCTTGTTTTTGTGCTTTCAGGTTTCATTCTATAACCCTGAGTGCCATAACCCTCCCCTCCCTCTTTTTTTTTTTTCTTCCAAATGGCAACTGGAATTTTCATGAAATCATTTGACTCCAGTACTGAGGTTTTAAGAAAACCAAAAAAAGCACATGCTCTCCTCACTAATGAGAAAAATGAAAAAAGCTGGAAATGCTAGTTTGGTTTAAAATGTCTCTCATTTAGAACCAGATGTTACCATAGATCTCACAAAAGTCTATGAAAGAAGGATGGACTAGACTTCAGTCAAAATTACAGGATTTGGACATATTGCTTTGCAAAGGTGAACCAGCCAGAATATTCAGCATGGTTATATTTGTTTACTTGCTCAGCTAATGAAATTATGGAAAATTCTTTCATAAACATAAGCAAGTTTGGAATGCCTGAAAGTGGGCTTTTTGCCAAACTAAAATTAAGATAAAATAAAATCAAAGCCTGAAATAAACCCACGCCACATGGGAACAAGTTTTGATCTCACTGACTTCACAGGTCCCAGCATTTCACTCCTATATAATGTCCATTAACAATGAGCAAAAAGGTATTTTCATTATTCTTCTCAGTTCAAAATCAGAAATGCAGCCTCAGTTTCTCTGTTGATGGAATGAGAAGTCACATATCTCTCACTCAAACACTGTATGCCTATGGTAAAAACACAAGTAAGGCAGTCACAGGAAAGTAAGTACCTAGTAGTTGTCATCAGGCCTGCCTGGAGCCTTATCTCAAAATAAGACTAAGCTCCCAAAGCCCTTGAAAATTAGATAAAATCCCGGGCTAGCGGAAAGGATCCCACGAAAGATTTTCAGATTAATTCTCCAAGCCTGTATGCATCAAAACAAACAAAACACCTTCCCCAATTTTCCATGGGAAATAGATAAAAGGCACAGTGAAATAGCCAGCAGCTCAGTGAGCTCAGCAGCCTCCCCAGGAATGCCACAGACAGAGGCACAAGTCTCTGTGGCATTTGATTGAGACTAGAGGCTTGAACCTCCCTCTCTGTGATCTGCAGTGAGTAGCACAAACAACAGCTCATTAATTAATCCTGAGGTTGGTGAGGATTGGCTTCTTTTGAATATTGACCATCCTTATCAAAACTGATATGCACAATCCATCAACAGCTTCCCCTTTTGATGAAACACATCCGAGTTAGTTCTCCTCACCCAACCGCCTCAAAAACACCTATGTGGTGGGAAATGCAAGGGGATAAAGAACTGTAGGCAAGCCCCTAGCTTGGAAGTTTTTTGCTGGTTGGCTCTGGGGAAAAGCACAACACATTTAGAAAGAGCCATGGGGACCACTGGGATGTTCAGCAGAGACAGCCAAAGGGGAGCCTCCTCTCATGCAAGGCAACTGCAGTGGGCTCTGCTGAGTTAACATGACTGAAAACAAAGTGATTGCCAAGCTGGGAACCAGTTTAACAGCATGAACACCTCAAAGTTCAAATAAGAGGAATGCAATAGCAAGGGTCACTGCAGGAACAGGCTTGTAAGGGACTGGTAAGGTTTATTAAACACCACTCATCACTCTTCGTTTAGCACAACTGTGGGAAAAGAAGATTTTATAGCCCAGTGATCTAGTCTACAACAGGAGTCAAATGTGCAAGACAAGTCCTGTCTCTTGGGAAGAAATCACCCTTTAGCTGTGAGAGAAACCACATTTGCTTCTTTGGCAAAATGCTGGGGACTCTCCTCCCACATAGAAATCAGACAAGACTCCAATTTAACTGAAGATGCCAAGAACATATTAATATATATATACACACACACACACATCACCATTCTACCACATTCTTTCTAAAGGCATCTCTAACATTACATGTGCACAACCACTTACAACAGTACCATATTTGTGCTTATTAAGTAGCCCAGCTCCCAACAGGCATGTGTATGGAAATGTGCCACCTGACATACATAACCAGAAAAAATGTCCTACGTATCTAGATCAGTTGTAGAGAAAGTGATCAGATTTATTAAAAACCCCCACAACCATATTTCAGAAGCTACTCATAGTTTGCCAAGAGGATACTCACTTCAGACTTCATCAGAGGATGCAGGATATTTTCAGTAACTAGGAAACAGTTATCTTTTTTTTCCTTTCCTTTCACAACTATTTCTACATAAATTGAAATAAAGATATTCTACTATAAAATTGTACTCACTTTTAATTAACTACTCAAAATAGGATTATAACCATGTCTTATTAAAAACCTGAAGAAGAAATTAATGCAATTTTCATTATACCTCAGAAGGTAGCTTGTTTTTTTTTTTTTTTTTTTTGTAACCTGCTGCCTTGTCAGACCTTATTATTTTCACAAAGATCTGACAATCACAGGGTCATATTTGTTAGCTGCTTGTGACAACATTCAAAAGGGGCACTATATATCACCAAAACAGCTCACAAACTGGCTGGTCACATTATTTATTATGAGCCACACATGTGACAAATTATTTAACTCAGTGACTCCTAATAAGTCAAAGAGCAAGCAATTAGCTAACGCTGTATGAGGGCTGTTTGTGGCAATTTATAGATGCTCTCAAGCTGTCACAGCACTTCAAAGTACCATTAGGGGGGGAACCTCTTAATGACTCACTTGAGATGACAAGCATTACACAGCACACATGGCAGCGACGAATTTGGCAGCCGATTCTGTTACTTGAAGCTTCTTCCCCTTTCCCCAGCAGCTGTTTACATGTTTGCAGTTTGCATTTCTCTCTTGCAACTTGCTCGCTGGTGGAAACGCGGAGAGGGAAGCACTGTGTTCTTTTGCAACAGAGCAAGTTCTGTTCAAGGCTGCTCTATGGGCAAGTCCTCGGGACTACAAGAAACTGAGAGAGCCATATGACTATTAACTAGGAGAAGTGCTGCAGATAAAATCTGCTGCTTGCACATACAACTGCTATTTCCAGCTCACAGTTGGAATGGACTGAACCTCATTGAAGTTGGAGTCCTTTTCCAGTTAGCTGGGATTGTGCTTTGTAATCATTATTCTTTATAGTAAACCAAAAAAGGACATTTTTAGGACATTTGGACAAGACGGCCTCCAGACCTTCCAACCTGAACCGTTCTGTGAACCCAAAGATTATCACTTTGAGGTCAGTCAGGATCTGGGAAAGATCCAAGCTTTAGTGCTCAGACCGGTTTCTAAGGCTTATTAGTCCCTGGTTTTCTGTAATGAATTACAGCAATCGGAGACCATTTTGCATTTTCTTCCTTGCACCCCATTGAAAAAGCAAGTGTACGCCTTTCTCCTGAGTCCCCTCTTGTATTTCTATTGGCACTCAGTTAAACAGCTCGTGGCTGTACCAAACCCAGGCACCTCAGTGAATTATGGACCGATGCTGAAGCAAGGATCATGTGGGATAAATCTAGTCTGGGTGTTCCCATCCATATGAATGCAGTGACAATGTATGATGAGTGTAAGAATTAAAAATAATCTGGCAGCAGCAGGTTAAAAAACCTGGTGATGATTAGTAGATACTCTGTGTTGGAGAGTAGGGAGGTAAGGAGAGGTGAAAGAGGGAACTTGGGGAGGGAGAAATTAAATGATTACTTTGCAGAAACTCCAGGCGATAAAACAAAGGTCAAAGAGGAGAGAAGAAATACACAGCTTGAAGCCACTGTTACCCTAAAGGTTGTACCTGCAGCTAGGCGAGCGTGACAGCTATGCCTGGTGAAAGACAAAAATTAATCAATGGGAATGAATGGGTGACACTGAGAAAACACAACATGCTGCCACAATGGGATGTGACTGTACTATTTCAGGAGGGGAGGAGAGGGTAAAAAAAGCAGATGTCAGACCAGCATTCAAAAGCAGCCACTCCAAGCAGAGGCTCCCCCGCACTATAAGACATGTAGCAGGAGCAATTAAACCTCTCTCTGCCACACACATTCCTTTATAAAATGCAACGAGTCATTGACTGTGCTTTAGCATTCCTCAGCAGCCACAGCTGTATTATAGCAACTCTGTTATTCCAGATAGCTCGAGGGGAAAGTACCTGCACAGAGGAGTGTTAACCTCTGCCTTTAATTGCACAGTGACATCATCCACGAGATTTAACTTGTGCTTTTGACACAACATCAGACTTCCAATGCAAAAGCTTAATTTAGTACATCATGCGAAAGTGTTGAAATCCTCTTCAGTATAGAAATCAATGATGTTTTTACTGGGGCCAATGCAACTCTAAAATGTAATGAAATGTTTCATCTATCAGAAACTGTTTTTATTTCCAAGCCTGACTTTGCATATTGAGATTGCTTTAAAATGTGGGAAGTAAAAGTTACAACTTATTTTAAGGTGTGGAGTTGGAATGACAGGAATACTTTTATAAATAGCTGTAGCACAAGAATGCATTTTCCAAAAGTACTTTCTAAGGACTTCCCAGTTACTTAGGAAAGAAAAACCAACACATTCAAATCTTCATATAATAATATAAAAATCTTCAAATAATATGGGTGGTGGGGTATTTTTTGTTTTTTTTCTGGGTTGGTTGTGTTTATTTTTTTTTTTTGCCAATGTTCACTACAGTCTTTAACTACCTGACATTTCATCAATCTTCTGGCACCTTGTCTGTCTTTTTTTTTTTTTTTTCCTTCTGGTATCACTTCATCTTTGTCAAGGTTTGCTTTTCTTCCCATGCATTTATGCCATGCTGCTGAGCTTTTCAGAAGTTACAAAGTAGAACTATCTGAACACTGTGCTGAAGATCATTTTACAACATTAATGTAATAACTCATCAATCAAATTTTGGATATCTAGGTATTACTTATTTTGCTGTTCTAACTTACAAAACCTGTTATACTCTGAGGGAAAAGTATTTCTAGACAAGCCAGGTTTGGGTAGAGGAGGAAGGCTTCAGCTTGCATTAGGCAGAAAATGGCTAAGTAGAAAAGCAAAGAGGTAAGAGAAAGTTTCTTGAAGTGGCACCTTAAAACTGATGGGTGATCAGTTCAACTGTTTGACCAAAAGCCGCAAGTAGCAGAATACAGATTTCATGTGCTGCAGCACATGAACAGAGTTGTGATTTTTGTAGCTGGTCTCAGGATCTTTGGTGCTTTCCTTAGAGCTCTTCCTCCCAGAGTCATGAGATTGCAGAGGTCTCTCAGCTTTCTTTTTAAAAGAAATAAAACAGAAAAATATTAAAGCCTCTCTAGTTCCAAGGGAAAGTTTAAAAGCAAAACTTGAGTATTGCCTGAAAGCTCAGAAAACCAAAAAGGCAAATAAATCAACACTTAGTCTTTTTAGGTTAAATAAATCATGAGGGTTTTTTTTTTTTTAATCTCCTCATTTTGAAGATCCAACTTCACTTTCCATTTATTTAAACATAGGGGAAGAATCCACGGTGAATGTAACAAATCATAATATCATGGCTAACCTCATATTCCTCACAGGTACTTTTCATCAGATAACAATTTCCAGTGAGACTCACAAAATTTAGTCATATTTTAAAATACCTTTCCTTGAATCATCATGACTTCTTTTTCCCAACATCTGATCTCCTAGTAATCAAGGACAACAAACTGCCTTCTTTTGCAATCCTTTTCTAACCTGTGGAGAAAAGGACTAAGTACAATGGTGCCTATTCAGTAAGAGTCAAAATATCATTTAAACACTAAGCATTAGGGCAGAAATCCTTTAGGCTCTCCTGTTTTCTGACAAAGAGCCACAACTTTGGCAAGTGTATGTAAAGTGCATTTCTGAGGTGAGCAAAACTAACCTCTGACCTTTGTTTCTGAGATGCTCATACTTCAAAAGCAGAACATAGCAAGCACGTATAGAAAAGTGAGCTGAAAACCCCAGGATTTGGGGGGAATGGGAGATGGCCATGCCCAGGTGGAAGGGATGATATTTTACATAGATAATCACTCCATTCTTAATTTGTGCTTTATATTTTGCCACTTATAATTTGCAGGTATGTAATTGTGTCCATGGCAATTTATTAGCAACTGTAGGCGTCAGTAACATAGGCTTATCCTCTGAACTAAGATTTAGGTCATGGATTAAAACCTGTCACAAAATAAGACTGTGGCTGAAGCCTTTTAGCCAGGTGCAGGGGACAGGTTTTCAGTAATGATAGCCCTGGCTGTGGGATTTGCAGCTGGCAACAGAAAATAATTGGAAATATACAAAATTGTGCCTTAAGTTTGGTGGAGTCTTAATCTTCTAAAGTAAGCTTTGGTCAGGACATTCTAAGGTCACATTTCCTAATTAATAATACATGAACAAGAGCAGATTATGGTCTCCTCCCTGCTATTAAGGTGTCCCATCTTGCCAGTAGTCCTCTAAGGAGATTCGCTTGCCGTAGTCCACGAGCTATTCCTTGTGGCCCAAGTGCCTACATTTGCAAGTGGGAGTGGAGCAAAGAACAAGCTCTTCAAAACTCAGACATGTCTATAGCCTTTCTCCATCATATCAAAACTAGTCATCCTTGTTGGAATGCAATTAGATTTTCATTACTTATATCATACTATTTCTTTCCATCTGACTAGGATTTTTTTTTTAAGTAAATTTCTTCCCCCATGCCACCATCTCCTTTATCCCATTTCCCCTCATGCATGTTTTTAAAAATGGCCAGTCTGGACTGTTAACAGCATCTCAGACATCCCTATCTGTTTGTTCCTTCCCAGCTCCACTATTCTGATCAAATTTAGTCTTCATCTTTCAATAACTGGATATTTTTCACTCCACATGTTCCTGAAATGCAATGTCTTTACGTAATGCCTACCGATCTCCCTTCCACACCGCCGTGTTTCCCAGCCTGGCTGCCTCAAATTCCTGGACCAGTATGTTCACTGGGTATTTGTCACAGCAAGATTTTATCTGCATATAGAACATGCATAGTTTGAAGAGCAGGGTAAGAAGACAAAAAAGGTATGTGGAAGGCATTGTTAAATGATGTGAGGGACAGTATCCGGGCAAATTCATACCACTATGAATGAATCCCGAGAACCTGAAGATCCTTAGCACTGCGTCCAGCACCACTGTGACAGACAGCAATTCAGCAAATTGAAAGGGAAAAATATTAGTCACTCTGCTCAACACAGACAGCATTTAGACCAAACAAGGTCTCTGGTTAGCCAGCTGGCCCATGTTTGAACAGGTTGGCTAGCTTCTAGCTAGATGCTTCATAGAGCCATGCTCCCTTCTCTTTCCCATCAGATACGGCTGCTCTACTACTTTCTTCCAAATATTTCAGGATAGTCAGCCACCGAAAACATCAGCTTTGCTGCCTCTATGCTGTGAAGAAACCAGTCAGGCTACTAAACTACAGCAGTAAAATATAGAGTGGCTGCACAGGAGTTTATTTCCCACTTTTACTGGCCCAGATAGGGTAGAGTCTGCATCTCATTTGTGAGGAGAAGTCTCGCTGAGTGCAGCTGCCAGTTGTCAACAGGACACCCCGCTTACAAGAAGTCATTGCTGAAATGAAACGCTGCACACAGTAATCTGGTGTTCAAATGGGTGTTGCAGACAAGCTTGCAGAGAACATTGCAAAAAGTTGCTGAAGAAACTTCCATGGGTTTTCAGCGTGGCTCAGTGCTCGCTGCTTCAGCGCACAGCCAGGGTTTAGGGTATTACTGAGGTGAAGCACCCTAGGTAGAACAACGACTGTCTGAAGTTAAACCAGACAGAAATCACTGACAAACTTAAAAACCTAACAGAACCTTACAAGCAATGCTTCTGTGGTGTTAGTTTTTTTCCTACATCTTCTTCATCAGCTCTGGGTAGAAGAGAGATTATCTTCTAAGAAATCCTGCCAGGTCAAACTGAAATCTGAGGATTCAAATTACACCATATGATCAAGAGCATCTGCTTTCATCTCAGGCACAGCAGGGACAAGGCAAGAGTCATCATTCAAGATCTGAAAAATGAATCAGCAGCAAGTGTGGCGCAGCGAGCACTCTAGTGGGAACGGAGACAGAACAGAATCAGCAAATTTTGTTTTGCTTGTTTGCTTTCCTGCTTGCTTTTTTCATAAAAAAATCTGCAGTGTTTATGTGTATGTGTGCGTAAGTGTGTGCACATAAAATTATGCAGAGCATATTCCAGCTCATAACATGGAAGAAAGTGCAAGAGAGTAAAAAAGTCAAATCAGTGTCAATTTATAGTAACTGTAAAAAGCTCATGTCACAGAAAATGTAAGTCCTCAAGCACTGCAGGATTCTTTGCAACCTTAGTTATATGGAAGAAGTGCTTTACAAAAAATTACTTGGAAAGGGACTGTATGGTTTGGTAGCACATTGTGTACAGATGCACCTATTCTCTCAACTACACATCTACTGGGCCAATTTCAGAGTTATTCAGTTTTCTTTCAAAGAGATTTTCACACTTATTTTTTAAAGTAAGGAGGTTCATTGATAGGTGGAAAACATAAATGTAGCAAACACCCAGCCCTCCAAAAAAACCAGGAGAAAACAATTTCAGCTACTGACCTGTACTACTTGCCAGAAATTAATTTTGCTATAAGACAACATCCCTTTTCTGTTTTAACACATTTATGCCCATATTGCATTGGCCCTTTGAAGGTTCATGGTAGCCTTTTTGGTCTCATTATGAATATTATGGTACTCCCTGCACAGCGATCCAACAAATGGCTCCAACAAGGAAGGGAACATGTTATCTCTCAGGTGATGAGAGCTGTGAAATTCATGCAAGATCTCTGCAGTAGCAGCAAGGAGTCTGGGACACCATTTGCGTGGGGATTCAATTCCACCTGAAGGGCAGTGATGAGGGATGACATTCTCAAATCTTCTTAAATATTGGATTTCCAATTTTGCTTGACATATAAAATCCAATTCCTTATACTTTCTAAAGAGAGATATTATTTAGAGAGAGGTTATTTAGCTCTATCAGATCAACACTACTCAAACCTAGACTTTCTACACTGAAATTTTTATGTACGGTAAATGGGTCCACACAGAACAGCCCATTTCCCTTATAATGCCTGATCAGCATTAGCTGTATTTAAAAACCACAGAACTGACAGAAAAACAACCTTCCACAAAAACTTGGGTTTGACTCCTTGTGCTTCAGGGCATAAGTGAAACTCTAGAAGAGGGAAAGAGGAAGAAATTTCCGCCATGACGCATTTATTCCGCAGCTGCCCCCTCCAAGTTTCGTCCTTTCTCAGCAGGCACAACAAGCTGGTGGGTGTCAGAGATACTGGACTGAATGACGGCTGGGCTGGGCTGCTACAGCAAATCCTATATTTAAACGTACAAGAATTTGTCCCTTCAACAGTCTGGGTCAGAGCTGCTGTACTCAGCAATGCAAAGAAACTTTTAATTTTGTTCTGTTTTTAAAGAACGTGAGCACACGCATGCAGGTCAGAAGGATTTGTACAACAATTTACAACAGTTTGCAGAGCAGATTAACTAGATTCTTCCCTGCTGAAAGGATTATATATAGATTAAAACATTCAAAGTAGAGAAAAGCATGTAATACACGAGGGTAATTTACGCTAAACCCATTATTAAGAAGATGAACATACTTAATTAAAAAAAAAAAAACAACAAAAAAACCCAGACAAAACCTGAGTCACGAAGCAGTGAGATGATACCCCTTTAAATGAGGACGGCCTTCAAATAAAGCTGTGGTAGAAGTTATTTCTTCACCAAAGTGGCATTTTTTGCCAACGAGACTCTTGGCAGCCTTCAAGGGTCGACACTAGCACAATTGACCAAATATGGTTGGGAATTTGAAAACATTGAAGATATTAGCATTTGTTCCTGAGTCTAACATAACACAGTCCAGTCTTGCCACCAGAGTCTATAACTATTAAGTGATAACTTAAGCACTGGAATGCAAATAATCCATTGGTTCACATTAGTGTCATTTCCATTTGTTGATGTTCCCAGTCCCCTTCAAATCCTGGCAGTACCTTACTTGACTTCTGAGGGGAACAATCTACAGGAAATGTACTAAAAAAAGTTAAATGACGAGAGCAGAAGTCAGCAGTGGTTTACTTGCAGAGAAAGGAAAAAAGACGATACATTAAATGACACTGTCCAGAGTTACTTGACCTCAAACTGATTGCTGTTAAATTGCTTGAATTGAAGTTAGTCATTTACCTACTGGCAGCTACTCAAGATTTATCTTTACAGGCTACGAGGTTTTATCATTTGTCCATAAACTCCCCACCAAATGTTAACTTTCAAAATACTGGTTTAACTGTGAAGTGTGAGGAAGCTTTGCCAAAGTCAATGAAAAATTAACGTAAGTGCGTGATAAAACATCGAATACTTAAATAATTTGGCACCTCTCCTCTGAGAAGTTAAAAGGATGCTCTGAATACTTAATGGGTAAAATAGAACAGCATAATAGTTTTTAAGGAACAGTCTGCAATCTGAAGTCATCTGACCTAGAAATGTCATAATGGGCATCTGTGTTGGAAAAATAATAAGGGTCTATAATTTATTAGAATACACTAGACAAAAATTAAATTATGGTGGAGATAAGCTTTATGCTACAGAGATAAGTGCAATTACTTCTCATTTTAAAGACAAATAAGGAAAGTTACCCTGGGAAAAATGAAGTCCTCCCACACTTTTAACTACACCTTTATCTAGCATATATATCAGTTTAATGTGTCCACACATCCCAGCAAAGAACTGCAACTTTTAATTTAAACTTGCATTCAAACAGATACAAGAAACAGGAAGATAAGCAGCAAAAAAACCCCATAAACAAAACCCAAAACCTGGATTTCAACAAACTCTGTAGTTGTCATCTGGCTATTTTTTATTTTGTAAAAAAAAAGGAAAAAAGGAAAAAAAGACTATGGCAGAATGTAAAAAATTACAGTGACCTTACATCAAACCTGTTGTGTTTTCTTAAACACTGTGTTTTTATGGAGAGTGAGCAGCTGCAGTCCAGCACTTTGCTGGACTGGATCCTGAAGCTATGCCCCGGAGATCATCAAATGATTCCCCTAATACTCTTTGCAGCTGACTTCGTTCCTTTCTTATCAAGGCCGATCAGTGATGCAGGCAAGGGTAAAGTAAAAGCAAGTAAAAGGAAAGACACTGAACCCTGAAGAAAAAACCTCCACACCAGCCCAAGCTCTCCCTCCTATGATCTGGCCAAGTGGAACAACCAGAGGGAGGGCATTACAGCCCAGCCCATGGCAGAGCGCCTCAGGTGAACTATGTTTGAAGAGCCCAAAGTTACAAATACCTTCATAGCTGGATACGTTTCCTGAGGCAGTGCTCCCTCCAGAGCCTAACGGGTCGGACAGACTTCCATATCTGAAAGAGGTACAAGCGCACACTTTCCAGGCCCAACACAGAATGTTCTCAGAAACAGGAAAAACTCAATTTTTTCCAGCTATGTGCCACACTGCTAGACCCAATTATTTATTATGCCATTCCCCAGAGCATCAGAACCAAAGAAAACTGAAAATTCTGAAGCCAACATTTGTCAGACACATCAGGCTCTTCAAAGACGTTCCGCTGCATGTTAGAAACCCAGTCTCTGCCTGAAAAATGTTTGTGTTATTTTTTTCTTTTTTAAATTTTATTTAAAAGCAGTAAGGTAAAGAAACAAGCATTTCTGCATTTTTCCAGTGTCTTTGCATTTTCCCAATTAGCCTGTTATTCCAGGCACCTCAGCTCCTGAATTCTCAAAAAGGGACTCAATTTCCTGAACTGAACGTCCTTTTCAACAGGCAGACTGAGTCTGCACAGTAAAATGGAAACATTCAGGATCTACACCACTAATCTCTTTTAAAAATAAAAATAAAATATAGAAGATTGTTAGATTTATGTTCTGAACAAAGGTAATTAAGCATATTCCACCTGCCCCTTCATAAGACTGCTGAATGTCAGCATCCACGTTTCCAAGATGCATCCCATTCCAAGCTCAGGAAAGTGATTTTCAGAACTTCTGTGGACATCCAGTGACTTCTTTAAAAAGAAATAAAAAACACAGTTGTGTCTGGACGTCTGTAAAGACCATAGAACTCTTCATGGCTCAACTATTTTGTTCCTATAAATCAGAAGGAGATGCACTTCCCGCTCTCTCTGCAAGTACACCATTCACTTGCGACTCTTTCTAAAAAAAATAATTCAGTGAATGAGATGCCCAGTGGATAAACTCAAATGTGAAAGGTGTCCTGACATTACTGCTACCACACTTCCCTGCAAACAACATTTCAAGTAATTTCAGCAGAGGTTCCAAATAAGCTGGGAATGCCAGCAATAACCTAGATTCATCTATATCGGATAGTTCCATCAGATGGCACTATGCAGATGAAACAGTAATGTCTGGTATAGAAATATTTTTGCAACATGAAGTCTAGCTATTTCAAGAGGCTTTAAAAAAGATTTGTTAAAAAAGTGAGTTGGGTACACATTCACACTTAATAAATAATGTCTTAACAAAAAGAAAACCAGAGACTGCTGTAAAACTAGAATTTTGGGAAAAATCTAAGTATCCTCAGATTAGGTGAACAGGTTATTAAAACTAGAATTTTAGGAAAAAAATATAAGTATCCTCAGATCAGGTGAATAGTTTATTGGACCTAACAGGAGAAAAATGCTTCCATTTTGTTATATACTGGCTGTATATACTCAAGAATTAGTTACGCCAGAGCTACTGCTTGAGTAGTAACTCAGCCTTTCCCTTCTTCCTCCCCCTTCCTCACCCCTCAAATTCCTAGAAATATTGTAATATATCAACACACTCACTAAAATGCAGAAAATAACATTTCCATGGAAAAGGTAACTCTGCTTGATATCTTAACTGAGAGATTAGATTTGAATGCCTCAACAGTCCATGTAAACTTAGTTGTGACAGTCAAAACCAGGCTTTAATTTTAATAAATGATCATATGCATAACATCCCCTTTTCTCTCTGGCATAAAAACAAGTATATTAATCAGCTTCCCATCAAATATGCCAATTGGCTTTGTCACAGTTATCTTCCTAATCTATGTTAGCAATTATTTTTAAGAAACTTTGTTTAATGTGTAAGAAATTAAATCAAATGTTCACATACATTTGGTATACAGACTTGTAAATTGCTTTTCGCATTTCTTTTTGGCTCCAAGACACTATTCAAAACATTTCTAAAATAACATGACCATATTTCATAGATAAGAAAAAACAGTATGTGCGCCTCAGTAGAGAGAGAAAAAAAGTATAGCAGTGTTTTAATGCCAATGTTTTGACACTAAGGAAGACAGGAAAGGGTATTTGCCCACAGAATTCAACGATTCTTGCATTTCCACTTCCCCTATTTTCCTGTCACATATCACAGCTAGAACAAAATGTTAACTTCCAAGAAAGAAGGCAAATGGGAAAACAGACACGAACCCCACAGGAAATCCAAATTCTTTCATTTTGGTATGCTTATAGAAACAAAGTCTGGAGTTTTATGCAGTTTTAAGATGCAGATCTTAAAGGGGGGGGGGGGGGTGTGTGTCGAAAAAACCTCCACCATCTAAGCAATATGCTATACAGAATTTCTGAAATACATTTGTGGCCAGCACCTTTTGTCACCGGCAATTTAAGAGACCTGTAACAGAAACTACAAGGTATTCAATGGCAAAACCATTATGAAAAATGACTTACTAAACAAAACTAAAAGAGCATATAGAGGCAACCAAGGCTGTGGCAAAATATATAAATCCGTGAGATCATAACTCTTAAATAAAATACACAGCTACACCTTAGCTCTAAACAAAGTTTTCAGAAGAAGTTATGAATCTTCTTTTCCACCTAGATTTTAAAATGAAGTGTGCAATTTAACATTATTTTATCCTATCCTCACACTGCCCATTTCAGAGTAGTTTTGCAGTGTGCAACTACCTATCTTTAATTAAATAGCAAACCATACTTGAATATTTTTTATTGCTGCTTTGTTGTTTCTGGATTGAAACATCACTAGTATTCAACGAAACATTACACAACACATCTTCTACTGAGAAAAGTTCATTGGAGATCCCATTTCAGAAGCAGCAGAGGTGAAGCAGCCTCCTCAGTTGCTTTGGACATGTGAACATGAGGAAGAAAAGCTGCTAAGAAGCCAAGAACTGAGCTGGCAAGATCGATGACAAGCAGCTGAAAGAGGGACCTTGGGACAACAATGTTGTCATCAGTGTCCAACTTTTTTTTTTTTTAAACCAGCTCTTACATTTTTTCCCCACGACGAATAGCTGTTTGCAGAGGTCCCCTCCCACTCCTCCCTCAGTCTCCACACAGCAACCCTATTCCATGTGCCTGCCATATTCTACTCTTAGATGCAGTATTTTCTGACCCTATTCTCTTTGCACTCCCTCCCATTTCCCATGTCTATTTGAACGTCTCATGATGTTCCTGCTGCTCAGTCTAGCTGCATGAGAGTGTAAATTCCTTCAAGAAAGGACTTGCCGTGATCTTTTTGAGGAGTTCCTGCAGAACTGGGGCTCCGATCTTGGTCTGGGTCCCAAAAGAATGGGCAACACATAGAATAAACAATCTATTTCATGATCTAAAACGTTTGCACAATCAGTAATTGCTTCCCACACAGAGTCATACTTCAGAAACAACTCAGTAGTAGGTAGCTTGCACTGAGAGCTTGTTGAGTGACGAGATCTTTAAAACATCTGGGGACATAATTGGATGATGAGCACTTTTGAAAACCTGTCCTCAGTGCTTTTCCCTCCCTGAAAAAGTGCAGACTATCTGCAAATAATTTTAAAGACGTTGATTCCCACAGCGTAGTTCTACGGGTCAGCTTCTCAAAGATGACGCTGAAGTTAGCAACTAGTATGAGTCAGCTGTTCCAAAGTGTCAATTGCCCCAGCACTTTTGCAGCAATGTACTAGATGTGCATATAATTGAGATTACATGGAAAAAACCTCAGAGATCATCATACTAGACATTTTTGCAAATTCACATTTCTTCACTGATGGGGGGAGCTACCAAAATCCTTTGAACTATAACAAAACTAAGCATGTGCACAGCACAATAACCACAGTCTCTTCTCCCCAAGTGCAATAATCAGAATAAACTTTGTTTACCTACATAATAGTTCTAAATATAGTTTATAAATAGTTGTAAAATTCTAAACAAATAAAGCTACGGAAATATTTAAGGTTGTCTTACTTTAGCATATCATACATTCCTAGGACAATTTGTTTAAAACTAAACACAGACGACATGGAATTTTATTTTTAGTCCTGCTTTATTTTAGATATAGTGATATAAGTTATCACTACCATCCTTTACCAGGAAGTTGTACACTTATGACAAACAAGGCTTTTTTTCACTTTGATTAAGAAAAAAACACTTGAGTGCTTACCGTTAGGCAAAGGCATAAACTCTCATCATTAGAAATGCTCACCTACTTAACACTACCAGATGGTCATATTTTTTTCATTCTTTTTTTACCCACACACAGACACTACATGTAATTCTTATGACCCTGAACTTCAGTTTTCACAGCCAAGACCTTCCAAAATGATGGTGACCAAGATTTTACAGTGAATGCAAGCTTTAGAAGGCAAAGAAGAATAAAAATGTGCATGTGGTGAAGGTAATGATGCATACAGGCATACATTTGAAGCTATTAGTTAAATTGTCAGTAGCAGGCATCAAGAATTCTCTTTTCCTTCCTTTGGATGTCAAATAACACTTACTAACTAAAAACACCCAATGGACCAGATTTTCCTTTCAGAGCTACGTTCTAATCCTACCAATATTTGCAAAGTGTTGGGGAAAGAAGTTCCACCCATGCACACAAAACGTATGAATGTAGCTAAGGATGCTCATATGAAAACCTGAGCTTTCTTCCTTTCCCTCCTGATGGTATCTTTGTGACTTCCATCAGCCTCAACAGATATATGCCTCTCCTTACCTTCTCTAAGTTGTAAATTAGTGATTTACAACTAATAACAAATTTTAAAAGACTGTGATTTTTTTAAAGGATTCTACTACAAATAAGAGTAAATAATCTCTTTTTCTTAAATGCAGATACGCTCTATTGGACAAAGTGTTATGCGGGCAAGTAAGTCTCGCGCTGTGCTCCCTAATTATTGTGATCTATATACAGGATCAAAAAGTGTTTACATAATCACAGTGTATACGCATACTTTTCTTCTTAGCTGCAAGACCAGACTTTCTGAGTGTTGCCTATTTTGGAATTCTAGGTTTGCCAAAGGGCTTTCATTAACATGTCTGTCTCTATAAACTGCAAGACATGCTAAGGTTTTCTATAAAATTGCAACAATAAATCCATGCTTAATCAACCCTTTGTTGAGCTGCACACACATGGACACTGTAAAATACAACTCAGATCTAATGGCAGGACCTCTGTTCATAGCTTCAAGTTCAATGGTGTTTAAGACATGGAAGTGTTACTATTTTTTACCCTTAGCCATGTAAATATGAACATTTGATGCCTTGGACTTCTTTGATTAGACATGCATTCTCACCACACAGCTGCAAACCTTTTTTTTTTTTTTCCTTCCTACTATTGCTCCCAGATAAAACCAAGCTATTTTGCCTCAATACTAAACTCAATCCTGGTCTTCACTGCCAGTTCACCTCCAGCTGCCTGTACAGAGTTTCACACTAAGCCCCTTGTTTATATCAGTGCTGCAATTAAGCCCAGGCCAAGAAGAGAAGTCCCTCAGAGGGTAGCAGAAGTGCAAGGCTAAGAATTGATTTTCAAGTTCTGCGACGTAGCCCATACACATCCTTTCACCCTAGGAAAAAAAATCCCCAGCCAGATTTCCTCCACCCCACCTTTCTTTGTGTGTGTGTGTGTTTTTTGGTTTTGTTTTGCTTTCAGTGGCCATTTTGGGACATTTTTCACAAGTTGAATCCTGTTTCCAAATTGGCCAGTGAAAAGTTCTAGCCATGCTGAAATCGTTTCCAGGGCTAAATTGGGAAACCTGAGGCAGCTGGGCAATCTTACAGCTGGCTGAACTGTGGCTTGCAATAAAAGGCAGTGTGAATAAGGTATATTGAAGCTAAATTGGATTCGTGTGAAGGGCCGTTTATTCTAAAGGGGGGCGTGGGGGGAGGAATTAATGAACAGAAATTAAATTAGCTCTACCAAGCTTTTAAAAATATACTGAAAAATACCTGACCTGCTATGAACCTTTTAACAAAGCAGGAACTTCGGGCTAGCGGGACCAGCTCAGCTCAGTTTCATTTCCTTGCCAAAGGTACAGGTTTCAGAGGATGGATGCTACTACCCAGCCTGGTAAGAAACCAGGTGTACAATGGATGGGGCAGGCTTTATTTCTGTAACCCGCAGCCAACACAGCACAAAGACACTGCTATGGGAAATCCAGTGTAAGCCAATACACGGCCCAAATACAGAGGTCATCGCGGCTCATGAAAATATTTAATTAACTAATCAGCAGATACCTAGAGAAAAAATAAACATGCCCTTTTATCCTTGTTGCCAAAATTCTCTTCACTGAAATAAAAAGAAATCACAGGTTACTCTGTTTCAGAAAGATTATTGATTAACCTTACAAATATTAATATAATAATTAACTAGAATAATATTTTACTCACACACTATAATCTAATCTAGAACCTCCTGTAATGAAATAAATGTTATATGACTATATGAAGTGGCTGATTTCGGAACTAGAAGCCAAAATTTCGTTGGGAGGATTTGTTTTGCATTTTTTTGGGGTATGTGTGTTCGGTTGGTTTTGGTTTTTTTTTTCCCCATGCGCAATGAAGTAGTCAAACTGCATATTCCTGAAAAGCTGGAGCCACTTCACTGATATAGTTAAATCCACTGTAAAAGTCACTTGGCTGTCACAAAGTCTCCCTTTGAATTGTAGCCCATATTGCATCTAACTTTTATACCTAGTAGAAGGGCTAGTACTTTTTCTGAAATCCTCCAAACTCATCCATGTACCTCCAGAATAACAATATTTGTAATTAGCTATAATAATACCTACTGATGCGACAATTTACAGCTTAACTACCATTCTTAGTGAGCTTGGCTTCGTAACTGCCTCCGTGAGGCATCCAGACTGTGTTCATTTTACAGATGTAAAAACAGAGAACGAAGACTAAAGGAAATCTTGCTTGGACATTTTTGACACCTTACCTGCAGCACTCCCTTTGGTGACCATGGCATCTTAAAAATAGAAAAAACTCTCCTGAAAAATATGCTCAGAGGTCAAGTGTTCTCAGTCACATTTGTTGAGGCAGACTTCCAGACTCACTGGTATTTCGTGCCATTTTTTTCCCCAAGTGTGAGAGGTTTTTAGGGTGGAGTGATGGTTTGCCTGTTTCTCCTCTCTTCGTGCCAAGAGGTGCCACCTTCCCCCCACCCCCCCTTACCCCCGCTTCTTTCAGCTATGAGTCATAATATTAGGAACTCGATGATGGGAGAAATCAGATTTTCCATCACTCCACTGTAATCTTGACCTTGGTATTATTCATCATCATCCCAGCCCCAATTCTAGCCACAGGAGAGTCAGTTCCTCCGCTCAGTCATAATGAAGGTACCTACAGTATATCTGGAAACAAAAATATAATTTATGTGTCTGTGTAGTGATGTCTTTCCCGCTATACTAGTTGAAGATTTGCTGGGGGCACGGGGACTGAGTGAGTTGCAGGCATCATGAGCCATATCAACAGCCCGACAGCCCCCTTGCAAGTTGTGGTCACATCAGATCTTAAAATGCTTAAACTGAGGAATGGATAAGCTATAGATATTCCTGCAGGCTGGAACCTGGAATCATAACTTAATCAAATAAAATGGGTCCTACTGCACATGCAAAACACATTGTAAGTGAGAATAGGTAAAACTTAAAATGTCTTCATTGTATTTTGTTTCTCAATGGAAATATATCCTTTGTGCATTAAGTTATTGCTTGGGTTTTAACTGTGGGCAGGAAGGAAAAAGAAAATAATTTCTAAGGGGCTTCACAGTCACTTACATTTATTGCATTGATTGGCCTCTATGGTCGTTGTTATCCAGCTGTAGCAGGCAATGCATGCTTCTAAACCTTACCCTTTCTCTGCCTCAAATTAGGTTCTGAAGATTTCATACAAATTTCTTAGAACAAGAGAGCATTCCAGGCAGGTTATGGTGTATTTGGGGATCCCCTGATTTAGGCTCCTCTATGTCTGGTACTCAGTCCAATATGTCTAGGAAGATGCTAAGATATCACGAAATTCACATTGTGTCCTGAAGGCTACAGATCCCTATTCTCAGATCAGAAGGAAGCAACAGAGCACAAAGCCTGTCACCAGTTCAGCTCTGTGATGCTCCAGCATTTGTGGCTGGCATCCTAAGTGAACCCCTAGTCAGTCTAAATGCACCACAATGCAAAAAGCCCAAATGGAGCCACTGCGCATTTCTTCCAAACAGGCTTTCAGTGTAGATCATGTGTTGTGGGGGCTGTGGGACTGAAATCAGTTGAGCTCTATTGCAGGACTGTATAAATTCACATTGGAAGCTTGCAATAACCACTGCTGAAGTTTCTCAATGTTTTCCTGTTGTGAATTTCAAATTTCCTTCCCCTGAGTAAGTTCCAGTTAAAAGAAATGGAATTCATAATAAGCTGAGCCAAATGCAAATTTCTCCAAAACTGGAACCACCATACGTGGGACCCTCGATGTGTGCCACCAGCATGTATGCCACGACCCAAAGAACAGTGCAGAAATGTTCGGTCTGGCCCACCTCTCTCAATTTTGGAAAGGGCTGCACTAATTTCCAAGACAGAATAGTTGAGCCAGTAGATTTTATCCAGCAAGGAACCCCTATCTGGTGGCTTATTGATGGAGCTGACTGCCGGATCTTCTGTGCCAACAGTAATTTGGTATTTAATTCAAACTACTTTTTGTCAGTTTATTAAAAAAAAAAAAAAGAAAAAATCACTACACAACAAGCATATAGGGGGTCAACTTCCACAGCACTGCAGATCAGACAGAAAAACTGCTGAATGGACCTGAAAATAGAGAAAGGGGAGTCTCTGAGCATCACAGAGACCTCTGAGCAGCACCACCGTCCTCCCCAGCTTTTGGAAGAGGCACAGTGCTTGGAGGGAGGGCAGGAGGGAGAAGCAGGCCATACCTGCTACTCCTTATCACCTACCTACTGGAATGAGCCCAAGGACCCCAAGCAACTTGGGAGTGGTGCGGTCTGTAGCCAGCCTGAAAGTGCCGCTGCCAGCAGAACGATGCCATTGCCCGCTCCTTATGACACAACTGAGCAAATTCTGGGCACAGTCAAGGATCCTGGCTGTATATTGAAAACTAACTATTCATAATAACAACTTACATGCTGAAAAATTACATTACACATTACAAACAGAATATGAACCCAGGTTAAATTCAGTATAAAACTTTACACCTGGGCTCTGACATTGCTTGTCAAAAATGAGCTGGGTAATTCCCCGCCCCCCGCCCCCCGCCGTTTTCAGTGTTAGGTTAAAAACGCAAGAAAACATTCTCTGGCAATGGAAATACCAAGAGACCCCTAATTATAATGACACGAACAGGCAGCACCGTGTAAAATTTCTGAAACACATTTAAAAAGCCAAGTTACTAAATCTAAACAAGGTTAACAGATCTACTTGTATATTTTTCTAATCCCTACATGTTTCATTATTTCACCCATAATAATTTTCATCACTTATTCTCTGTTCTGAAAGGAATTTTTTTTTATAAAACGCATTACAATCAAATGAAATGCACTGACATGTTCCTCTTTTTCCATCTGAGTTACCTTCTTTAAACTGTTGCAAAATTTCTATTTGTAAAAACATTATTACAAGGAAGGGACTCCTCACCACCCACTCAGCTCCCAGAAGCCAAAAGAACAAACTCAAATATATTGTTTTTCTAATTTTACACTGATACTCTTTGGCCCTAAAAATGTTCCAGGTCTAGTGTGCATTTTAAAGGGATTTATAAAGAATTAGCTCAAGCAATGCCAAGAGCTAACTTCAAGCTTATATTAATTTTTAAAAACATGGCATATAGGACAAATAATTCACTAACTACTTTTTTCCTCCTTTCCCAACTTTCATGTTTAAAATGCTCCATCTTTTCTTTCGAACTGAAATGTTCAAGGGCTATGGAGCAACCTCATTTCTACAGCTTTTAAGACATATCATCCATACTATGGAATTCTGATGTTAGAAATATGAACAAACAACCAAAAGACCTCTGTTAACTTGATTTGAAGCAGGAACACGTTGTTTTGGTTTTTTTTTTTTTTCTTTCTTCCCTCCAGCTAATGATGAATTATTATATTAAAAATATAAATTCGAACTTCAAAGAAAAGTTAGGCTGTTATAGAACGCAGGCGTTCAGAATTAAGTTTGAAAAGATTTGACCTTTTGCACACAAAAACTAACACCTACATGAATGAAGTACTGTAGTAAGTGATGATATATGATGGATCATTTAAAATGTGTGTATGGAACCATGCACATTTTTTAAGGCAGGGGCAGATGGTGGTTACAGCACATCCAACATTTTCCAATTACTTTGTTTTTTCAAAATATAACCAGCCCATAAAAATATTCGCAGAATCTTTGTACTTTCATAGAAGTAATAGTTTTAAAATTCAAAAACTTTAAAATACATTTAAGTTCAAATTTAAGTTCAAAAAATATCTTCAGACAATCCCCTTCTCCCTCTCTTCCACAGTTTAATAGGTTGCAAAGGAAGAGAAAATGATGAGGTGCTAGACCCAGAGTTTTATTCTAACATGTTAACTAGAAGTTTATCCCACCTTCTTAAATAGGAAATAGGAACTAAACAGAAAGAGCTGATCCAGCCTGATCTGCTTTGAAGACAGGACTGGTCAGATGCAGGGTTTTGGTTTTGTCCAAACTCCAACAAAAAGGTAAGTAATTTGAGACTGAAGACAATGTGAACTCCTCTACCTGCACGAAGAGTTTAAAAGCAAAACAGCAAAACCAAACACAACACTACTGACACTTTTATATAATGAAATGAGTATTTCTTCCAATCTTTACTCAGTTAGATAAAACTCCAGGAAGAGTTTCCAACAAAATGCACATTGGGGTGACAATGGAGCACAAACATTTTTAAAACAAAAATCAAATAAGAAGTATGTTGGAATTGGACCCCAGTGTGAAGGGAAACAAAAGTTCACAAACACAGCTCCCTTCCAAGTTAGGCTGTAAACCAGGAACACATGGAAAGAAGAAAAGCCTGTTTGTATTGTTCCAGGAAACTGGACCAAGGATTATTCCATAATTGCATTAAGCAAATACAGTGTAATACCTTACATAGTGAACAGTTCAGAGATATAAACTGACTGACTGATCACAATATGCTGGAGTCCTGTAAGCCATTAATTCCTTAATTACTACAGTTACAAGCATTTTACACCAACGTTGTTGTGCTCTGTAGCAAGGAAATGGGGAAATAGTATTCTGAGACATTTTCACTTTAAGTACAATTTCTTTTTTATGTTCCTTTTCAATTTAAGGTCCCATCATGCCTATGTTGAGAATGCTCGTGAGTTGACAAGTTGTATGCAATGAAGTTCTGAAGCAAAGATAAAAAATCGCCTTGAAAAACTGTTACTGAACTGACGGAGCTGACTCACACTGTTTTTTTGTGATGAATATAAGTTACTACACCGAGCAATTTCCATACTGTAGGCATTACTTACGCCTTCCAAAAATCACATTATTACTACCCTTACTGACAAGGGAACTCAGGCAATGCCTTTCCGTGGGGTTTCAAGTCAACAGGAACTACTGGGCACAACGTCACTGAGGCTCTGAAGAGAGACTGCAGAGAATTTGCTTCTGTTTCCAGCACTGCAAAATCCTTCCTCAGTGACTGTAACAGCAGACCGAAGTCAATAATGCAGCTCCCAAAAAAGTTTGGCCGGTGTATACCCAGGACAAGATCTGCTACTGTACTTTTACACACACCTAACTGTCTCCAGGCTGTGGGAAAGAAGGGAAGAAGTACTGTACTACTGTAATTATGCTGATTTACGTGAGGCAGATCTCTAGAGTAGATACAGCTTGACCTAAAGCTCCTGTTGCTTTCAGAGACCCACCATGAAGACAAACCTGCTGCACAGTACATACAACTTCCTTGTCTGCCTGCCTCACAGAGACATACTGTCCAGCCTAATAAGTTTTCTATCATCCAAAAAGGATACCAGAAAAAGTCCACCTATGGGTTAACAGTTCTGCACCCACCTTACCCTAGAGAGCTATGCAGCCATCACAAATGCACATAATACTATTATTTTGAAAGGCATCCACCGACTTGCACCAGCTGAAGAGCCAGTTCTCTAAGGAAGGAAGGGAAGATTTGTGTCCAGAAGTGCTAAGGACAAATCACCCAGCATCCCTGACAGCCAGGACACACTCCTTGTGCTGTCCATCTGGGCTTAGCTTCGGGAGGTTCAAGATTCAGCATTATTTCCCGCACTAGAAAGCTGTTGGCGTATCTTCTGTACCACTTCTTTCTCTTCGGTTCTGCAAGTATGAAATAAAGAACATCACTGGCTGGGTCCCAAAGGGGTCTGAGGCTTCCCAGCAGGAAGGACAGTGACTGGGATGAGAGGGCCCCCTTTGCAGGGAGGGTGAAGATGGGGAAAAGGGGGGATGGGGTCTTAGAAGAAGGGACAGGGATGGTAGGGACCACCCAGGATATAAAGAAAACATGGGTTGAGGGGAAAGCTGGGGAAGCTCCTGAGCATGTACAGTAGCTAATTGTCAAATTTTAACCACTTAGCCTTTTAAACATTTTTTTTTCCCTTTTCTTTACACACACAGAAAGCAAAGGCATATTTCACGTTCAGAAGTAACAGCTTGCAAAGGCATTTAAAACTAAAGCGGATTTTTAAATTTAGCACAGCCTTCTCAGTGTTTTCTAATCCTGGCTCAAAGGCTGAACTTTGTTAAAATTTGTTACAAACAAAAATGTTAAGAAGTTCCCAGACTTTGATGGGCTTTGCTAAATTTAAACCCATGGTGAAATTTTTATAGGAAATTACAGGCTGAAAACGATATAGCCATAAGGAAAGACCACAGCAGAGCTTCTTGTACATGTTTCTCTCTTGTAAAGCTCTGCAGTATCAGTGTCACAAAACCTAGCTCCCTGTGCCAGCAGTAAGTTTCTCTCCTCTGGTGCTCTCTGGTCCAGGCTGCCCCCCCCCAGTCATGCATTCTCAAAGGGGACTCTGCAGCAGCCCCCGAGAGCAGAGGGGAGCTGGGGCGCCGGGGCCAGGCTGGCCGCCTGAAAACCACCCATTGTGCCCAGAGGCAAGCGGCCCTGCGAGGCACACTGGCTCCCTGTCTCCAGAGGGAACGCGTGCATGGGGCTTCTCTCCACTGTCCAATGTTCTGGGGCACAGAAGCAGTGTAATTTGGTGTTAATTGGGTCAACCCCCTACTTTAATTAATATGCAACTCCAGACTCTTCCCATTCTACATCCAGTTACATCTTATTATTGCTTAGCTAAAACAAACATGCTCTGGTGGTGGTTCCTTCCCTTCACTGCACAAGTGCTCCACAAGAAGTCTCCTCTCCCTTCTTGCACGGAAGGTATGCTGTCAGTGCTCACTCTACCCGTGGTCCAGGGGCTCCATTTCAGTCCAGGTCCAGACACCCAGATCTTGCCTCTGAGGTGTGCTGTAGGCATAAGTCAGCCCCATCCTATCCCCTGCTGTCCTGGCTTACTCACTGGATCTCCTGTATGGTCTCCAGTCCCTTCTGTTGCTCCTGACTGGACCCTCTGGATGGACTCTGGACCTTATTCATCACCTCACCTTGGCTGGAGCTGTCAGTGGGACGTTGTTACCTGCTCCCAGCTCTGCCCGTCCAGCTCAGATGCTGCAGGACTGTGCCCTGGCTGGTGAGGACACTGCTGATGCTGGGGTCACTGCGAGCACACAGCCTGTCCCCACCACAGTGCAGCCCCACTCCTGCCGCTCCCTGACACCAACAACCACTGCAACATGGCAGGGACCTTCTCCTCGTTGCTCCCTGGCATCAGAGAAGCTGCCAGTTAAGAGTCCTAGCATTATTTACTCTTTTAGCACCTGTAACTAGTGGCAATAACAGCAACAATAGCAGTGAGATCGATGAAGGGTCTGACATGTAAAACAGGTATGACAAGCACATCAGAGACATGAAGCAACATTCATCTGGGAGCATGGAAGAGACCAGAACTTAGAAAGGAACTGCTATGGGAAGAAGTGGGGTATGAACAGGACAGTGTAGGTGAAGCCTCATGAAGAAAATGGAGAGTGTTTCAAAATCAAGCCTGTGCAGAAAACAAAAAGGGGCAGTGCCAAAGGACTTCAGATATGAGCAGGGAGCTTGAAGGTGGCTAGAATAACGCTGGGGGCTCCTTTAGAGACAGGACTGTGCATGAGGCAACCCAACATAAGCTGTCCTGTGGTACACAACCAGTGTTGCAAGTTTCTCGGAGGCACAATGACTCTGCAGAGGATCACTGGGTTTCTCCTCACTGCACAGGAGAAAGGTCTGCTGAGGGTCAAAACCTGTCACTCACTAGCGATCTGATGTATGTGTTACCATCAGGGCTCGTCACGGTTCTGCTTTGCCAAGGTGGCACAAACGTGTATCTGCCATGTGCAATAAGGACAAGTCACAGTGGCAGCAGGACTGTGAAGCCTGCCACTCAACTGCCCTCAAACCCTGGCTTCCATCAGACCTTTTTGGGGCCTTAACAAAGAACTGTTATACTCTTGGCTCACATTTTGCAGAAATAAGACCTTAATCCACCCCTCCTGTCCAGCTCCTTATCTCCCTGCTTTCTGCCTGCTTTGCAACGTGTTACTCATTTATTCTGGGCAGAGGAGAGACTAGAAAGGATGTCACGTCTTATAAGTACATAAATACATGAGTCTATACATACATATGCACAGGAACATCCCATGCCTAGGAATATTCAGTTTCACAACTGACTGCTGTGTAAGTAGTGACTCGCTACACATCTGTCACTACACCAGACTGAAGAGCACAGGGCAGCCCTGCACTGCTCAGCGGATCTCTCCTGCCATGCCAGAACCGCTTGTCCAGGTCTATGAAATTTTAACACTGCATTCCATCAGAGCACGTATGCATATTCATTACTTACATGCAACAAATTTAAATAAACTGAAACCAATTATGACATAAATGTTGGATTAATCTTATTCCGGCAAATTATTTAATTTCAATATAAACAAACAGATACTATTATTTTTTTTCTTTTCCCCAAGAAATTTTATTTCTATGCCTGCAAAAGAGAGTGAGCGTAGCCATATACCATGTCCCACAACCAAGCTGCAACACTCTTTCAGTGCCTGTCAGTTTTTTAATAGACGCCATTCTATGCAACTGTTCAATTAAATCATCGTGTCTCTGGAGCTGAAGCTGGAGCTTTACAAAGGCCATAACACAAGCACCATGCAATTTAAGTGTATTTTACATATTTATATTTAAATATACTGAATTTAGGTACATGCACATTTCCATATCTGTCCCTATCAGAGCCTCAGGAATCTTCAGCTAAACTATTTTAGGCAAGATGACTTTCAGGAATTTAATGTAAAACAGGCACTGAGCAAACTCAGTCACTGGGCATGCCACATATATATTTTCTTGACCATAAAAAGTGCAAAAGTTCACTCACTGTGTTAGTTTTATCCCACTCCCGATTAATGCTGAACATTTTAACAATTATGTTCTCTGCCACTGTTAGACATATACACATGCATGCTTTGTATTTTTTCAGAGGTGTTCTAGCACAGAGCTTGTCTTGTTTTCCGCCAATGTAGATGCTATAAAATCATGCCTGATACAGTTTACTTCTTTCCTCCCCTCCCCTCCTTCCCTTTCCCTCAGCCTTATCCTCCTCCATGTTCTTGGGTGGGCAGATTCATGGGGAGACTTGGTTTTTAGTATAGCCACCACCAGGCAGTTTGCTACTCTCCTGAAGCACATCTGGGCTTTATATCAGGCCTTTAATTAATCCTCAGTGAAAGCCAAGCTATGACATTTTGACTGGGCAGGCTCCAGTTTTGGACAGGTCTTGATTTATTGCGACTGAGTCTCAACCTACTTTGATTTATTTCAGCTTTGGGGAGGAGGGCAAGCACTGAACAGAAAAAGCACTGTTGGATGCAGAACATGTGATGCACGTAAAGGACCTCCAGAGTACTGTGGCCCAAATGACAAATAGCTCAGACAATTTGCAATAAAAATAAAATAAAAAAAGCCCAAGTGATGAAAAGATTTTGGTGAAAGAAATCACTTAAAGCAACAACAACCACCGCTACCAAAAAAAGCAACAACAAATAATAAAAGGCTTAGTGAACTAGGATCAAACTACTTGGCAGAAAGTGCCAATGAAGGAAGCCCATGCCTTATCTCTAAGTAAACAATAAATCCCTGGTCACTCATTAGTGTTAATCATGCTTCTCATCTGCATTCAGCTAAATAGAGAGAGGCAGGACCGATGCTTTCCTGATGAGTCGCTTTCAAAGAAAAGGATGTTCTGCTATTGTCTGCCAACTGGCCTTGGGTGGATGTCCTTTCGCAGGTCTCCCTCTCTAACTGTACCGTGCATGGCATGCAATGTGCCAAGTCTTCTGGACAGCAAGAACAAAGGCAACCAGGGCCAAACTGTTCATCTAAATAAAGCAACAAACATCACAATAATAGAGGCCACTGAATAACAAATCCAGCCTGCTCAAGGTATAAAGCTTTATTGTTTCTACGGGCAGGCTTACTCTCTTAGGCTCTTTTCTTGTTCTGTTTTAATTCAGATTCTACTGGAGAGATGACAAGGTTATTCTGAATACTACTGTAGCTACTTCCTGTTGTATGTACACAAAAAGAAACTCGGTATCTTGAAAATTCTAGTAAAACCAAGTAATTTTATTGTTTTCCTTTAAGTGTTTTTGTTAAAAATTCAAATACCCCGATTTCTCAATCCCTTGTACTTCCTTTTTACCAACTAAAATTAATTTTTTGTCATTGTTTTTCCCCCCCTTCTAACTATGGGAACTAGAGAATTTATGGCTTTATCAAAAGAAAAGAGAGTGAAGTTCCAGAAACTGAAAAGCAAGTTTTAAAGTTTTAAACTGGCACTTCTTATTTGTTGACTATCAGGCTCTTGTACCCAGTGAACCTCTAGCAGAAAGGATGTTTTTGTTACAGACTTGGCACCTGCTGCTATTAAAATTTCAGTAACACCTCAGATGCTACCTCAACAGTCCCCATCGAAAGCCTTGGAAGGACAAATCTTTGAACTCCTGTTATTCCTTGTAACAAGAGAGAAGGACCCACAACCCACATGCAGGCTTGCTCCAAGGCATCTGTAAGTGCTAGAAAGCAGAAGTGGGACACAAATCAGGTATGAAAATATCACGTGGGTTGTCCTTAAAAACATTAAAACCAAATGCATGAAGGCATAAGTAAAAAGACATCTGTGTGTTCATTTTTCAGTTTCAGAGTGAAATCTGGAAGAAAGGTCTACCATACTTGGTTGATCAGATGGTTGTAAACAGTAGGATTCGAATGACCATCTAGCTTAAGAAGCCTTGGGTCTTCTGCTAACTCAGAAGCAACTACATGAGTGTTCTCAGTCTAATCTGTGTCACACTGACTAGTTTTATCACCTGTAAAAAGTAAGATGTATTTATTATAGCAGTGGTAAGCTGGTAGGCTACACAGGGAACCTGTATTTCTTGTCTCGTCCCCTAACTGGGTGGGCAGGCTGAGCTGGCTCTCTGTGCCCAGTACAAAATTATGAATTCTGCAGAAATGCAAAATATTCATACATGGGTAAATGGGATCCTACAGACCATTCCCTTTTAGATTCAGTAGTAAAAGCCTAATTAGTGTTAAGGACAATTCTCAAGTTAAACTGTTCTACTGAAGACGTCCTTCCCTCATCTCTCTTCACTCTGTAAGAAAACAAGTTGCCAACATCTAATGTAAATGTTTGCTATTTTCTCTGCATGTTTTTGTTTTGTGCCCTACTCAGGTTGGAATTTTTCAGGCTCCTTTCACAGGCAGAATCAAGCACAGCAGCAGCTCATGGCTCAGTTTGGCCCAATCCTCGTCTTGTATTGCCGCCGCATCCCCCCATACAAGGATGCAGCATCTCGCCATCAGCTGTGCTCCTCCTGAGTATAAATTTCCTTTTCTCTGCCAGACAGTACTCTTTCTAGCTCCTGCAGAGCTGATTCTGGGTGGGATTCCAGACGCTAGCTTTCATCCCGAGCCCGAACACTACCATTTTATTATTGTTTAGTGGCAGTTTTATTTTCCAGCTTTTATCTGCCTTCATGAAATAGAAGTTTGTGTGATTTTTCCTTCCAAGAAAGTGTAATAACACTGTAAGCTCCAGAAGTACTTTCTAATACCAACACAGCCAGCATTTGCAGTGACAAGTTAGTAGGCTGTTTCAGGGAAAGAGACTTTCTATGAACCAGCATCCCACTGAAATCCCGTATCTAGGCAAAAAGGATCCCTTTAAGATACTACTAATAAAACTATCAGCTTCGAAGTCAACTGTTTTACAAGCAACTCTAGAACATAAACATTGTTCAAGACATTGTTAAGACAGTGTTTTCAGAATTTGGATTTTTCTTTTTTTTCCCTAACTTGAAATATTTATGACTATTCTATTCAAGTGATCAGACTGCTACAAATCAGTGCAACTAAGTGCCTGTCATCAGCATGCAATTTCATTACACAATTTGTTTACAAATCTCATATGAATAAATTAAACCAAGGGAACTGAGGCTTGTTTTTCTTTACCGTGTAGTGTATTCTGAAAGTAAATGTCAAATGTGCATAATTCTGTTATTATTTAACACTGTTTTCTGTAATCACTCCAAAATGAATGTGGTAACAATGATGATTAATTTACTTTCCTTTTGGGTGGACTTTTTACTCAAACTTGTTCTTTTGGCAGCTACACTTTTACACATGGGCCTGTTGGTTTTACACTGCCTTTCTTTAGATGTGACCTTATGAAAATCAGCAACAAAAAAGCCTTCTTTGAGGAAAGTCTAATTTACTTAATTACAAGGAGTGGGCAGTTGTGCACCAATTTCATCATTCTGTCATACTTGAGGCTGAAAACTGGCACTGAGTGGGCCAGGTGAAAACTCTTTATTACGCTTCCTGTTTATACTGGTAACACGTTAAATGGAATTTTAATGCCTCTTGAGGTCACTTTTAGAGCCAAATTGTGGCTGTCCCTATCACAGGTGTACTGAGTAACTCTGTGCAGGCACAGAGCCTTTTTCTCTTTTGCCGGCCTCCGCCTTCCCATGCATAAATGTAAGACGCAACAGATGAAGTCAAGTCCCACTGAAGTCAATAATCCTATTATTAGAACAAGATTTCACTCCAAACCAAGTTCTGCAGTTGGTTTGCAGCATGCGTGGTCCTCAGGCTTGCCAGGAGGGCAGGGAGGGAATGCATAGTCCTCTTGGGGCTTCACATGTGCTCTCGCCCTTTATTGCTATCTGGATCAAATAGGGTCTTTTCTTAGCACCCATACCTGTAAGACTCCATTAAAATGCTGCACATGATGTGAAGGGTTACATTATGTGTGCTTGGAACAGAAGAAGTTGCACAAACCTCCAATCAAGACCAATTCTAAATCGCTACCTGCTTTTGAATTACTTTAAAAAGAAGAAAAAAAAAAAGATTCTCAGAGAGATGAGGCACCAGACAGTTCAGTTAGCCTGGAAAAGCTCCTTAGCAGGCAAGTTCCTTTGTGCTCCACCTTGGCATTCCCGGAAAGCAGAGCACAGCCAGGACCTTCTCCCCGGCAGGCTCCTCCTTGCAAACCATTATAATTTCTGCTACCGGTACTACCGATTCAGAAAGCCACATTCCAGCAGTGCATGCCACGGTTATGGCACAGGAGTCACTGGAAAAGGTTTACAAGGTATTATGGGCTGAAATAAAACATCAAATAAACATATACATGGAACACGCACAAATAGGAGCAGTGGCGATTTCCCTGGCTGCAGCCTGAATATGGCACATAAAATACAACCTCCTCAGCACCGGGGTTCAGGAGCAAGGCTGCCGGCAACCAGGAGATGATGGTGATAAGAGGCACAGTGGCCAGCAGCAGCCAAGTGCCTCTTGGGCTTTCCCTTGTTGGCAGACAGACCCATCATGTCTTGGTCTGTCACATAGCCTACAGATCATCCTATCTCATGCCTCTTGACACCTTTCCAATAACCCAAGATCCGCTTGTAATCCCAGAGACGAACAGTTGTAAACCAGCAGTGTTTTTAATATATATCTACCTTAGATACCAGTAATAATACTGGCAATAAAATGAAAAGGGTATACTTAAAATATTTTTCCCTTGTCATTTATTTCCCCTTTAAAATGAATATGATATATTAAAAATCTGATGCTTGTTGAATTTAAAACACCTCAGAGGAAGAGAGGAATTCCCACCAGGTATGAAAAAGCAGGGTTTGTCTGGAAATAAATGCAGCATAATAAATTAACGGTGAGAGGGAAAATATGCCTGTATTGCATAAGGCAAAAATACTGCATTAGCAACACAAAGCATTACTTTTTCTTGTAAAATAAGGCACAGTGCAGCAAGACTGTATGATTTGTACAAACTTTTCATTATGTCAAAAGCAACATGTATGCCTGGTATTATAGCATTAGGGTTGCTTTGATAAACTGTTACCATGTAGAGTAACATCTCACTTGATAGAGGTTAAGGCAGAAGTAGGAGTTAATGCTCTGCTATTGCAATTTACTGCTCCTTAAAGAAATCTGTAAAGTGCACTTGGAAGAAAGAAAACCTCTTTTGATATTAAGAAAATGAAATCAAACCCATTTGCAGATCAAGAAATAATAACACACGACTTGCACCAGAAATACCTGCTTCTAAAAAGTACAAAGCTTGCTATTAAAAGAAAAGTTAGAGAGTAAGTGTATTTTCACAACAGTGCCTGTTCTTTTAAGAGAAGAACAACACAAAAGTAAGTAACATTGGTGCAACAAGAAACCGGCTCAACACCCAACACTCCTATGGACCCAGCAGTTCAGGCAATGGCTCACAGCAGGGGTTGTAGCTGGAGGTCACAGTTCTTGGAGGTTTCAACTATTTGAGTTTGCCCTGCTTTTCTCATGCTATTGAGCAAGAAAGACTAGGATAGGCAAAATGTGCCTAGACTGCATTCAACTCTACAAAAAATCCCTAATAACTTGTTGTCAGAGAGGCAATATTTCATATCAATAGTTAGGGACCCCCTAATTTTACTTCCTCAAATCCAATACCAGAGATCCTTTAATTCCACTGCACAACAGAAAACGCAGAAAGCTGATACATGGCCCTACTCACTTAAGAAACACCACCAAAATTCTTATTTCACTAGAAGCAATGGAATGGCCACCAACGCAGCTAGCACCAGGAGTTGCTCTGTGCATCTGCAGGATGCGTGGGGAAGGACAGCTGCTGGGCTCCCCTGCATCAGCCAGCCTCGACCCCCACGAAGGAGGCAGCACGGGGAGCGTCTGAGGGAACTGCCAGCTGTTTAACACAGTCCTCATCAGCTGCAGGGACTGGGTGATGTCAGGCACCCACTGTTTACTTCATTCTGCCCTTCCATGGCTGCAGGCAAATCCATTCTAGCCACCCTGCTGAGCTGACTGGGGACAGGGGGTAAGAAAACGCCAAGCCAACGTCGCTCACCTACCTTGCAAATGTAACGCTGCTCATACTCCTGAGGAAACAAACAATTGCTCTTGCAGAAATCACATGGATTTTGAGAGGGAGAGAGAGGAGTCAAGCACATGACAGCAATAAGCTTTCTTCACATACTTAACCTGGTAACCAAGTCAACTGTCCCCAGGGGAAGCTTAATGTCGGCCAAAGAAGGCCAAGCGGAAAGTTCAGCTGCTCTATCTTTGGACCATTAATGTTGGTTGTTAGGTCAAGGCTTCATCCAAAAACACCTACAGCTAAAATTCAAGTATTTCTGCTAAAACTAAAAGTGGCATATTAAATGCACCCTGTGGGTTTGGGGAATGTTTCCCACTCAAACAAACAAAAAAATCGCATTTTTTTCCATACCCAGATCAGGAAAGAACAGTCACTCTGCTGATAACTAGTCTTCTTAATAATACACAGAATATTAACAGCTAGAGTACAATAAAAGTAAGCCTTGACATTTTAATTTATCCTCTGAAATATTTCTTCTTTCAGTGGAATGACCTGAAATTGTTGAAGGGCTAAAAACTTTGGTTCTGGGAATGCACTGCCCATGATGTTTTACTGGCTTCATTTCAAATGAAAACAATTACTCTATAGTGAGGATGTTACCACACAGACATAACAACACCATTAACTATTTTTGACTTCCAGTGTAAATTAAACCATTATGGGGTTTTAAAAATGCTCTCATTAAATTTTAATGATCTGTTTTAAGGGATTTTTCCCCCTTATTAAAATTAAAACCAACTATGCTATACAACTTTCTCAGAAAGTGGTGCATTACTCTAAGATTCAAATAAATCTGTAAATCATAGATTAGTTAATAAAGAGAAACTATCTGGGTTATTACAGGTGGGGCTGGTAGCAGTACCTGTTATTAATGTTGCCTAACATTCACCAATAAAAGATGCTGCTTCCTGTTCTTTAAAATGTTGCCAAATACCATCTGACTGAATAAAAAACTTGTGAGTTCAAAAGTAGACACACCTGGTTGGGTTGTTTTTGGTTTGGCTTTTTTTTTTTTTTTTTTGGTTTCCCCCATGATAGGAAAAAGAGTAAAGAAAGGAAAGAAAATGCCAGCTGAAAGAAAGGAAAGAAAATGCCAGCTGAAGTGATTCAGCTGATTAAAGAATATGTTTATTTGTATTAACTCCCCCATAAACCTCAGTAACTTTTTTTCAACGAACTCAGGGTTTCTTTGTTGTACAGTAAGTATTTGAAATTTTGTAGGCAGAGGGCTAGAGAATGTTTACGAGAACATTTCCATCAAATTTGCCCTGAAGTTGCCCAATGCATAAACTTTGTGTGGACTAAAATGGAAAAAAAAAAAAAAAATCATGGTTTACTTACGCTCAAGAGAGACTTGCAAGACCGTTGCTGTCAAATTTTATGAAGACTCACTTTACGGTGAACACGCTCCATCCCGTGATGGGGCAGTGGTTTCCCTCCAGGCGCAGGTGCAGCCTGGAACAGGCTGCCTGGTGCACCCGCTCCCTGGGTCCAGGCAGTCCCCTCTCCCCCATGAGATTCACCTCTTTCCCACAGTCTCATCTGCAGTTGCCCCAAGTTAAAACCACCACAAGACTGACTGGAAGGTGGAACAGACCTTTTTTTCAAACAGCCTGGTTTGTTTTCACCCTGGTGTTATATTGCCATCTGCTAATGAGTAAACATTTTCCTGCAGCATGCACTGATGTGGACTGTAGTGATGGTGTATATATACCACATCATATAGTCTGTCTGCTGGCACCTGTATGTTTTCTTCTGATCTATCACAAGCTCCTAAGCATGGGCCCTGTCATAATTTTACTTGTTTTTCCACACATTGCCAGACAGAGCAGAAACCTAAAATCTCAGGAACAGAGCATGCATTTAAAGTTACTTCTGAAAAGTGCCCTAATTTGGTACCCTACAAGAAGAACACGCTGTGAAAGTAGAATTTGTCATGAGGATTCTTGTAGCTGTGTTATTTGAAGAGATACTGCATTCAAACTACAATGGCGTAATAGGTCAGTCTCAGAAATATGACAATACATAATTTATCAATCTGGAAACCTTATACTTGAAAGAAGCCTTAGTTGAACCTTTCCATCACTCCAATTGAATTGTAAGACCACCGCTGTAACAAGACCACTTAGAAAACCACCGGGGTGGCCTTGATAATAATACACATATCATTGTTGAGGCACAGGAAACTGAACCAGATGGTTTTGCTGAGGAAAGCACTTTTTGGCTTTGTAAAGCCTAAAAACACTAATAGGTCAAACACAAAAGTGGTGAAAAAGAAAGCTAAAGGAAAATTTATGTAAATAAGAAAAAAATCTTTTTACAATTATATTCCCCTCATATAAAAAATGGCTGCAAGAAAATAAAAAGGCAGAAATGGTGCTGTAGTTCTGAAATAGATCAGGATAGTTTTCTGAAAGGAAAAGGTCTAACTGCAACACTTCCAGTAGGCACTGCTGCTGGAAATCAATACCATATGATGTGCATTAGACAGAACACCTACATACTGTAATTAAAACCCTTTTTTTGCCTCATTTTTATGTTTTAAATATGGACACCATTCATGTCTATTATAAACTACTTACTTTCTTTTTCAGTCTCTTATTGGCAATTGTATCGATCTTAAGGAAAAATAGCACATACATGCATCTCTTGAAATACATGAAATTGAAAATAATTTCCACAAAATCATGCATGCACAAAGAGAAACATACATATATTCACATACACACACAAACATACAGTTGATGTGTGTGTGCACACACACGTATAAAGCATGTTTGAATGTTTTCACTTATGCTGTATTTAGAATGACATTATTTACAGACTTCAGCATTTCAAAAACCATGAAGGGACTTGGTTTTGTTTTGTTTTTCTTTAATGCAGACATCATCTACATGAGTAAAATTAAGATGACAGGGTGTTACCCTGCTGGGTATTGCAACCATTTCTAATAGTCAAGAAGTTGAATCTAAACTATACGTGCTGGAAGAAATGTATGATTATAAACTCTTTTATTGTGCAGCTGTATTTACCAAAATGTAAGCTTTTATTCGGCATTAAAAAGGAAAACTTTTACTATCACAGTTGCTCTAAAACACGTTCTCTCTTCATAAGGGAAGGTTTGCCAGTATTGTCAAAATCTGAAAGATGTTTGAGAATTATACCTACATTTTGCTTGCATCAAATCATGCTCTAACTGAAAGAAAACATCATTGTTTAAGTATCAACTTTTGCTCTGCTTGCATGGGACAATGGAGAAGAAATGTACACTGAGGAGAGCTTCACTATATGCTTATCATTTGTGACAGTTCATTTTGGCACTTCTCAGAAACAGCCTTGGAGAAAATGTTCAGAGTCTTTAGTCTGACTCCCAAGCTCTTAACTAAAACTAGAGAGCTAACAGAGTAGTTTCTGAAGCCAGAAGTCAAGTGGGACCACAGGTGCCTTACTGAGCCCAGGGACTGTGATGGAACCTACCTGGACAGCAATAAAGCAAGAGAAATGACAGTGGGGTCTCACAGGAACCTATTTTGATTCTGCACAAGAGACATGTCAGGGAGATGCCTGTTCTGTGGTCAGTGATGCCATCTACCACCTCATACCAAGACCTGAACTCTTTTGTAGGGTTGGAACATCTCAGCTGAGATGTAACATGTGCAAGTAATTTACAAAACCTATGGCTTCATGAATTGACTCTGGCAATCCACTTATCTCTGTCTTTTCCCTATAGGCTCAATCAGAGGGAAGACAATCTTCTTTACTTCTTCCCGGACGTGCTGTTCCAGCACTCTTGTTGCGCCATGAAGAAGTTGCACTGGCATTTGCAATAGAGCATGTGGGTCAGTGCTGAGCAAACTTCAAAAAGCAATTGTGCATCTTTCATTTGAGACCAGTAATCTGTGCTGTGCCCGCTTACGTTGGCTGTACTGTATCCTGAGAACTGGATCATTATTTGCATGGATTATTGAACATATTGCCATGGCCAAATGTGACTTCCTTTATCCTGGAAACATCATAGCTCCACACATCCAAAGTATTTACATGAGGAAATCAAAGAATATTCTGCCATTGGTAAGTGTGTACTTCCTCTGGGAACACGTTGCTTTCTCAAAAACTTTTCCGCATGAGGCTTAGTTCACCATCTTATAAAAAGGACAACAGACTTTTAAACTATTAGAAAGAAACTAAGGTGGAATAGTCATTACCTCTGATACACATGGTTCTAGAAAAGATACTGCTTCAGCAAGTAGCTGTCAAGAGTTTTATGAATGTTCAGTAGCTGCTCCAAAGGAGCCCAGTCTATCAAACTTTTCTCCTAAAGGTTCATACAAGCCCTGCTGCTCTCCCAATTACTTCACCTAGAGGGCAGCAATAAGATAATCAGTTCAGTGGATCATCCCATCAATCAGAGCAGATTGGACATAATTTTAAGATCAGTTTGGCTTAATAGAGCCATTAATTATTCCAGCTGAATTAAGCTGATGAAAAGAAGAAGTTCTCATTTGGAAATACACAAAATACACCTAGATAGCTCAAAAATCTTCACCCTCATACTCAAAGAAGTTCAGCATTGAGGGGTTTAAAGTATTTATTAACTTTTATTAGAAGTAATTAACTTTGAGCATAAAAACTAAGCAGTAAGAAGAGAAAAACATTTTTCACCTCAGTCCATAACAAAAGGGTAATCCTCATTTAAAAGCATGCCTTTAAGTTCATAAGCCAATCTCATAACTATATGAGGTATTGATAGACAGGTATAGCTGACTTTCCTTTTATAACCAACAATCCCCAACAAAGCAAGACTCTCACAAGCAAGTATTCTGCTGGGCTGATGAAAAGATGTGTCAGAAAAACTTCTGAGTCTCCTCAGACTAAGGTAAAACATATCTCAAAAGGTGACACATTCTTAATACTCCAAGAAAACAACAAAAGAGAACTAGAAATGCCTTGGCCCACAGTCTCACTGGCTGAATCCTTTTCTTATGCACAAGAGTAAAGTAAAATTTTAAATAATTCTGTCTGGCAAGAGTTTTTATATTTAAAGATACACACAAACATACAAGGAGGGATTTCCTCCAACAGAAATGGTATCAGCTTTCTCCAAGGGTCTGTCTCCACTTATTAGAATGGTGAATAGAAGAATCATGAATAAAGGACCAGGTGATGCCAACTGGAGATTTAACTGCAGAAAGCATCACTGTAGGTTAGATATGACTATCTCAATTTCAACATGGACAAAACAGTTTAAGACAATAAAAATGACTGCACATTTTCTTGTGCATTTTAATCACAAAGTGAAGTATGATTAGCACCAGTACCAATTAAAAAAAACCAAGTAAGATGGAAAGTCTCTCTTTAAACAGTTTATTAATGTGCTTGGTTAGACTGTACAATAATTTACCATATTACTTATAAACTTTTCTGCTTTGGTTTGGGGTTTTTTTTTCACATTATTTAAATATAAATTAATGGAAGCTGATTGCCATATATTTAGAATATGAAACATTCCCTGATTTCACCATGAATTTAGGCACATGCTTAATTTTAAGCATCTGACTAGACCTATTATTAATTGAATTGGAGCCAATTGTGACCCAATTATGACTCCTCTGTAATTATTGCTGGAAATACCGCTGGGATTCTATTAAAGTCAAAAGAAAATATTTCTGATTTGTACAAAGAATACTTAAAGAATATTAAAACTGTTAACTTTGACTTGTTTTTTTTTACTTTTAAAAGATATATATTGATGGGCTTCTCCACAGCATTCATCAGTGCAGTATTTCTGCTCTCTGCACAACACTGAGGTGTGGCCAGTACAACTGCAGAAGGCAACATGAGCATCAGCAGGTGACAAAGAGGAAACTGAAGGAAAGAAAGAAAAAGCCTCAGCTGTTGAAGACTAATATGAACTTGATCTTTTCCCAGAGCCACTTTCCAACATGACCATGTCCTATTTGTTGGCCTTCCCTTTACAACTTTACAAATCAATGTGTCTATTACGTCCCCAAGATCAACACTTTAAGGTTTCAGTTGCAGGTACACCTTCACAACTTCATTTACAGTATTTAGCATGTAGAAAATTTAAAAACCAACCAACTAGTGATGGATCGATGGGCGCTTTATTAACAGTCCAAGTTAAATGTTTCTGAGAATCTGTATTTATTTGAAATAAGACTCTTGGATAAGTGTCTGAGGAAATTTGTATGATGCCTTATGTTTTATAAATGTCATAGAAATGAGTCAGACTGCTAAGGCTTGCTATTGCACTAATATTTGAAAATACCTAGCAGATGGTTTACTAGAACTTTCTGCAACAAATAAAAGGTATAAGTTACCCTTTCAAAACAAAATAGCACATAGATGATTCATATATCAATAGTGCTGATACGTAGTTTTTTCTCTTCCCGCTCAGTGGCACTGATAGGCATCTTTAATATCATCCTATATGACTTGTGCTGGATCACAGCAGAGTAAAAATGGAGAAAGGGGGATTTAAGAGGCAGCAGCATTTTCTGCAAGTATTAAGAGTTACTAATGTAATTTCAGGATAAAATAAATACACACCCCCCACACCCCCACCCCTACCCCCTGCTCTCCCCCCCAGATTTTGATGCCTACTTATTTCTGTTTTGTTCTCTTCAAACACTGAATGGAAACCTTTCTTTCTAGTGAGTTCGACTTCCCGGTTTTCATCCACCAGCACAATGCCACCGTATCTGATTTTCAGTTCCTGCAGGTGGTAGTTCAAGTCCCCGCCCAAAAACCTAATCAAACACATATTCCAACTATTCTCCCCTGATATAAACCTCTGTTTACACATTGCACTTCCAAATCATCTGCTGCTAAAGCTGACCTCAGCCCACAGCTAGCACTGAGCATGCTGGCAGCTCATCCCTTGGTGGGCACCATCATGCTTCAGTGCAGGCACTTCCATGTTCTGTTGTATACAGAAGGCCAAAATCACAGTGGCAGTCAGATGAACACATGTGATCAAAGCTTGAGAGTCCTGACTTCTCCTTGTGCTTTGTAACTGCCAGACGTTCTCCACTCCAATACATACAGGATACGATCCCTCCATGAAGTCAATGGGATTTTGGTCATCAACTTTCATGAGATCAGGAACTGACCCATAATATTTTATAAAATAACAAAAAGGAATGTATTTATGGTTTTATTATTATCCCTAATAAGGAAATAAGGAGAAAGAAAACACAGTACATGGTCTAGTCTATACGCACATGTGTTACTTGTATTAATATCAATGGGATTTAAAAGTACATATGGAGGGGATAAGATATATCCCTATGTGTTCAGCCATAACGCTTAAGGAAGCTCCCCAAATGCTTGTAAATACGATCATGCTTTCTAACATACTATGTATTTATTTGAACAACGTTAAATCTCTAAGCCCTACTTTCCAGTCCATTAAAGCCTCAAATAATTGTTTATTTCCAGTTTAAAGTTACTCTCTTTTTTAGCCATTAGAAGGCTGCCTGTAACCACACTTCCACAATATTCAGGGAATTAGAGAATTGATAATAACTCTCCCATTATCCAAAGAGGTACCTCTCTGGGAAGAGAAATACTCAAGATGAACTATATTTTAGTGAGGAATTCCTTCCAGAAGATTTTGGGACAGGCCCAAAACGTGTAGCTGAAAGGTCTGGAATGCTACTTACACAACAAACATGTGTTCGTGCTGTAGACCTCAGACAACTACATTCCTTCTGGAGGCCAAAGGCCTTGAAAGCTAGTCATTCTTCTAGATAGACTTGTTCTCATTTCCTTTTTGTTTTTAAAGGTTTGAACACAGGACAAGGGTCTGACCCGCTAGGCACAAGAGGGTTATTCTGGATTTCCCTTATGGAAGAAGACATCAGGATTTATCCCACGATTTATGATCTGGTGCAAGTTGTCTTGTGATGAGATAGCCAAAGTATTTATGGAGTATTCAGTGCCTGTTAGCAAATTATGCTCATTATGTTCATGAAATTGATCATTTTATTTGGCTTATCTTTTACTTCCTTTCATCTGAGACTTGGTAACTGACTTAACGAACTCTCTTGACTATAGTTTTATCCATTAAAAAGATGATTGGAATGGTTTACTGGATTAACTGCTTCAACTAATGTTGTAGCCACAAATAGAACACAATAGTCACAGAGGCATAGTCATGACATTCATGGTGTCCTTACCACTGTACATGCAAATGCAGCGCAGAACCAAAAGCCCACTTTATTTACAGCCAGCTGCCAAAAATCACCTTCTTCGCTTACTTGATGTAACCCTTTCAATGCTAAGGCAATATAGCTGTTTACATTTTTTAATTTCATCCAGAACAAAAGTTTATATTGTGGTATTACAACATTGTTTTCTTGCTGCTTCTTTTTGACCGTAAACAAGATTTGAGAGCTTAGCTTTTATTTTACCTTTTAAATCTCAATTTATGATAAAAATACCAAATCAGACTTTTTCCTACTGAAATACTTCTTACTTTGTAATATAGAAAAACAAAACAAACAGTCATAATCTTTTTAAACTACATCAATGAATAGTGAAGCCAAATCCGGTTTCCCAGCAAGGAATTATTAAAAGACAGAAATAGTCCAATGACCGCAGGAAATCTTTAAGCACCAAAATGGGGACAAAAGTCTCCTGGGGAAAAGACAATATTTCCTACGTGGTCATTCATGTCTCCTTGTAATACAATACAGTGGTATTGTTTGTTTGTCTGCTTAAGTAGATGCATAGAATAAAATTAGAAACAAATCCTGACTATGAAAACCTTTCAACCACTTGACGCAAGCACGTGTGTTGCAATACCTGCCATCACAACTACGTTGTGATGCTTCTTTCTAATGCATAACCAGCTAGACCTTTGATCATTAATATATACATCATCCTTGCCTCATTATAATAAAGGCCATGAACCTCCAGCAGGATCTTTGACTTCATGTCATACTGCATCTTGCTGCAATCTTAATATTGCTCATACTCTAAAATAGATTCACTTTATAGTCAGCCCCCTCCCCCAAGGAATTCAGTCAAGGAATGTAAGCCCAAAGATTTGTTTTTCTGTTCAGGTCATGCCTGGGGTAGACTGCTGTGTTACTAAACTCCCTGCTCTGAAATCAAGAGCAAGACAAAGTTAACAGACCTCAATAGGCAAAACCATCTTGAGATAGCCCTCCGTGGACCATGACCTGAAGTTACAGCAATAAGCATTATCCCCACCACGAAGACAATTCAGGAAAAGGCACGTGGCCCACAGCTTACCTCAACGTAGTCCCTGGCATGGCCCCAGTCTCTCTTAGCATCCAGATTGCCCAGGCTGAAACAATCCAGCTGTCCCAGGTGAATCTTTGCTACCGATCGGCTAATTTTTCGAGTAACAAAGTTAGCCCCTGGAATAGAAATAAAAAGTAATATCAACACAGTCACAGTGGTAGATCACTGGCCACAAGAAACACCTTGTGTAGCTCAGCACATGGTACTTTCCGTCTTCATTCACTCCCCTCACACCACCGAGACCCAAGCCATCTTTCATCATTTGAGCAGGCTATGAAGCTTCCAGTGCAAGTGTCACATTAGCTGCACTTTCACAGCAAACATCTTTCTTTGTGGAACTTCTTAAGCATTCCTAATTTGCTGCCTCAGTATTCAGTCCAGGCACAGAGCCAAAGAAAATCATTTGGAATGTCAGTTCTTAAACACAAAATGCAAAAGGTTACATAAAGAAGACAGACATTTAGACCACCCTCAAGTTTTTTGTTGCTGTTTCTTTTTTCTTTTTAAAATTTTTTTAAAGGAATGCATATATCTAAATAAATTAGTTTACTAATAAAAAAAAAAAGAGACTATCCAAACACTACTTATTCTCCAAAGAACTGTAATGGTTAAATGTGTTCTACTTCTCTAGCTATTTGTGATCCTTTGTCCCCCAGGTTCAGTGAGATCATGAAATTTTGTTTTCAACTTTATCAGTTGAAGGCTGTACATTGTTTTATCATATTTCTGTTACTTTGTTCACTGTATTGCTTTAGAAAATTTGTGTACCTGTTTCTGCTCCCTGTAGAGTTGCTTTAAAAAATACTTTTTTCTAGTTATTTTCATATCTTGATTTTTAGATTACAATGGCTGTGTTTCTAAAATGTGGTCAACAGTCTCCTCAAAAGCAGAGGGATTTGAATTTAGACCATGAATTCAGGCTAAGCAAGCACAATAGCATTTGCACACTAATGGGCCACAAAAATTAAAATTACATGCCTTTTTAATAGCTAAAAAAAATATGATTGAGTGGTGACAGATGATACCCCATCCAAATGGGAAGGAGGAAAGTTAGAAAAAATTACTGTTCTTGTAAAACGCTCTTAGCAAGTTTCTAAAGTCCTAAGTAGTGCAGCTTGTACATTCAATGCATATATGTAGGTTTTTTTCATTATGGAATTCTGGTCTTGAGATACACATCTCAATATTTTCTGTTTCCTGTCAAACAAACAATAGGCTGCTGCAAAATTATTAAATAATGTGAAGTGTCTTTTTCAGACTATTAATTTTTCCCGTAAAGTCAAGAGCAGTACAGTACCTTTTCATGTCACTTGGCTCTGCCAAAAGTAAAAAAAAATAAAGCATGTACCTATAAGAACCATGTGGAATGGAGCAATTAAATAATTCAGACCTTACCACAGGATTAAGATAGAATTTTAATTTTCTGTCAACTGCTGAACTAATTGGAATTCTGTTTATTAGCCATCTAGAATATTTCATCAGCTTGTGCTTGTTTTTTAAAGGACGAAAAACATGTAATTTCCATATTCCCTGAAAAAGTGTTCATATATAAAGGAAAATTTAAAAATCGTGTGATTTGCAAAGTTTCAGAAACAAACTATACTAGGGAGTCTTTTTTATAGCAACGTTCCTCAAAAATTGGACAAATGAGTCAACTGCAGGATGAAAGCCCAAGCCCTACTTCCAGACTGCACCCTGCACACTCAACAGGAGAAATATAATTATCCCAAAGATAAACCAGAGCAAACCACAGGACTGACACTGTGACTCTGCTATTGCAATTTTCTGCAAGCAAAGTACTGTGGTTCCCCTGTTCCTGGCCGGACAGGCTTGCAGCAGGAGTGGAGTTCTGGCTTAACAGAAACCAGTGACAGTCTCTTTGGCTTAGTCAGACTGGCGCTTCACCAAAGATTGTTTCCATTTCTTACATTACCCAAGTGCTCTGAGATCTTCACACAGATTATTACTAATTAATTAAAAATATATTCATACCATTACACAAACTTGTTAATATTAGCTATGAAACTTTCTAACCTTCTGCACCAAAATAATTTCAGTTAGCATTATTATGCAGTAAATAGCACTTGAAGGAGAAACTTTTTTTCCTAGGATAAAGTATATGCTTTTATGTTACAGTCTACAACTGAGTAATAAGCAAAACTGACCGCTTTCAATGCTACATTCCCATTTGCAGTGAAAGCAGTGAGACTTCTAGTCATCATCTGCATTAAAGCAAGTTTTACTGTCAACCTACACGACTAATGAACGTCAGCTTCCATTCTGGAGCAACCACTTCCTCAGCACAAAAAAAAAAAAGCTTATTAATTTGTGTGTGTGTGAGAGAACTTTTAAGCTATCAACTGAACTTGAAATATATGAGAGTGCACAAGAAAAAGCAGATTCGTCTAGCACAACACAGCAAATACTAGTGACTGCTGTCTTCTTGCAGTCACTGACAACCGTAGAGAAATGATCTTTAAAGGTCTCCTCCAAGCAAATTCAGAATATTCCTCAAAAGGCTGAAACGAAGAATTAGAGCGTCCCACAGTGAAAAATGAAAACCTTTATTTTCCAGAAATATTCCAGTAAGGGTTCAGCAAAATAATACCAACCCTCTTCTTGGAAGTGCCTCAGCATTAAAGCTGTGGAAGAAAACTATGCTACTGTTCATTCTGAGAAATGTGATTAGAATTTTTTTTTTTCAGGCAACCAAGGACCGACTGGCACATTTCAGAAGCATTTAAATGATATGGTTCATAAATAACATTTAAATACCGATTCTCTTCAAACACAGTATCTTAAAATATCCCATTACACTACATGTTTGATCCCATGCCATTAAATGCACATCATAGCTAGAATTTAAGCTGATGCCCACTGGAGTCATACAAAATAGTGAAGGCTATGTCAGCATTTCCATTATAAAGCCCTGTCCTAGGGGTTTGCAATCGGGCTATAAAATCTTGCTTTGGCCTGAAACTTGGCAGACATAATGTCTCTTTCCTCAGGAATGATTCTATCTAAAAGGTCTATGTGGAGTGCTACAGATACCTTTATGTAACTGAATACAAAGTACCTTTTGAGACACAGAAATGGTTAGCTTCCTTCTTCCTCAGGAGGTATTGAGGACCTGCAAATGTTGACCCTACAAGAGCATTTTTCCCCCCATAGAACTGCCCGTTAGTGCCAGCACCAGTATCAGCAGAGCTGCTGGTTAACCACTTCACCCTTCACATTGATTTTCATTGGATCAAGATGATGCAGCAAATGCCACAGCTACCACAGCTGAATAAGGCCTGCTTCACTATGCTGCTAACATTACTAATTCATGTGGAAACATGTGGTGGTAGCAACAGAAACTAGCTTAGATCAGCAGGGAAGAGTGAAGCCCGAGTCCCACATTTGTCTCCTGGCACTGTGCTGCTTCCTCAGTTCAGAGATGTGTTGTAAAACACACCTGACTGCTCACACCCAGTACCAATGAACACGGAGTGTTCAAAACTATGAAATGTGTGATATATTTTCACTTATTTGAACACTTTTTCAAAATGTGTGAAGATGGCACTGTCCTGCCATATAGGACAGGACAGGACCCTGATAGGAGCTCGTTATCCTACAGTAACCAAGAGAACAGTCATTCTTGCTCCCTTGTAGGGCCAAGCATGCTGGGCTAATTGCTTTGCATAGCATCTATGCAGCAAATACATCCAAACCATGATCGGCCACATTATGCTCTGGTTTCCGTCACTACTGACAGCACTGGAATTGCTGTACCACAACAGCAGAGATCTGGCCAGACATTGCAAAGGATGCTTTGGTGTGTCCGCACATTTCAGCAGTTCCATACAGCCTTGGTTTAGCAGTGCCTGACAAGTTTTTACGTTTTAAAAGAGGCCTTAAACATGAATTTTCACGATATTAACAGCTCTGTCAGGAACCCAGGGCATTAGCTTAGATTTGTTTTTAAAACCCAAGCCCTCCCTCTGAGATCATTAGCATTCCAATAGGAACCATAAGGTCTGATTTACAAACCCAATTTATCTTAGATACGATTTTAAGCAAGGATTCCTCATCAAGCAGACCTGATCTGTAAAACATATAACTTGTCAGCAAACCACTACAGGAACAATGCTACAATAAAAAGAATAGCAGAGGTATAATGCAATAGCTGCAGCTCTCCAGCCCGGGCCTGTCACCCACTGCACCGTCTGGCTCAGGGTGGAAAACAGCCTGCGCAGCTCATCCCTCCAAGAAGAACGCTGCCTACACCTGGCAAAGATAGGTTTTGAAAGCTGGACACATCTCTCATTAACACATATTTAAAAGCATTGCTTCGGGAAGCATGTTCTCAATGCACCCACCTAGAGTTCCAAAGCTGGATGTCTCAAGTAAAAAAAAATCTGGGTCTCTGCATCAGTACCCTGTTCCTTTTATCAGCACTGGGGTTTCACCCTTTGTGCACATCAGGAAACTGGCTGTTTGAAGTAGATGCTTTTCTCTAGAATGTGTGGTTTATAAGAGACAGCCAAATGGATGAAGCAGCTTTAAGAGCCACTATTATAGTAACTACTTCTTTTCAAGAACTCTCATTTTCTAGGCTCTCAAGGCTACATGCAAAATTCAACAGATGACAAAATTGTGGTCTTAGGAAGACTGCTATCCCTGTATAATACTACTTGTTTCATGCATAAGAAAATCCATCATTAATCCTAGTAATATGATAGAATAACAGTCTCATAGCATTTAATAGCAATACTTATCTAGCAGCTGAAATCTAGTCTTAGCGCAGTCTATCAATTTGCCATAACATCTTTTTCTTCATTTTGCATACAACATGATAAAAAGGTTTCTGTCTCTAAAGATGCTGGCACAAGAAAAAGAGTGTTGTGGGATTTTTTTCCTCCAGGTTTCTAGAATTTGGCATAGATTCTAGTGGAAGCCCAACATGTTCAAACACATTGTGTACCCAGTGCTTCTACTAACTCAACAGAACATATTTCTTTTAACATATATATGTTGTAAATGATACGTTTAATGAGATCATTAAAATGTTTTGATTGCCTGAAAATCCACACTGCTCACAATTTCCATTCTAAGAGAAGCTTTTCCATTTTTATAACAAGCTGAAATGAAAAAACAAAGCAACACCCATTTTTTCTAAGAAAAGAAGTCCAGAGTCTCCTTTAGCTTATACTGATGAAAATCAGTAACAATTATTCTGAAGGCAATGGAGTTATGTCAGTGTGAACCACATGAAAAATCAAGTTACAAATCTTGAAATTAACCTTCCATAATTTGGGTTTAAATGGAATTTTCAACTGTATCTTGATCAAAACTGCTGATACAGTACTGCATTTTGGTTAAACTAGTAAAGCAGCTGCTTAGTATATGTTAAACACTCATGCATTTTAACTGTGAATCCACTCCCAATTTAAAATAACAAATTGTTCTTCTCACAATGACAATTACACAAAGTAGAAACATCACTGGAAACAAAGAAAAAATCACTGTTGAAAGGGATTTTTTCCTTCCTAGCTCTTCATAATATCCTGCAAATTTCACACAGCAAGTACAGCTACGTAAGAATAAACTTGCCAGAAAGTCCACAATCAGATTTTTGCAAAATGAAATATATATGAAATAAGGGCGATATGATTCATAAGCAACTCATTGTAAAGTCATGCACTGCATGGGAAACATCTTCCTGACCTGAGCAATAAATCATTTTATTTCCTGAAACATGAGATATAGTGCTTTAATCCTTACATTTTAATCCTGTAATAGCATAGCTGGAAATACTTTGCTTCATCGTAATATTTCCATTGCTCTTGCTCTGTCCTTTAAAATTGTAATAGTACCTTATGATAGTGGGTTTCTCAGATTTTTAATAGAATTGCAATACTTTTCAAACATTTTCAGTTTCGATACCCCCAACTATTTTCCAATGGCCATGTGAGGTCTCTAAACAGGAAAGACAGAGCTACTGATAATAGGCTTGTTCCTAAAGGTCATTCTTCATCAGTCCCCTGGGGAATAATCACGTAACAATAAAATTCACAGATCAGAGATTGAAAGCAACAGCCCAATAACATGAGGATAAAATTGCCCCTCCTTATCAAGTGATCCTCATTTGGTATTACTTTAAAATGTGTGTTTACTTTTAAATTTAAATTACTTTTAAAATGTGTGTAAAATAAAAATTTCAATAAAAGGAATAGGTACTAACTCCTTTAAATATTGTTAACAAAGACGTTAATCAGCATACCAATTATCTCCTTCTATAATATATTGACACAGGTTTTGAACTTTCCAATGCCAAAAGTAAAATGTGCAAAGTCTGCTTGGCCCCATTTTCCATTTGCACCACATTTTTCAATGGAATTCCTTGGGTAACGGAAAATACACTACTATCTGTCTTTTAAAAATGAGGAGATTGAGGCAGAAAGGTAAAGGTGTGCAGAGGCAGAAAGCACCTGCAGCAGGAGGGCAGCACACCGGAGAGGGCTGATGCTTTTCAACCCAAGGGCACCTCTGCCCCGACATCCCCTTGCACACTGAGAACATTTGGACAGCTGAGAGCAACAGGAGGTCATACGAACTGGGCACAGAGGGAACAAAAATTAATGATTTTTATAATCGGAGGGGAAAATAAGAATGAGAGACAATCTTGCGAGGAACAATGGGGTACAGAAACTGGAAGGGAATGCAGAAATTAGGGAGACTATTTCCCAGTGGGAGGAAAGATAGCATGAAGCTTACCTGGAGGGACAACTAATAAGGTCCATATGAGATGCGCACAAAAGTGGGGCACAGACCTACCAACCACCACCAAAGGACAAGAACCAGAGGTGACATCTGTCACAGCACAGTGAGCCACGCTCCCCTGTGATCCAGTGGAGCTAACCCTTCACCAGGGATCTGTCATCAGGGCTTTAAACTCTTCACGACTGTTTTGCATACAAACAGATACAGGTTTCCACCTCCCAAAGAAAAATGACAGGATGATTTCTATGACTACACAGCAGCAATTCTCTACAGTGACTGTGAAATAACGATGTTTAATTAGCAGACAATCTGCATGTGTAATGTGTAACACAAAGCTATTAGATTTCACATTCAAAATACCCTTATTCAGGACGAATTACAGATCTCAGTTCTATCACGTGGGCTGTTAAAAGGATAGGGTAACATACCAGCAATAACTGCTGGGCAAAAGGTGCTATTTTAGTGTATTTCCTCCATATAATTTTTCTTAATTTGAAATATTTTCCCCTCAGGAACTGTACACTGAACAGGAAAAGGTGAGGCATCAAAGATTCTTATAAAAGGAAAAACCAAACACTAATACTGAAAACAATATGCAAAAGTGTTATTCCTGTTCCCAAGTTTACACTGTTAATGGCACTTACATAAACAGAGCAGTGTTTCGCTTACAGAAAACTTAACCTTTTGCTCCAAACTATTCACTTTGAGTTCTTAATCGCAGTTCATATACACTACATCGAAAAACAAAGGTAAATGTCTTTAGCCACTCTGATTTGTTAACACTCATTTAAGCTGTGTTTTTTAAATTGTACAACTAATGTCATTGAATTAAACCTCTCATTTAAGCTGTCATAGAATCAGACAAGCCCTTGCATGTATGAGCTATGGGTAAGCATTAGTGGGCTTGCCCATCAGCACAGATTGTATTGTTTAAGTGTGTGTAAACAACTGGAGTTTAAGCACATGCTTTGCTGAATTGCTGCTACAATAGCTAGAAATGTATGCACCCAAAAGGAAAACCTAGCACTTGTACTAAATGGAAATATCATGCAGTCTAAGGCAACTTGCGCAAACCCCAGATTTTAACTTACCTTGTTAAATAGCTACCTAATTTCAGGTATCTGTGCCCTTAAATTTAACACCCCCTTCCTTTCCTCCCTGCCTTTCCCCTCCTCCATCCTCTCAGCAACCAGTAGCACATCAAAAAAGGTGCTGTTTGATGGTTCAAGCTGAGACATTCAGCCTTTACCCTAGCACTCCCTTGAGATGAAGCAGGCAAGGCTTTTAATCTTACCTGGTGACACATGACTGACTAATACAGTTTCTTGGACCTTTTGACCTCTGAGGGACTAAGTCTGGTCGGTCTCTCAGCCTCTCCAGGTGGCTGGGACATCAGCTTGTGGTGCGTCATGGTATAATCAAAGTTTCGCACATGTCTTTCTGTGCAGCTGTATTAGCGCTTTTAATGTGCAAATGTCTAAGTATAAAATGTGTCATTTCACTTCAAGTCAGGGGTAAAAAGAACTTTCATTTACTTCTACTGAAGGCAAAAGAGTGTAACAAGAGCTACCCTTAAAACCAGTCACAGTGGCATACGACTTTGCTGAGTCAGTGCTGATGTATTTTCTTGGAGAGAGAAAAATGGTCTGGCTACAGCCAAATAACTTATTTGAAACTTCACCTCCCACACAAACTAATAAGCAGTCCTAGACGGGTTTGACACTTATACAGTATAACTCAAGACATTCTTAAATCCATGTACCTCCCTTTGGAGCTTTGTTGCCCAACTGTTTTTCTCTTAGGAGTTTCTTCTGGTTAGCTTTGTGACAGTGGCAGTCCTCAAGGTACCCTTTAGGCCCTCAATACATCATTTAGTAAACGCGCTCCAATTTTCATAAACCGCCCTTCGCTACAGGAGTCCTGGAGCCACCAAGGGGAGGTCCTGAAACACAGTTAACTGTATTTTCAGGGAGCTGGAAAGACCCATGGGCAAAGAGCTCACAGAGCAGTAACAAGGTGGGGACTTGTGAGAGCTGGAGGGAAGGAGAAAAAGAAATCTCAAGCTTCTGCAAATACAGGAGGCACAATTTTTTTTCTAGTACTTGAAAAGGGCACATAAAACACAAGGCACTACATTTCCTTCCATGTTCTGTGCTATGAGTAATAAGATTCTCAGCTTGGACGTGGTGAGAAGTACATCTCCAACACCAGTGATGTTCCCAACAATTCAATGTACAAATCACCCATTGCGATGGGCTGTGATTACCAGAACAAGGACAAATTATTCCACCGACAGGTACCCCGTCGGACTCTTAACAGACTAATGAAGTAAACATGTGGCTCTGACAGGAGTGTCAAAAAACCCCAGCCTTCAGTGTGTGCTGTGGCATGCAGACGAGCCGGTGTGTGAGCAGGGGTGTGAGATCAGCTCGTGGCACTTCCAGCCCACGCTGCCTGCCCCGGCTGTCCCCGTTCCCTGAGCTCTGCTTCTGCGCAGGGACACGCGGGGCTGCTGAGGACAGAACGGGACAACACTGGAAGTCATCATCTCGGATTAAACCAAAGCAACACCCCTCAAATGTAGTATTTAAACAACAAGCTCCCTCGAAACAAGCTTCAAAGTAATTATGTGTGTGTGTGTGGGGAAGCCAACCTTAAAGCAAACCCCCCAATGCTAACAGTTTAAGAAGAGAATAGCAGGGAAAGGCAGAAACAAGCTGACAATACAGCAGGAAGACTGCAAGCCAACAAAGACAGCATGTCTCTCCTGCTCCTGAAAGACTTGGACATGTTTGGCCTAGCTGTGTTGACCTCCTATATTCAGAAAGCCAATAAAAACATTATTTCACCTAGCTGTAGTTACTGCCGGTTGCTTAAACTTCCTACAAAAAGTTATGTCCTTATTTGAGAGCAGGCTGTGATCGCTCTCAGGGGACCCTGAAGTTGAGCAAGGGTGCTATGGCTTCCACACCCAAACCCTAAACTGGAAATGCCACCAGGCAGAGCGGCAGCTTTCCCACAGGCAGAAAATCAGGGTACATCAGGAAGTTGCATAAAAGCCATTGCTGAGAATGAACCCCACTCTGGGACAATCCCTGGACCTGGTGCTAATTTTCACTTTAAAAAGAAAAAGGCACCGAGGCAAAGAGGTGGACGCTGTTATTTACTGAGAAAATCACTTGAACACAGAAAAACAGTAAAATTATAGCAGCTTTTTAAAATGTACATACATTTCAATGAACAATCCTTTTTTCTAATGGTGCCACTGAAATTGAATCCCACTTCTGCTTTCTTTTTGTGTGGGAATTGTGTTTCTTTAGTGTAATTAATACATTAAATGAAAATAAATATGCAGCTATAAACCCAGAGAACTCAGTTTTCTGGCAAGATAAATTGGTGAAGTTCTGGGACTGAAGTCCTATTACTGAAATTTACAAAGAAGAATCCAAACTTAAACACTGCACCATTAACACATCCAATCGCCACAAAAATTCTGCATAAGAAAATGTGAAACAAAATACTTGGAAAGTGATTAAATGGAAAAAAAAAAAAAAGCATCTAAATGAAACGTCCATTTACCACTGTTCAACTTGTCATGCTCACTACTGTTCTAATATCAGTATTTTTAAGAACACTTCTTCCTTTGTAGACTCCTGAAATTCATTGTTATCCTGTTTTTGTGATATTTCCCATTTAAGTTAGTTTACACTTCCTCTAGAAACAGAAGAGGCAGTCAGATCACCTGCTGTTCTGAGATGCCTACAATACTTGAGTACAATGGGGTGAAACCAGGACAGAAAGTTAGCCCAATTCTGAATTTCCTGGCTTTGTATTTTTAGCGGGACCTTTCACATAATTTTAATATCCCCATAGGTAGCTGTGCATGCTCTCAGAAAAACACACATGCACATACACACACTCTGTACATGCCCAGGAAGAAAGCTGTAAATTCTAGCACTAAATGTTAGGATTATGTGTGCCAGTGTTGTTTTTGAATGTACAATGATACAGTTTCACAAAACACCTCTAGATTAATTACATATTGTATTTTTTTTCCTAATAGGATTGCCCCCTGTGCAGAGAATAGACTTGCTATGAGAGCAGAAACTCTTGTGAGAAATGAAGTAGGAAGGGGTCCTATGGAGTCTGAAGCCTAGCAAAGATAAAGAAATGCAGAAAAAGAAGTGATGGATTCACAGCTCAGTCTGATTAATGCTGCTATAAAAAAATGAATAAAAGCCCAGTTTCATCAGCAAATTCTGAAAAAGTGCTTACAAAGTCATTTAGATCAAGGTTCTCATTTAGTCACTGCCGCATGTTCCTCTGTGTGCTTGACTAGAAAGCCCTCACACGTAAACAGATGGGAGTTTTATTCTGATCATCAGCTAATCAATGAATCAATGCAGACTTTTTTTTTCTTTCCCATGTCTTAGTTTTCCACCCCAAGAAAGGGGATAAAATAACAAGGTTTTACGGGTATTTGAGAAAGTTAAGTATTTTGATAGATATCTTGACAGAAGCACCTTAGAAGAATCAAAAAAGGGATGAAATCACTTTTAGTGTAAGGCTTGAAGACTGGCCATGAAAGGGGCACGGAGTAAATCTGCTGTCAAAGAACTCCTTTCTTGCTCTCTGCCCCGAAGAGATTAAACATCCAGTCACTCCGGTGAGAACTCTCCATCCTGTGCAAGGAATAAGGAAGAGGGAGCCTGGGGAGGGGAGGAGGGAACCAAAAGCACAAACAAGGGCTTTATCAGAACACATAGGCACAGGTTTGCATTATGTTTGTGGAAGCATCCCTCGTTCAGCCCTTACACAGTTTTTGAACTAATCAAGTTTGTCAATGTTCCTTTTCCCTTCTTCCGCAGTTTTCAGGATGTATTCATATCTACCTCATTTGTTATGCCCACACTAATGTCTTTGGACGGTGAGGATGACTAACTGCTGCGGACACTACATTCTACACCACATTCTTAAATTCTCTGCTGCAACCTAGAACCCACTTCCAAAACTGCACAAAACTGAATTTTAAATAGTTTCCCAATGCACACTGAAGAGTTTGCCTCTCAAATGGCAGTTTATCGAGGGGCTCAAGGAGCAGGGAGGGAAATTGCTGAAATTTAACCCTGAACCCCACGTGAACCCAGGGACTGGGACTGCATATTTTCCACTGTCCTGCCATCTGCTGCTTCACTGCACATGGTAATCTTTGGCAACCCCACTGAGAGCTGCCTGGGCTATGGCTCTGTTCAGACAGGGTGTAGAAAGAAAAGACACTGAGAATGTCATGGCTGGCTGACCAGACTACTGAGATCAGAGAGATTATGCCTCATTTGCTCACCGAGCCCTGCCAAAAGCAACACCATTTAACTGCAGGTACTCAAAACCCAACAGGCGTGTTTAAAGGAATTCTAGGCTTAAAAAGAGGACCATTCATGTGCATTTGTTGGGGATACTGTAGCTACCACCTTTTGGCAATTATTCATGAAAGTTTTAAAAGAAAGCTCACAGTGCCCAGCATTTCAGGTGCAAGTGATATCTGGGAGCAAGTATCATACCTGATTTACAGGACACACGAACCTGGAAGATGACTCAAAGCACGAATAAACAAAAGGGACCTAATAGCCCAGCCAACAGAGATAAACAGAGAAAAAACATAGCTGTTATTTTAAAACAGCTATAGTCTGTTTATCTCCCGGCTGTGAAATGCTGCACAGTATGGGAGTGTGAGGGTTTGGTACTTACATGCATAACCTTCATATGTCATCTCCCGACCAGGGACCTCCCTTGAGCTGGAGCCAAATCTACATTCGTTCCCCAGAGCACCCCCATAGGCTCCAGATGCAGCAGGCAAAGAATCAGCTCTCAAACTCTGATTTCCTCTGAACACACTCTTCTGAATAAGGGCCCCAGCCCTTTCAGTGATAAAATACCAAACGTTTACCTACAGAACTTACTATTTCAAAATGTTGATTGTAGAAGCTAAGGAATATTTCAGAAGTGTCTTAGAGCTGCTAAGGAATATTTTCCAAGGGTGTTAGACCTGCAGGAAAATTACTGTAGGATACTGAGTTACTGTAAGATTTGGAATCATATCATGCTGACACCAACCGGCTGTTATTAATGTATCTCCCTCACCCTCTCTGCTTCTGCCAGAAGTACCAGAAATGAAGATGTAATTGTATATGTGTCTACAACAGCCTCCTGCCCTATCAAATACTGATCTTGGAAATGACAGTGCCTTCTCTTGTATCTGCTTGGGAAAACAAAGGCACTTCAATAAGATAAGCTTCTCTAGGCGTTGCAGAACTATGGTTGGCAGATGTCAGGGTTGACAAATGTTCTTCTAATTGCAAAGGGACACTACGAAATTGTCCTCCTATGTGGAATAGACAGTCACTGTCACCCTTTCCTCTTCCCTGCTGCTCTACTGCCTCCGCTCTGTCTGCCTCACAGAGAGATCGGAAAAGAGACAGAAAGTCATGCAAGAGAGGAAGAACAGGCATCTTTTTCCCAGCTCCAGCTGTGTTGGAGCCAACAGGCTGCGTTGTTTTGATGATTCCAGGACCCTTGCATCTCATTTCATCCCTGCTTGGACAGAAGCATGCAGCAGAGGGAACAGCCTGCAGACTTGGAGAGGGAGCTTCTGAAATCCTTAAGCTGCTCCCACCTAGAAATGTCCCTTCTCTCCAAGAGATGGAGTCAAATAACCTCAACCCCAGCCTCTCGTTAGCAGGTTCTGCACCCAGGTAACCCTCGTGGCTCGCAAGGCAGTTTTGCTAGTACCGAGCTCTGTAAACCAAAGGCAAGGCTGGAGCGTGTTAAAATCGGTAAGGCAAACAGATCAAACATGCTTTCCACGGTATTTTTCTTTTGATATGAACGCATGGCTTGAAAAGAGCGGGTTTGAAGTCAAAAGCCACCAATTAATATTCTCAGTTTAAACTGCTTCTCTGCTGCTAAGCTCCACTGAATCAGAGCTCCCCACTCCCGCTCTCCTTCTTGACTCATAACCTCAGTGACAGCCATGAAGCCAGGCAGAGCCACTTCATAAAGTGTACTAAATGAAGCCACTTTTAATAATAACAAGGACTGGCAGGTAGCCATGTTAGAGGAGGAAAGACCTAGTAGGAATGTCCTGCAGCATAAAAGTCTCTGTTGTTCTCATTACTGCAGAGGAAGAAAATCTCTTTAAGTGCTTTTGATTCAAATGATCATTTGACAGAAACGAGGGACAAGACAAATGGCTGTAAAACAAGGCAATTGGATTTCCTACCGCTACAATATCTTACTTGGCTCCCATGACACAATTTCTTTGTTATTCTGCCTTGCCATGGTAAAGTAAACTTACAGGCTACCCAGAAAACAGATGAGTGTAATCAGTCCTTTACAAATTATATCCCTTCACTCAAGGAAAGCAAATAACTTTGCCTGCTCTATAATAACTGTTTCTAATATTTCATTTATTCTTTAAATTGTTTATAAAACACTTCAAGAGAGGTCAAGACAAGAGGGCAACAATAACTAGAGATTAAGGAGACTCTAAGTATTTTGCGCCTGTGAGTAAACACTCTGGCAATTATTATGATACAAGATAGATCTACTAAAAAAAAAATAAAAATCAGCTTATTTATGATTATGAGAGAGTCCTCATCTTTTCTGCAGCTCTTTCAATTCAAATTTAAGCAGCTGTAGAGTTGTCTGTTGTTATTTGATGGGCAAGTAACAATAGATTTGACCTGGTCTGCTATGGAAGAAACCTAAAGGAACAATGAGCCAAGGGTAACCGATTTTGTCACGTTTTCTCCAAGCCTCATGAAGAAGCAGGGGCCTTCTTCCTCACAGACAGATGTGTTAAAGAACTGAGCCCAAAGGACAGGGATGTGAATTTATGTACAGGACCGGTGTCTTTGGGTAGGGTTTCAAAAAGAGGTTTTGAACGAAAGGGGCCACCCTGTCCTTTTGCAGTCCCTGTGGCATGGTTCTGCCCACTCTGGTTGCTGTTCCTCCCACACCCGTGCACAGCGCTAGCAGTGGTCATGGCACTGTTCTGGGAACGCCAACTATATAAACTCTGCAACATCATGTCTTGAGCTGCTCAGTGTCACAACTGTGCAGAGGCCCAAGGAAGCCGAACTGCGACACATCAGATAACACCAATCAATATCATCCACACTTTGGAAGTACATATGGATAAAATTATATTAAATCTTTAAACCCTCAACCCAGTGGTTTCTTTCAAAACACTTAAAATGTAGCACATCAGGAAAAAAGAAGCTTCTTAGTCATGTTTCTGCACAGCCCAGAAGAGGCTGCTAAAGAAACCGCTCGTGTCCCCCAACATCTTACCTGCCAATTTAAAACTAAACCCCAAACAAGTTGCTGAAAAAGAAAAAACAATCAAATTCTGAGTAATTATACAGAAATAATGAACTTACACAGGACAAAAATATTTGCTGAGGGATTTAAAAGTAGCCAGCACTATAGGCATACAGACTTACTAAAATGAAGTTAAATTCTTAAGTTATTCTCAAAAGTTTCAATGGAATTTAGTAAACAGTATTTTATTCATGCCAAAGTACTTCCTTTACCTGTTTTATATGATAAGGTTATAAACATGCAGGTTCAAGGTTCAGATTTTATATCATCCCTCTTCCTTTTCTTTGTTAAATACCCATGTTTCCTTGATCTTCTCAAAGGCACAATGTCATGTGGAAAGCAGCATCAAATTATGAAAAAGCTGTTTGGTTTTTTTTCTCCTCAAACTGAACTGAAAATTGTTTTAAGTACTTCCCACGCCCCAAAATGGGAACTGAACCACAACTGTTACAAACCAAAGTCTTTGCTGAACCTAATTCAGAACTGAACCAAGAAGAAAATATCTGATTATTGGACCAGAATTACTGTTTAACAGAGAATCTCCCAGAGGAACTTCCCTTATCACATAACTTTACATTTCAAAATTTTGTATTTTTCAGCTTGAACTGATTCAGATACACTAAGGCAGATAAATAATTATTGATCTGGCCAAACCGAACTGACTTGAATCAGAGTCAAAGAAAAACTGGATATGAGCCAAATCATTTTACTAGTTCTTCATGCTGTTTTACTTGGGGTTTTAATTATTGGTATTTTACAAGCATCACAAACCCATGTTCTTGTACATGGAAATACAATTTTTCTTTCATTTTTAAATTAATGAGATTAAACTTAGCAGTTTCCCCCACAAACATTATTTTAGAGTAAAAGGGAAACGAGTCTAAGCAAACATTTCCAGGTAGCTGCCACCTACATCACTACATAGTTCACTAGTTCTGCTTTTAGAATTAGGGAATTATCAGGTTCTCTTAAAACTATTAACATTATGCTTCTGTCTTGAAAGCCTTCTGTAAAGCACTCACCTTTCAAACACATAAGCCTCCAAGTGCTTCGAAAAACCTGAATGCTCTTGTCATCAAACAGCAGGTTTGAAAATCCGATCAGCGCAACAGAGCTATTAATCCCTTACTGGCAATAACTTTCTTTTTAAAATCAATAGAATCAGACTTAAAAGTCAGAGCCTGTAAGTATCAAGATGCCTCTGTAAATATTTGTAGGATCACAGCTATAACACTGTGTGTAATAAAAGGCAGAAATATTCAAAAAGAACTTAGTGCATCATGTGGCTGCAAAAGCATTTCTTTCCAGATAGGCTGCAGAATAATAAGAGGCATTTCCGTTAATCCATTGAGGATTAATGTTCCTATTTTTCCCCTCCTAGTACTCAAGAGAAAAAACATACTTTAAAAAGTATTAAATCTGTCAGAATTTTTTTATTCAGTATCAGGCCTTTTGCACTAAGTATTAAACTACCTGATTTTAACCAGTAGAAACAATACTAAGTTTGAATGAACCCTCGTGTACATTATCAGTTTGGATAATTTTGATTTATTCTGCTTTTAGAGCAAATTTTACTGAACATACTAATGCTTTCATCAGGCATTGTACAGGCAGCCATTTTCAAGCATTGTCCACATACTCACACACATGCATAATTTTGGAAAAAATGGATGAACATTTCCTGATGACTCTGTGGGTTTCTTCATGGGTGTTGATGCCTGGTTATCACTGTCTATAAATGTGACGGTAAACCAGATGATATCACCACACCACCAAACCCACAAGGAACCTGTAGAACCAAAGTGACAGGAGACACTTGACTTACTTGCAAGTAGACCAAAGTTGTGCAATAACTGCAGCACACTAATGAACTCAAACCCAGAATTGCTTCATCCCATGATTTCAAAACAAAGAGCTTATTTTTCCTCTAAGTGCAGTTTAAGATTATGATACTTTTCTTAAGAAAAGCATCATTATGAGACACAAGTAAAAATTTAATAATGACCTCTTATTTATCAGTTACTTTTCTGACACTATTTTGGCAATAAGTCTTGGGTTCCCCAGCACAATAAAAACTATTGCCAGTTCTTTAGTACCATCAGCACTTCTAGAACTCGGCAGCAAAGGTAGCATTTGCCTACTGTTGTAACATGAAATCAAGCTTTTAGGTTCCCAGTCTGAGTTACTGTTACACCAGTCTTGCTCTGTTTTTCTTAAATATTGCATGGTCTATGGGGATCATTAAATATACTAAAAATGAAAGAACTGTATATGTGCTACACTTTTTTTGTGCGAAACTCAGACAAGTTTAAAGAAAAATGCCTATTATTTGCACTACATGCTCAGTTTACTAGTTAAGGGACTCATTCGCAGTAGCATCCTCACCTGAAGATGCAAACAAAACACAAACTACCTGGTGTCCATTGCATATGATTTAAAGAAATTGACTTGAGTCTATGAGCACACTAAAACTGTGTTAGAAAACAGAGTATCTGAAACTTGAGGAGCACTGCAAACAGAAACCATGAACTAGAACACAGTAAGGACTGTGATGCTAGACCACGCTGAGCTGAAGGCAAAGACATTCTCCTAAATGTAGGAACACCGGCATTTCTATGAAGATGCACCAAATAAAAGGAGACCCATGGAGCCACCTGCCACCCCAGATCACAACAAGCACATATAATTTTTACAAAAAGTCACACGATTCAAATCCCTACCTGGAAATCACAGCATATCTGGACAGGTTACATATGGCCCAGGACACACAGCAGCACACCATTCTGCTACTCAGCAAAGGAGAAGTGCACACACTGCCTGGTTTTAGAACTTCCAGAGGGCAGAGGTTTGTCCGTGATACCTGAACAGCTACCCCAAAAGAGCACAACAGCAATTCACACTACTAGCACCAGTCTATCCCATTCCCCTATTAAAGAAGGGACAGAACACTTCAGCCATCTCCTACTTTCCCTACAACATACCTAGAGGATATCAAAAATCAGTGCAGTGATTTGAGAAAAGGAAGTCACATCCCTGCTGAAAAACACATGTTAAAATCAGTAATTACTGGCTTGATTTTCAGCCACAGGATTGGCTTTGCTCAAGATTCAATGGCACTTCAGCATAAATGCTTAAACTGAAGTATATCACTGATACCATCCCTAACCAACAAAGCACTTAAGACCAGCGATAATTTTCAATTTACTCCACTTTCAAGAATTATATAAAATTTGGGAAGTTTAAAGACTGTTCCTGACCTTTGGAGGTGCACAAAGTCTCTGTTTATCTTGAAGAAGTGCAATAATGGTAACAAAAGATCATGGGGGTTTTGTGTGTGGGTTTTTTTTTCTTTCTTTCTTTTTTTTTTTTTACAGTCTGCAGCAAATAGAAACTCGATGTGAGAGTACACAGCATACCAGGCAACTCAAGTATCCCTAATAGACATACACATCCCTACCAATGACTCAGAATATGGGCATGAGGCGGGGCTGAGAAGAGAAAGGTGTCAACAATAAAGCACTAAGAAGATTTATAACTTAAAAGGAACTGTTTCAAAAATTTTTAAGAAGAAATGCAAAGTAAAATGTTTCTGTGTGTTACTGATGTTTTTCCTCATGTCATCTGGATTTGTTTTAAATCTAAAACGAGCTCTGAATTTTCCAGATTCACACTGCCTAGGGTTTTGTTTTAAAGTTTCTGGCAAATATTCTCAATCCACCTATTGATGGATAATGATGCAATGAATAAACACCTTAAATCTCTCTTAATGTAAGGTTTTTAATATAAGTGAGAAAAAAAAGGATGTAAACTGGAGGTCTGAGTGGCTTTGCTGGACAATTCTTTTACTACTTGTAAATCTATTCACATTTAATGTCATGAAAAAAAGCTCTCACCATAAAAAAAAAAATAAAATAAAATAAAATTCCATCAGCGTTCCTGAAGCATTTCTATTCCAGTGGTTCTCAAACTCACATGTCCTAGGGCAAAAATTAAGAGAAAGTAGAGAAAACATGATATTGTATTCTCTCTGTTGGTTTGGTTTTAATTTGTTTTCCCATACCAAAGAGCAACCCTGAAGGCTTTCATGGGAAACCTGCTAACTGTGACCCACCACCCTTTGTTTTAACAGTTATCATTCTATAGGGGTGAGATACAATACAAATCAAAATATGCAACTCATACTGCAACATCTAAATAGCATGTGGTATCAGGTTTAATTACAATAAATACTTGTAAACTATTTGAGAATACTCATGCTTTTGGACATAGCTTTCATTTGACCAATTGGTGCCTAACAATTAAATAGAACATATAATTAAATTTTAAGTGTCTATGAAAGGCAAATCCTTCAAAAGGGAATACTTCAGCATGGTTGGCAAGGTGTGCACACACCAACAGCGTGGGATGTACATAGAACTGACAGTATATACTGCTATAAGTCCTTGTAACAGAGGTTAAAATCTGCTCAAAAAATATTTGCATTTAGATGAACAAGACTGACACAAATTAGCAGTCTGCCCATTGTTGAGATTTTCAGCTGTTTCAAAGTGACACTGGTTATGTTTATAAACATAAAGCTTTCATGCGCCCCCAAAAAGTACATAATGCATATAATGGTCTGAAATCAAACTACCTATACATGCAATGTTTGCGTGTTTTTGCTTCATATTTTTAAACATACCTTTAGACTTAGTGCCATCAAGGCAGAAAACAACCCCTTGTTCCTAACTTCAACCCAAACTGAACAAATGCACTAAGCTTCTCTCTGACCTTCAATAACGCAGCTTACCTTCCTATGACACTGCTATAAAATCCCACTGTATGATGAATCTTATCAGAGGTGACATCTGATTACGTTGCATTTCTCATTTATTTGTTTTTAATGAATCCTGAAGACTTTATTGAGGAATTATCATTGACATTTCCTCCTTCAGCGTTTTTCTAACCAGTAAAGGTAGAACTGTTTTATTGTGAATTACAGTCTCTCTCTTGTTCAGTTTCCCATCTCTTAAATGACTGAGTGGGTTAATTTCAAACAACTTTCTCAGAACGACATGCACTTTCAATGGATCTACTTTTAAATAATTCTTTAAATTATGCAAGACAAAGTAAGTAGAGTTCCAATGAGGGGGAACTGTCAATCTTTGGGAGAGCTGTTTTAAGGAAGACAGGATGCATGCTGCTGAGAAAATATTTCAGATACTAAGATGGGTCTGGTAAGCGTGGCAGTCACTGTATACACACAAGCTATGTGTATGAACTTGCTTTCAACTTTCTCCACCTGGTAGATTATGCCCAAAATGTGAAGGCTGCAGAATAAGACCTACAGAGTGCCAGGTACTTAAACAGCCCTGCAGTGAAACGCAGCTGAAGATGAGCCGTAAGCAATTTCTAACGGTTGTTACTCCATACTCCCAGGGGAACACTGGCATCACTGATGTTGGGTTACACACTAGGAAGTAGGCAAAGTGGAAATACACTAGTATATCACAGGAGAAATGTATATATTAGAGAGAATTTATGTAAACAATCATAGTAAGATACAAATCTTCAGAAGTTTAGGAAATAATTAGTGCAATAACAATGAATAAAACACTAAACATTTATTACTTAGAGAACATCAACAATGTAAGATAGATTCACCTATACAACATAACTCCTGCAATAATGATATGATCTTTGCTCTTTGTGTGATTTTTTTTCATTTCTTGCCTTTGGCTATTTCAGAAAACAATGCCATTCTTTAAATTTGAGGGGAAAATGCAGGAGTAAATCTTAGTGAATCACAACAGAATGTAACAATCGTGTAGATGCAACTCCAAGAAAAAACAGCTCAAGTGACAAAAATAAGAAATACAGAAGTGTTTGACTGTGGCTGAGTGTCCACATCTGGGGAAACTGTATCCTGCAGTATGCTCTCTTGTCCTAGACTCTGGGTACACCTGCCTGAGCTATGAATTAACCGTGCCTTCAGCGGAGGTGTTATTCCCCAGCTAAAGTGGTTTCCTTCAGAATCTCATGTGCAGCAGCTTGGCCTGAATTCCAACAGAGCTCTGGTCTGGGGGAACAGTGGACTGGGGGGTGTCCTTCACACATGGTCTCCTACCCATCAGCTCCTGGGGTCTGAGATGACCACTCTGTATCTATACCATCTCCTATACTCTTCCCTAATGTTCCAGCAAGGGCAATGGGATACTTGGATTAAATAGACTTCTTGCTGAAACCACTATGGCAGTTCTGTTCTTCTGATCTTCTGCAAACTCTGCATTTACATTAAGCTAGTTTGTAAAATTCAAGATACAAAACTCCCAGTACTTGTCTGTATTTCACTTCACATTCTCATTTATACATATGTAAAAAAGCAGAACGGTCACATTTTCTATTGTGTTTTGCCCAGGGATAAATAAATGTAACAAAGGGAAAAAAACAGGGAAATAGGCACCTAAAACATTCTTTCTAAAAACCTTGCTGTAAGTTTGTGCATTAAAGAAGCCATAAGAACACTACAGGTGAAGTACATGCTTTGACCACTCTATTTCCTGTTGCTGACTTCTGTATCTTCCATAAGATTTTATTTCAAAGTTCAGGGCTGTTCTTTCATTAGAGAAAAAAAAGTCTGCAAATTCTTAGCTTAAGAAACTAGCACTGATATCTGCTAATGTAACTTGAGAAATATTAAGAATTACAGAGTAAGGTTTTCTAAATTTAGTAGTTTTGACATTTTGTAAATTGTGTGGATGCTCTGCTCTTTTTTTTTTTAGATTAAAAAAAATGTTGAAATCAATCATGGAAAATAGCAAAAACTGTAATCTACTTTCTTCCCAACACAGTATAAGCCACGAGGGAGCACATGATTTAATGACAAAAAGATGCATCTGATAAGATAATAATTTGCTCAAGGAGAGATCTGGGTTGCGAATGCAGCTGTTCCAAAAATCTGAACCCACAGGCAAGAAATTACTTAGTTTTTGTACAAGCTATATCCATAACTACTTAGATAAACTGGTGATAGACCCCAGAAAAGTGCATCAGATAGAGAAGTATAGAATCAGGGCTACTTCCAGACTGAAAAGAAAAAAAGTAACTAAGAGATGGTGAGAATTCCCACAAACTATGACTGTAAAGACTAAATAAAAAAGATTTCAGGAATTAGACTGTTCAACACAGCATCTTCCTTCATCAGTGCCTCACTTGAGAAAAATAACTTTTTATATCCTGATTCAGTTCATGTACACGGTTGTTTCGTTCCCAGACATGACAAGTTCCATGGCACTGACCTGGTGGACTACCTGGACACCCAAAGCTAAGGGCACACAGAAATGTTCTCAGCCTTCAGTTCTTATTTCAGAAGTCTGGTACTGCCTTTCAAATACAAGCTCACAGCGGGAAGCCCACTCATATTTTGGTGTGATTGCACTGCCTTCATGTATCAGTATTGGTTAGTACTAGGAAAGCGACACTACAAGTTTAACATTAAGATGATTTACTAGCAACATAAAAACTAGACAAAAATCTCAATATATTGTGATCACAATATATTGTGATGTACTCTGATCAGTACTAATTAAGTCAGTATCAGGTTCAACACCAGCAGAATTAACTGAATTCACGTATTTTGTAATGTCAGATCTTTTTCAAGGGGAAAACACATGTACTTAGGTAAAACAATAGAGAGGTATTACCTGGCAATTCTGTATTATTACAGTCAATATTACTGCAAATCCATCCGTACAAGTAGACCCTACTGCCCACATTTATCCCCACTGACGTTTGACTGCGTGTATAGATAAGAAAACACCTGCATGGATCACTTAGCAGGATCAGTCTCACAGCAGGGAGAAAAAGCCAGTAAGAATGCATGTCTTCAGGACACTGCATGCTTTCTCTGTTGAAACATGCAAGCTAAAAAGCATGAAATGATCTTGGCTGCTCTGTAGCACACAATTGTCTGAGTAACTCTTTTTACATTGGCCATGGTACCTTGACATCAAGTTTTCAATACGCTGGGCAGATGATCCTTGATGATATTAGCCAGTGCGCATTCTTCTCATCCAGCAAGGCATCAGCAAGACACAAGTAACACTGCTGACTTTCACTATTCTGATATACTTGTGGGTTGGGAAATTTTGTGTTAAATGAAAGAGATATAGCTCTGCACTGAAAATTTTACACACTTAAGTCTTTCACAGGCCTAAACTTACAAAAAGAGCACCAGCAAAAGCCCTTAGTATTTCCAGTGGTACTACGCTGACCAAGCTACTCTGGCACATTAGCTACTCTAGCAATTAGTCTCCTCAACCAAAGAAATGAGAAAGGGAAATCTGGCAGATGTTGGCTACATGTCTTTATAGGAGATGCAGAAGAGCAGCTGTTACAGGAGGGATTGTAGGGATTTCTTGTGAAAGTTGTAGCAGATGTCACCATCTGCTTCGGCCTTCTCTATGAAATAGAGGCAAAAGGGAGACTTAAAAGTTTGTTAAAAAAAGGTAATAACAAAAAATAAATGCAAAAGATACCCAAACATATTTACAGTGGGTAGTGGAACCTCTTACCCCCTTCCCCTTGGCAGACCTGTGATCCAGATGCACAAAAAAAGTAAAGAACACTCCTCATTCTCTTTAAGTCATGATTTCTTTTCATTTTAATCTTACTACATGTACTTTGACAACATTCAGCCTGCAATCTAACACCTAGCCATTTCCTCCCTGGCTGAAAGAGATCACAGAAACGAGCAGTTGTATCCTTTCCCTCTGGCTATACAGCAATGGTCTGATGACAACTGCTTTACCAGTGTTGGAACAGACAAAAAAAAATCCCTACTGAATGGTCTACACAATGATGTCATGTGTGGGGGCAAAGTATTTATTACTTAGGGGAAAAAAAACCCACAACAAAAAACAAACAAAACTTCTGTTGCATTGTGTCAAGAAACATGCTGTACATGTTTGTACATCTTGGCAGATAACGATCAAATGAGGCAAGCAATGAAGTGGTTAACCAAATCAGAAAGTTATCTCAGACATCCAAAGGCTCATCTTGTAAACCTGAGAAAAGTTCTTACATGGAACTGTGGAGAAAAAAAAAACAACAGTAAGGGCTTGTCTGGGAAGAAACAAATGACACTGTCAACAAGTAGTTTGCTTTCTCACTCAGAAAAGAAGGCATTAGTGAGATCCAGAGCCTAACAAAAGAACAGGAATCTTTCCAGCGGTGTAAAAAAGGCTTGAATTGAGCCTCAGTTTTCCCAAAAACTAGACTTGCTAATTGCCTCACTCTTCCACTGTCAGATCTGTCATCTCACTGAACAGAAATACCTTTCCAATATTGCTATAGAGCAGACATTTCCACACCGGTAATACTGGGAGCCATGTTCAACCACCACTAGCAACTTGGTAACTTGGTGGTCACCACCTCCCCCGTTTCGTATCCTGTGATGATGTTGGGTTTTTTTTGTTTTTGTTTTTTTTTTGTTTTTTTTAAAAAGGCATTCTGGGAATGTTTTTAAGGTTTTCTTTTGTTTGTTCATTTTTGGAAACAGAGGCCACCTTGTAGCTTACTCCCACTGTAGCGGTACTTCCTACTGTAGACAGCATTTTGTTTTTCAGCTAGTGTCATATTTAGACAATAAATAAGCTTCAGAAATGGAAGATCCCATTCTCCTTTGACATTGCCATAAATCAAGAAACACTTGTAGATATACCTGGATAAAATTGATGAAAGTAACTAAACAAATCAGCTTTAGAAAGGTATACTGCTAATACAGGTCTTTTCCCCAAAGGAAGCAAATTATGCTTATCTTATATTACCAGACCATTACTAGAAGTACTATGCCAGACCCTCAGCTGGCATAAATCAACATGACCCTATTCACTTTGGTGCAGCTGTGTTGATTTATGTGAGCTGAAATGCATGTACCGGTCAAAAAGTGACTATTTTGTCTTATAAAACTATAAAAGTGACTAAGAAATGAAAGGCAGCATGTATAATATAAAGAAAAAAATAAAAAGTATTACAGAAAGACTCAAAGTACATGTATATTTTAAGATTAGTCTAACATAGCCATTCATTTTACTCCATATGAAAGATTAGATAATATTCTCTGTTGTTACATACATATGTATCTCTTGAGCATGGACCCCAGTACTTTAATAATGCTGTACTATTCCCAAATTAAGATGTAAGGCTCAGACAGTGGGTTCTACCAACCTGCAATTTATCACTGGTGTTTTTTGTAAAGCTACTGTGGCTGTCAGAACATGAAACATCAGACTTAAAAGCACGCCCATACAGCGAACTTAAGTGTTCAGATTTGCAGTACGGTGTCACATCTTCAGAACTACTCTTGTTACAGTCTTTCTCTTATAGAGCAAGACAGAAGTAGAAAATCAAATGAGCTTCTCAAAGTCAGCACTTCTCTCAAGCCTTGGTAATTTCAAGAAATTGGAAACCTCTCATATTAGACTTAAGCACCCTTTAGCCTTATGAACTCTGTGTAGAGCTCCCTATTATTATATAGGCTACATGAGATTAACTACTGGTGCTCTTTTCTGAGTTAAAACTGGGAAGGCTAAGGAGTAGAACTGGTATTCTGAAATGAGGTGTATATTCCTAAATTCCTTTCTCACAGAAGCAGCCCTTGAGATTAGAAAGCTCTCATTTTCACTAGACTTGTGTATCGCTGCCCCAGCAGTATAATATCTGAACACTGTACGAAGAGATCACGAAGCAAACTCTTTACAACTGTCTGTTCAATTCCACCTCGGTGACCAGCTGCTAAAAGCCACTTGGCAGACAACTGCAATCCATCATCCTTCACCGTGAGTACTGGTACTTCAAATATAAACACTTCTGCATTTGATCACAGTCCACAACACAGGCTGCTAGGTACCAAAAAAGCATTTTGTTCATCCTAACCATTACCAGTGTAACACACCTCGTGGACTCCTGCCTACAAGAAATACTAGGATTTGTCTCTTCACAGTCTTTCCCTAGAAATACATTCACTGTAGGAAGCTCACAGAAATTTTCAAGTATGATTAACACTTCAGATACGGGGAAAAAATGTGCACTGTCTGCCGGGACAGATCAACTCTGTACCTCAGCATGTGGCACTGCCACAAGCTTCTCCTCTCCACTGACTCCCGGGCATTATGTTTTGTGCGGACAAGATGCACTTAGTGTCACCATCAATGGGATGTTGTATCCAATCAGTTCAGTGTAACACTAAACCAACTGGAATAATGGTATGTCATATTGGAATATAAGGTATTCCCAATCCCTGAAATCAGTGGAATTAAAAAAAAAAAAAGGCCAAACCATAAGGCATTTTAAAACTTCCATGTATATTACCATCTCTGCATAGGAATTAGAAATGCCAGTTAAATCCTCTTTTTCTCCCAAAGCACTTTTGCAGTCTTCAAAAACATTAGGGAAGTGATGAACGTCTATTAGTAAAAAACCCAAGAACTACTATTCTTCCATTTTCTTCTCTATATAAATTTACAGACTTTCTCCCATAAAAACACTAAGTAAAAGGCACTGGGCTGTGGTTACAGGTGCTGCCATGGTATGTACTCCCACTAAAGCAAAACAGAGCCAACCAAAAACATTTCTAAGACAAGATTCCTGTTCATGTCATAAGGGGCTTAAAACTGCACCGAACATGTACACACAACCAAAAGTACAGCCTGAGACTTCAAAGCACAGACTTGGGCTCTCCACAGGGACAGTAAATGTGTTGAAAAGAGACTTCAGGTTGGAAGCTCCATTGCAGCAGTGTCAAAGCTGGAACAAATGTCAGGGCGATCAAAATACCAACAAGCACTGAAGTTTTCCTCCTTCAAAACAGCACAGGCCTATAGAGAAGCAGCAAAAATGCTAAGTGTGTTCCTATAATTTCCATCTCATCTTGTAGCTCCTTAGCGTTACTAGAAATCATGCCAAGTTAATATTTATCATTGCGTATTCCCTCATTCTGTATGTTGGTCAGAATGTTTTAATTACATAATGATAACTCAGAGCAATTTGGACATCAGTTTACAGCACACTGAGAATATATTGCAGTGAACTGTTTAGAAGAAAGCAAAGTATTAGGGCTTCTAAATGAAACAATCGGTAAATTTTGTTCTCTTTTAATTTTGAGCTTGTACTGTCAACTGCTCCAGAGAGGTGATGCAACAACTTCTACCACCAGTATTTGATTCACCCTTACCGCAAATGCTGTTTACCCAGTGTACTAAATGCTGCCTGCCCAGTGTACTGTGAGGTTTCACAGCTGTGACTCCCAAAGACTGAAATCAGTATTTAAATCCTATTGACACCAACTACTTCTTTTTTTTTTTTAAGCAGAGTTGCAATTATGGTCTATTTTATATTAGTAAGTATGACTAAAATTATTATATTTTGTGCCAGGCTATAATTTATATAATTGCATTCCTGTAAAATTTGAATTTATTTTTCACTTAGAAACAGACCACAATAAAAGGCTTCTGCACTGAGAATCCAGTTTTCTGTGTTAATTTAAAGTTTAATTTTATAATGTTTGGTACAGTCATAGTACTTTAAGGGCAGAGGAAAACTGTCATTGTATAAGAGACTTTTAATCAGCCATGGACTCTTACTCAAACTAAATACCAGTATTAATTGTTCATAAAGTACTGCAAGAGGAAAAGGGATGATTAAGTGGAATTTAAGCTGCATTGCTATTAAGGACTAAACAGAAAGGCATTTTAAGGCCATGTGTTAAAAGCTGTCTTGTCAGAAGGTATGGGCCATAATCCACAGATTTTTCAAAATATACCAGGCTGTACTCATTAGTCTTATGAATTTAGAGGGTCTGTTATTTCTGCCTCTTAATTTGACATCTATATGCAAATAAAAATCTTGAGTACAAGTCACACCTAAAATTGCATGTTATGCAGTTGCCCATCTAAATGTTTAGAAAACTTGCCTTTTACTGTTGCCTTTAACATTTTAGCCTTAATTTATTATAAAGAGTGAAAGAAAATTCAGGGATGTTACAAAGTCATTGCAGTCTCTCAAGAGCACTGATACACAAAATCAGATAGCAAGCCTCCCTTCAGACTCAGAGGGCTACAAAATGGAATATGATGCTTGAAAGGGAAAGCTGCGGCTCTGCAGGCTCGGGGACAGCCAGGAGGGCTGCAAGAAACGCCGTGAGCGGGCTACGAGTCATGACACCCTCCCTACAGAATTTTGGCAAGTTTAAATGAAACCTGTGGATGCATTGTTTCATTTTTCCGGTCATATGTACGCCAAGTTGGGAACAGTTTCACGCGGATTTTCTAACCTCTCCTGGGGCTTTCGTGATTGAAGAGGATGCCGTTCACAGCAAAGAGATTGTAGGCCTCTCTGAAGTTCACCACAATCCAGTAGGCATACAGTTTTGCTGCCCCTACAAAAAATAATAATAATAAAAAAGGTTTACGTATATCTGCTCTGCTTGTACACAGCTCAGACAGACACACATACACAACTCTCTCACATGCAGGGTGAAGTACACATTTCAACAGGGGAGTGCATTAGAATTTGATTCTTTCCCTGTATGTGTCACACTTCATATGGAAAAAACCATCCAGCCCAATAAACAGCAGCATAATGGGAAAACATTCCTTCTCTGTGCAGCCTCTGAACTGCCCAGGAAGCATTAGGGCAGTTTCTCACTTGTTTTCTTATGCACACTCAAGCGTAGCACTTTTTCTTTTGTAATATAATTAACACAGCCAGAGTGTGTGAAATACGCCTCTGTGGTGACCCCTGCTAATAAAAAAAAAAATTACTTTGGAGGAATAAAAGTGAAAATCTGGTGCCTTAACACTTAAATTGATTTGAAACTTTACCACCAAAGTCCTCCATGCACATTGCTTTAATAAGTGTTTCAAATTTCATGCGAGTTCATGAAGGAAGAAGTGAACTCCTGGGAGTTTTTCATTTAGGCAACAAAAAATATGAAACCTTATCACTTCAGTGGTATCTCACAACCCTTTGTGAAGGAAAAGTCACCCTTCCCCCCGCCTCTACAAGAGCTCTCTACCTCTGAGCTGAATGAACACAGTCTTGTGAAGTGAGATGCTAATTTCCAACCCCCAGGCAATGGCAGCAAATACTTTTTATATAGTAATTCATAAAGGTATGCCTCTCGACATGTCTAGTCACTTTAGCTCTATCGTCATTCTAATCTCACACCCAAATGACTTCAGCCCTGAGACATGAGTGGGGAGAACAGACAGACAGACACTACACACGCACCAGCAGCGATCCTCACCGTAAGGCGATCTCGGGTAAAAAGGGGTGGTCTCCTTTTGCGGGATTTCTTGCACTTTTCCAAAAAGTTCACTGGTGGAGGCTTGGTAGAACTTCACAGAGTTGATAAGGCCACAGGTCTTAATAGCATCTAAGAGCCGTAAAGTGCCAACCCCATCAACATCAGCAGTATATTCTGCTAGGTCGAAAGAAATCTTAGGGAGAGAAAGAAATAAAAATCGCAATGATTTTACTAGGGGAACCAGTACATGCGGAGATCATGTGCAACCAAAGTAATACACCGCTTATCACAGACCATCTAGATACTTCTGTACAGAGCAGATGCTCAGTTTACAAAAGTGCCCTCAAAGGATTTCTAAGAATAAACAAGTAGTTCCATAAATAGCAGAACCAAAAGACTGGTGTTCCCTGATCTCTCTCTCAGGATTATTTTCCCATGTGAAGTAAGGGGCAAGCCTCCCCATGGTGGAAGCAGTATCAGGCGCTCTCTCATCTCCACAGCTGCCAATTTTCACAATATTCACTTGGGCTTAATATCTTTGACACACTTGAATGTAGTTAAAATTGTCCAAAATATATATTTTTTTAAAATATTAGGTTATACAGACAGCATGACAGCATAAACAAATATTAAAAAAACCACCAACCAGAAACTTTAAATGAGGTCTAAAGTTTTGCAATTTAACAACACATCAAAATGGAAAGAAGACTAGATGTATCTGCCATCAAATGCACTCCCAACCCCACCTGACTAAGGTGTACCAGAGCTGTGGCTTCTGCACAGAGGTTAGGGGGATGCTGAAATGGGAGATCAAAGGGTGGAGGTATCCAAAAGAAACCTGACATATCCTTCAAAGTGTGATAATAAACTCGTGCACACTGCTGGGCCAAGGCTCCTCTTTCTCTGCCTGCTCCAGTAGTACTCAGTTATGTTTACGATGAGCTTGATTGTGGCACAGGCCACATGACCGTGCTTAAGTCTAAGGTTTCAGAGTGTTTAAAAAATGTATTAATTTTATTCCTTGCAGTTATGGAAGAAAAATAAAAACTGGAACAAGTAAGCTGAAGGTAAGAGATGTGTTGTGACCACCACAATCTGCAGGCAGGAGAAAATATGCTCAGAAGGGAGCTCCCTCTGCTTGCTTGGTGGGTACAGGCTGGTTGGTTGGACGTGCTGACAGAGCTCCTGGACTCTGAAGAATTTTCTCCCACGGTGCCCATCCCAGAGGCAAGTTCCCCCTCCTTTCTACATCTTCTCTCCAACCCAGGGATTTTGCTCATGCCAGTTTTTGAAAAAGTGCTCCCTGTTTATACTGCCAATGCTATAAAAAAGTAAAGGGGAATGGACCTTTAGGGCAATCTCCTCAACTTCCCTGACCCAGGGAAGAATTACTTTACCTATGTCCCCTCTGGCTGATGACCGACTGTCAGGAACGAGCTCTAGAGTTATGGCAATGCTACAGTCTCTGTATATCATCTAGGCTAGAGGTTAGTGAGACACTACCAAAGTCAGACAGTACAAATCTATGTGATCCCCCCTCCATTAGTCTTCAGTGACAGGGTAACTAGTAATGGAGTAGAGGGTGAATGAGCATAGCTGGACAAGCTGAGCTATCTCAGTGAAATTACTGGGAAACCTGTCACTTACCAGGTATTTTTTCAGGCTCTTTACAGATTCAGACAGATAGCCCTGTATTCATTTCTCCTGTTAAGCCACTTTCCCTATTCAGTAATCACTAAAGGTTTAAGGCTTATTTACACAGCAGATGAAATAAAAATAATTAGATTAATTTGAATTTGCACTTATGGTTAATTTAATACCGGTATGAAATAATCTAAATTGTGTTACTGTGTTCCAAAATAAAAATGTTCTCACACAGTTTTGATCTGAAATAGCTAATGGTATGAACAAAATCAAACTTTATTTTTACTTTTTCTTAACAAAAAAAAAAAAAAAAAGAGAAAGAAACCTGATATTTTGGCTTGTTAACCTGGTATGACCCAGCTGAAATTGAGCACTAATCTACTGAGAAGTGCTGAGCATTTTTTGTTTTAATCCATTTGGCACAAAGATGACAGCCACTTAAGGTCTCTCAGCCATGCTGTCACAGTAACTCTTGGGAAAACACCTTGATGAATAGGTGAAACAGTCAATAATGCACTAATGAACATAAATTAGTATATTTACTGTACGGTTAGCACCTTCGCATATTCACAGTAACATCCCAGTTGTCTAACTAAAGGCAAAACACTAATTGTAGCAGAACCAGGAATTTACCTATATTAAGGTACTGCTTCCAACAAATAACCTGCTAAAAACATCACCCTAAAATGCAAATCTTTGCTTACATATTCTACTACAAAGTAAATAGCACATGTAACTGAGATGGTCTTAAATCAGAGCTCCAAGATTATAAAACCTCTTAACTAAAGCGAGCAATGAGTCTGCAGCAGCAGCACTGGGAACTGCTCTCCCTGGCTGATGCAGAGACCAGTTTCACAAGAGATGCTTTTCCCTATTGCCTTATGAATGACCTCAGTCTTCACCTAGAAAAATCACTCCCCGGGGTGTGAGGTAATTGTGCCTCCATGCTGGCCGGGTCTGAGTGTCCCCAAGTAGAAACCGCCAGCTTTGTGCCTGTTCGGTGGTTTTGTAATGTGGACTATTGTTCACCAGGGACAGGACTCAGACCACTAAACTCATTTCATTTTGGAGTGCAGGTTAGACTAAAATGGCATTCATGAACATAAAAAATGGTTTTATCCACTAAAACCTCCAACACCGAAAATGCTGGACTGTTAAGACACTCTGTGCAGTATAGGGGCAGTAACATGGCAAATACAGATAAATGCACACTAGTTTTTAATTTGATTTTAATTCAAAGTTAACAACGTAGAAGAGTTTTATAAAATACTGTATTGATTAAGTAGTTATAAATGAAGCAGGGCAGAGCAGGAAAAGGTGCTGAGTTATCCATTGCCACATTATTTCCCTCTCCTTACATATGTTATTTTATGCAAGACCAGCAGTAAGACTGGAGTAAAAAAAATAATAACAGGACCTCATTTAAGACGGATGTGCAAGAGAGAACTGACATGCATGCACAACACAAAAAAAGACCAGGGTCTGAGTTATAGAAACTAAATATAGAATCAGATTCAATAGATGTTACTCATAGAAATAATCTTCACTGGTGCACTGAGCTCAGTGGGACTACCAGAGAGTAAAAACTTCATGGAAATGATTGCAAAGGCAGTTGTATGAAAGCTAAGAATGAGCTACACTTTCTGAAAGATTAAACTTTTATCCAGTGGAAAAAAAAGCTTAGGTAATACCTACAGATGACAGTTTTCAAACCGCCTAATTTATGACAACTATCTTACGTGCCCGAATCAGGAACCTCATCTCCCTGTACAGTAAAGTACACTGTACAGGGTACAAAAACAGTACACTGTAAAGACAGTGGTGAGTCAGAGCAGAAAGCCTAATAGAGATGCTCCTGATTATGCTTTGGAGAAACTATATACATATTAGTTTTTTTAATTTAGCTACCTAAGACAGATACTCCATTCTAACCTCAAAAATCCAAAACTATCTGTTATTGTCAACGGCGTAAAGCAAGCCATGCAACTGACAGCTTTGTCTGAAGACACCAGGAGTTTTTGTAACATCTGGAGTAAGGAAGAGAAGACTCTTTGCCTGGCAGGAACTTTAAATCTGAAAGTTTTCTCAAAGATTATTGAAGGCATGGATCCAATACTTCTTTACCCTCTTTGGGCAGACTTTGTGACAAAGGGAGAGCAGGACATATCAACAAAACAGAAATTGTCTACATGGAGCACGTTAGTCTGAGTGACCTTGGCACTCCCTTCCCATGTACAATGGGGACATTGTCCTTCTGCAGATGTCATCATTAATCTCTGCAGATACTGTGAATGTATATGCTTAAGATGTGTCTATTTATTCCATTCAACAGATAGCAGTAGCAGTGTGTCATTCATTAGATGTAGACAGAACAATAAAGAGACACTTAATCCTTGGTCAAAAGTACTTCAGTTCCAGGCTTTCAGGTCCTGAACACCTTGCAGAATTGCCTTAAAGAATACTAAAAAGGAGACAGACCCCTTATGTACCTAGGACTCCTATATATTGAGTATCTTCACTGCTGGACTCATCCCTGATACAGCACTAGTACATTTGAAACACATTCTTGGGCAAGTAAAAATTGCAACAGCAAGGCTTACCCATAGGATGATAAAATTTTCTTGAGAAAAATACAATTTCATTAGTTATAACATTCTTGGAATCACAGGACACAACACAAATACACTGAACCACATTATGCCTCCTCTTTCACGTGGCTCCAAGAATTACAATGAGTTTTGTGAACTGGTTTCTACCTTTTGAATGTAAACTCTTGGTTCCCTCCCCCTCATTTCTTTCTTTCTTTATAATTGCCAGATTCAATCTCTACAAGAGATTTGAATTTAATAGAGCAATGTTTTAAATATGATGTTTCCCAACTGATCATTCAAAACCAAGCTTAGCAAGGTCTTTTACAAGATTTAAAAGCTTACTAAAAACTATCTAAATGAAAACATATGGGTCTTACCCTCCACAAGAACACATTCCTATCATGTCTATGAGTACCTTATACAAGACTGCAGACTTAATAATACTTGCTTCTGACCAATGCATTGTCGACAGTGGCGATATTCTGAAAATAAGTATCAATTTAGCACACACAGAGGTTTGAGATACTTCATCTCGTTTTGTCATTTGGAACAATCCAACAGATGAGCTGCAATCATATTAACTAATTAGCTTTCAACCAAAAATAGCAGAATTTAGTTCAATGGGGCTAGCAGAATATAGTTCAATGCCCTACCTAAGGAATATAAATAATGATTTGAAATTTCATTTCCTCCTTACAGCCTTCTCAGTTTCAGAAGATGGGATTTCTGGAAGGCTGGTGTTATAAGAGGGAAGCTTATGTGAAGCCCCAGGAGGAAATAGGATAATATAAATGTAAATTATTATTCTTTCACTGTAAAAACAAAGGTGGCTAACCTAACTATAGCATTGAAATAAGCAGCCTGGCTCTCTTGAAAAAAACCTACAGTAGATTCTTTAGATTTATCAGAGTAGAAGATATGTATCAGGTCCCTTTTAGCATTGAGAAAGGCTTACACCTGAAAAGCAAATCACAAAGAAGAAAAACTGCTCAGAAACATTTCAAGTCTCACAAGTTTCACAGCGGTTACTTTTTTGTATTCTTTAAAATCAATTCTGTTTGCTTTGAATATTCAGTGTGCCTTCCACTGCCAATAAAAACCACTGGGATCACTTATATCATCTCAGTAAACAAACTGCTCAACCCCTAGGAACAGGCACGTAAAGCATAACATTCCAGTTGCTAAATCTAATACAGACTATGGGCCAAGCATTCCTATAAAGTCCTAACACACTGGGGAAAAAAAATCCTAGGGATATTAGGAAGTCTCAAGAATCTGGAGGGAGCTGGGCAGTGTCAAGGTGATGGGGAAGAACCTATATATCTACAAAAATGTCAGGTAACCTTCTAGGAGAATATGACAATTCCGCTTCCCCCCAACCCCATAACTCATAATGAATGCTTAACTCACTGCCCTCTCACCCAATAAAAGAAGGAGTCAAAAGGCAGCAAAATCCCCCAAATAACGATATATTTTTTGTTATGTAGAAAATTAATCAATTCAATAGTTCTGAACTTATTATTAAGCAACACTGTTGATATCTTAAAGCCCTATTCAACTTCTTAGCTCAATAGAAACTGACTGAAAAATGATGACTGAAATTCTAGATAAAAGGAACACACCTTTTCTAGACTTATCTTCTTTCCTATTTCTTTCCCTGTTCTTTCATTAATAAGACAGAAAATATAAAGTGATCTGTAAAGAATGAGAGCAATTTGATACATGATTATAAGCAGAGAATCAGCAGGAAGTTTTTTTAAGTGGAAGCAGAAGTCAACATTTTTTCCTAAAATTCATTTTAACTCAAGCCATTCACAGTATTGCTGCAGCAGAAGAGCTTGGATAACTTGAATTCTCAAATTTCTTATGATGCAAAGGAATAAGCAGCACAGCTGATAAAAGATGTTCTTCTCTGCCAGTGCTTACGTTGAGGTCCCAGTGGCCGAGTCCCACTGCAGCTCTGCCACACTATGGACTGCAGGCTGGGTGACCGGAGAGACTTCTTGAAGCAGCTAGAAGTTTGGGTTTGAAATCAGTGGGCCAACATTTCACTTCCACCTCTAAGACCCAAATCAAAATGCAAATATAAGCTATTTGCTGTTTAGGGATCTTAAATGATCCTTCATGATCTTCATGTTTTTTAACCTACCATAAACCACAACAGACTCTGCTTTATGGACCACTCAGTCTGATGCAAGTAACCCCAAAGTGGTCTTCATTACACACAAAAAGGGAAGCTTGAATGTCAATCTGTTCATTGCCTCAGACATACACACACACTTGCCTTTGCACCCACAAAAGGAGCACAAATGTGGGGTGAAGCAGAGTTGAGTTCATTCATGGCTCCCCACCATTCATTTCTCCAAGTATATTGAGATCCGATAAATGTGTATGAGGGAAAAAGGGGTGGGATGAAGCAGAATCCTCAGTATGAAAGTGTACTTCTAAGTCTGAAAAAATTACTCAGGATAACAGCAGCAGCAAAACCATGCCTCACCTTTCACCACATCCCCAAAGATCAGGCACTGCAGAATCCAAAAACAGCTATTACCTTTCAGCTCCATGAGCACTAAAAAATTCATGAACAGCTAAGCTATACTGCTATTGCCCACAGGAGATACAACAAGAGTGCTGCTAGACTTCCTGAAGTCCCCAGCCATCCTGCAGTTGAACTACCCTGCAACAGAGTCTTCCCTAAGGCGCAGCAACTTTCTTTGTGGAGCTGAAATACTCAAGGATTAGGGGCCAGAGGTCCCCTAACATACACCACAGTGTCTGTTCATATGGCAGCTTCTCATGGTTTGGCTTGGGTAAGTTTTCCTTATAACTCTCTCTCCTCCTGATTAATTTCAAGTTCCTGATGCAAATTTTCTGACACAATCTTTAAACAGAAATAGCTTGGCATTATTAAAACAGGTTTCCCTTTCCCCTCTTATAAGTAAAAACTACTACTTGCTTTCTGTTGAGGGAAAAAGAGAAAAGAAAATCAACCCAAAGTAGAGAATAAGCGTGGAGAAATACTCCCTGGGTGGTTAAAGTTTTATATTTATAAGACTAGTAGGGGTTGATAGTTGGATTTGTTATTTAGTTTCTTTAAAAAGTGACTCCTCCCTGGCAAACTGCAGGTGTAGTTGTAAATCCAGCTCACGAGGTCCTCATGTTCACCTTTGCCTCTAAAAACAGCCCACGGGTATATGCCTGACCAGTTAAGAAATACAGAACCACCAGTTGCCTGTTATTTTCAAAATGCTGATGCCACAATCCTTAAATTGGAATATCCATTCTCCATTTTAATTTTAAAAAGTCTCCTACATCCTGTACAATTTTCTTGGCCATTGATTATTGATTGAAAGGTGTGTTTTGGAACAGATCTCCAAACAGAGGTAATTTGTAAATTGTTTATTCTTCTCCTTATTCACTAGCTAATATAGTGGATTAAGAGGATTTAAGAAACTGGATTAAAAAAGAGTTGCCCAGTGACAGGTCAAAAGGCAATAGACACAAGTTGAAACATGAGAAATTACAATTAGATATTAGAAAAAAAAGTTCACAACATGGATAGTCTCCGCACAATCTGTTTCAGTGCTAGAGGCTGTGGCATCTCCACCCTTGGAGATACCCAAAACTCAATCAGACATAGCCCTCAGCCACCTGCTGTAAACTGCCCCTGCTTTATGGAAAGAGCTGGTCCAGATGACATTCAGAGATTGCTTCCTAAATTATTGCACAATTTTAAGACAACAGAGAGAAGGGATTACAGCAGCATGTTTTGGTATTCAGACACGTAGCACCATCCAATGAGTAGAAAGTGGATATACAGTGTGCAAGAACAAAATCTGGTCTTGTTGAAAACCAGCAATTTCTGCTGGGGGAGTAGAGAGTTGTTCACAGCAACTTTTCAGAGGCACATAGTCCAACTTGCTATTCATCATGTCTCCTCCACAGAAGAGCTTCAGATAGAGGAATGCACAGATCTGATAGTAAAAAAATACCAAAGTGAAGGAGGAGGAGGAGGAGGAGGGATATCACAGAACATGAGATTCAGTATGGCCATAAACCTTTGTCACAAAAATGTAACCTCCCCATTAGTTTTGCTTATCTTCTCATCCATTTGTTATTAATTTGATGGAACTAAGGAGTTGTCAGGGTTATGTGATGCAAGGGATTTATCTCACAGAACAATCTCCAACCCACTATTCAAAGTCTTTAGTTTCAAATTACAGAGATTAGCAAAGAAGCTTTTAAAAAAGAAGCACTGATTCTTTGCTCCTTTTCAGCATGATTTTGTTCAGGGATTGTTTGAACAATATACATGTTTACTCAAGTTTTTAAGTACAAGGCACATGCAGCAAAGTCAGGATGGGTTTCGATGTTTCAAATTGTGTAGCTTCAATGGCTAGTGACACTGTAATACCATAAAAGCTTTTTTACATACTGAAGTCCAGCTGTGCCAGAAGCTTTAAATGCTATTTAGCAGAAAGACAAAAAGGGGCAACTTGCAGAGTCACTAGAGAACATTCAAAGGGAGATGTAAAAAGATAGCCAATTCATTTCGCTTTATACGTACCAGGGGAATAGAGAACTATGACTAAAATGCATGCAGGGAATGCAGTCACTTTGAAAGAAACCGCACCATTTTAACTCACTTTCACAAATAAAGAAATTAATTTAAAACATACAGGTTATTTAAAATTCTAACATGACAACTAGGTTATAGTATTATTATTTTTTTTTAACTTCTGATGCTTTTTAAAAAACTTTCATCCTTGCTTCCTTGATGCTTTCAGAACACACAGAAAGATGCTCTGCACAGAAGTGATAAAAACATCATAGCAAGGAAAAAGAAAGAAAAAAGAAACAAACCCTACAAAAACTAAGAAACCTTCACTGCCTGTCTGCTTTATGATTTTGACAGACTTTCAGTGGATGGCAAGATAGATACTGAATTAAAGCAGTAATCTACTATGGCACAGCTTTGTTCTCAACATCTCTCCTCTCTGCCTTCCCAGCCAACAAGGCTGACTTAACACACTGGACCCTCCCAAATATTGATACAAGTCCCGTATTGCCTGGAAGCCAGAATTACCCCAATGCTTTGCAAATGACTACCCTGCCTTACTCTCTTGCAACTCTTGCTAACGCATAAAGTAAAATCTCCCTAGGTTTATGGGCCCTGCCAGAAGTCTTGCTTTTTCAATCAGAGAAAAATTATATGTCTCCAGCATTTATTACTTATCACTTGAGAAGATTACTTCCCAGACTGCAGTTCCTCATGCCAAATGGCATTGGTTTAGAAAGCTTAGAAGCAGTTCCAACAACTGTTTCTCAGGTGCCCCTGAAGTAACAAAAATGCTCCTCCCTGCATGAGGAAATAAAATATCACATATAGATATGGAGATAACAAGACTTGAATATGGACTAGGGTCTTTTTTCCTTTAAGGCATTTAATCTGGAAATAAAGTGTACTGAACAAATGAAGAACCTTTGTAGAATAACTTCTCAACTTTTTCAAATTCAAGTAAGTACAAATTTGAAACTTGCTATAATATTGGAACCTTTTTTTAACAAAAATCTTTCTTTTTTTGTTACTTTTCTCCCCCGCTCACACATTATCTACTGACAATTGTCTGACCAGTTCGCCAAGTTATATTTGTCATTATTCTGAGTTGGCTTTCTGTGCTATATCCACCTTGTAACTGATGTAGCAAAGACTGCGATAAAAAGATGAGAAAAAACACTGTCTGCTGGTAAAGCCCTCTAGATCATTCTGACCAAGCTGCACATACTCTGAATGAAGCATCTATAAAGATATAACACATACTTTATAAAAGACCACTTTCTATAATGTTTAACAAAAGCTTTTACCTCTTACTTCAAGAAAATCACTATCATTTTTTGTTTTCTAAAATTAAAAGCAGTTTCTCCTCCTCCCAACAACAAGAATTGCTATCTCCTTCCTTACAGCTAACGAAGGGTTGAAAGAGCTTCCCTACTTCACAGGGATATTGCAAGAAAAAAACCCATGAATTACATGAATGTGTATGTATTACTTATTTATGGGACCATAAACCCAGTTAGACAGACTGCCCATAAATATGCCTGACTCAGCCTTTCAATTTGAAAGCTAAGGGTACAGACACAGCCAAGTCACTGCAAGAAAACAAGTTACTATTTCTCTGTAGAAGAGAGGTAATGCTATCTGGAAGCACTCTTAAACCACAGCAAATGCAAGATAAAGCAACTTATCTCAGCTCTCTTACTGTCAGCTACTCTAAAATCAAATCACTTCATTCATCACAGTCTAAGAGTGGACAGGTACATCAGCTCTGACCACACGTTGCAGCTTGTTACTCTATGGTGCTTTGGTTGTGGCTGAGCTTTCAAAACAGGCAGGACTTCAGGAAGGCAAATGAGAACATAAAGTTTTGAGGAAATAAATAAGCACATGCATACACACACACAGAAAAAAATCATGACTTCTTGTCTTGGGTACAGCTACCTAGGGAACATCCTCTGCCCTGAAGTACCCGGGGGGTTCAAAGCTCAGAGTCACTGAGCATCACCCAGACATCTGCATCACTATGGCAAAGGAGATGCTACGTACTCCATCTCAGCAGGCAAACAATGTCTGCCCCTGTTTGTGCACTCAATTTATTCCTAAAACACTAAAGTTGTGTTCTTCACAAAGATGCCACCCTCAGAGAAAAGTACTATAAACCCGTATCTTCTAAACAAATACCATCGCTTCAAACCTATTCCTGGTCCACTCACTCCCCTCAGTAAATCCATATACTCCCCTCGTTTGCCATGGGTACTGATCACTTACAAGTCTTTGTTATGTTACACCTACGCAGACCTAGTTCTGCTTTCTGGTTTGCCATAAAGCAACCAAAAACTACACCAACTCCTCTTAAGCTAGAATGTTTTCAGCATACCTCAGACTTCTATGTAATTAATTTCTGAGGCTTTTGTTCATTTATACTGCATGTGCATTAAGAATTAAATTGGGATGGCTAATTGCATGGGGCAAATTTGGATGGGTATGTATGTACTGACAAAAGACATGCTCCCACAGTCGCCACCTTCCCAATTCCTGCTCCAGTACTCCAGCAGGAATGATGGGAAAATGAATAAACATGCAACAGCATGTCAAGAAGTCAGTCACCATTTTTTCCCCTCCAGTTTTCTTTTTTGGACAGAGCAAATAATTGCCTTTTCTTCCAATGCCTAAGGTCATCTTCTGTGAATTTCGCTCCAAAATCTTACTCAAAGAAAGGTCAACAATTCCAAAACCAATCTAGATTTTTTTCTCCACAAAAACAGCAGTGTTCTTCTCCTTTTACTTGTTCTTGAGAACAGCTGACATTTAAAAACATTCTTTAAATAAATACAATAATCTGAGGTTTGCACTTGCCCTGAAAGCAAACCACTGAATCCTCTAAATTCATTAAAATTACAACCAACAAACCAAAAAAACCCCACCCCACCTTGAAATGCTAAAGTGGGTAAACCCTAGTAGATGAGCACTAATACCATTACCTTTAGTGCATGTACAGGCACTACATATGATAAATTTTAAAATCAGGGTATTAATAGCATCCACAAATACAGTAGCTGATGATGACTTTGTTAGGAATGATGTAATAAACCTGTAGAAACAGCTTTCAGTAAACTCACTGTAGTAACACCTGATTTTAACACTCCATTTCAGGCAAGATGGGGATAGCAACAATTACATACCTCAAAGTGGACTGTGATAACTCTTCATCCTCTGTAGGAAGCTACAGGAGTGGAATACACTATTATCACCACTGCTAGCACTCAGATTTCAATGTGATTACAATACTTGAGAAACCACGAGCCTTACATCTTCTCCAGTTGCATCCTTCCAGGGAGAACACTGCTGTTTTCTATGTGACAGTGAGCACTCTGAACTCAAAGGCAATCCCCTGCATAAAATGGTCTACTTAATCAACTCATCTGCCTCAGAAGGATGTGGGTGCCTAACTAGAAAGAAATCTGTGGGATAAATCAGGAAAAAAAACATGTGTCTCGACAGGTATGTGGGGGTGAAGGGGAAAAGGCCAAGGGGCAGAGTGCATAAAGGGATGAGAACTTCTGGTTAAAATTTTTTATTATTTTTCCCTTTTCTGAACAAGCAGGGTGATACTCTCAGAAAATAAATCAGTCTGTTAGATTTTCTGCTGGCATCACCTTTGCCTTTACTTTATTCTTATATTTATTATTGATTATTAAAGCCTCTCCACCACAATTCTTAGAAAATAATGTATAGGCATTAATTTTAAAAGGCAGCTTTGGCACCCATGAGGCATGGTGATCATAAATCAAAGCAGAACATTGCCATTGATTTGTGTACTGTAACCCACAACACTAACCTCAGCCCTGTTTTTCACCTATCTCTTGAACATCAAGGTAAACCATTCAGGAAATAGGGATGTGGTCGTCAACTAATTGCATAAAACCAACAAGTTTGGGAGTTTCCCCTCTCGCCCCCAAGAACAACTACTGTATTACTTTAGTCCACCTGCCTATGCCCTAAGACAACATTGATGTTTTTGTCTCTTGCAGTGTTAGAAGTGACAAGAGACCACATGACACCTACAAGACAGTGCTCCTCTTTGTCTATAGTAGAGTGTGGCACTCAACGTACCCCCATAAACCCCCGATAAGAGCAGCTTTGATTAAGACTTGACTGGCATATAAAAAGCTCCGTCAGCTTTCAGAGTGAATTTTGCAGCCTCAGGATGAGGCATGTTGGAAAAGCAATGTCAGACAAGACCAAGTTGCCAAAACGTAGCGAACAAATCATTGGACCCGATCAGTAGGAACATCACATTTCACAAGCAAGGTGAAGTCTCTAAAATTGTGTACAGCTGCATTGTAGTTTTAAAAGAACGTATAGCTCAGGCAGATGCCATGTCTCCATTGTATGCAAATATTTTATTTCAATTAGCACTTTTCAATCATGTTTTTTCTTTTCTGAATGAGTCACAGACATCTCAGTCAAGAAAGGGCAGGATCGTAAGCACATGCCAACAGGGTGCATTTATCTCACAGAGAGATGAATGTGGAAGGAAACATGTAAATCTATCTTACGATTTTTCCAACCTATCTTGCCTTCCAAACACGCTTTCTCTACAAGCCTGCTAGCCTCTAAAACACAGCATACTCAGTTTCCATGTGCTTCCAAGCAAGCAGTATTCACAAGGACTTAATTGAAACAAAGGAAATTGTGTTTCCAGAACTTCTCAATTAGGCAGAAACAAAACAAAACAAAACAAAACAAAACAAAAAAAAGTTCAGCCTACAAGTTTTAGCACACTGTATTAAGCCAAACAAGAGGTCATAACACTAACTTGCCCACAAACGCACATACAAGAAGGGGGAATCTTTACAGCTTCTACATGCCACTGAGAGAGCCCTGCTGCACAGGTCATTATGAGCAGTGATTGTCCATGAGGGAGACGAGCTGAATAGCTGTGAAGTATGGCTGGATGAAAAAATGCCGCGAGTTAAGATCCCTGATTGCACACAACACTGACATAAGCTAAGAATGCTATGTCTCGTGGCTGCAGTAGGAGCTTTAGCTAATTTCCAGAGTGCTGACCCCAAGCTGCTTTGGGGCTTTGAGCATCCTCACCTGGGATACAAGTTCTGTCAAGGAACCGCAAGAACAATGGCAGAAACATACTGGTGCTGCCTGTTAGCCAGAGGAGTAGAGGAAATTGCTAAAGTGTCATATGGGAGTTTGGAAACATTAGTTAATTTTCAATTCTGCATCACTAGTATATACCGAAGAAGCTGCGCTGGGAAAGCTGAGAAATCTAAATAGTCAACGTTGATGAAGAATTTGGTAATTAGTAAAAAAATTAAAAAGTTTTGGCATGAAAGCAAAACCTCAGCAAGTGTTTCACTTTCCACTCCTATAGATTTTAACTCCCCTCATGTTGCAAGAGTGCTCTCTCCACAGACAAATGTAAGCTGATGTTAACTGCAGTTGCATCTGAAAATATGTATTTTTAATACTGGTTAGGTTCTAGGCAGTAATCCCTTTCTCAGAAACTGAAAGATTTAAATGAAGTCATGTTGTTAAGTGCACTATTCAGCCATTTATCATGTTCTCAGAAGTACCCAGAGTACTCAAGGGTGAAGGGTTTTTAGGATAATGTATGATTTCTGCATTAAATACAGAACCGCCATGATATAATTTTAGCATCTTGCCAACTTTTTTTTTTTTTTTTTTTTTTTTTTTTAGCAGGAGAAGGAGGGAGAAATAAGGAGGTTGAATGGAACTAGAACAGTACTGTTTGTACCCTCGTGAATATTAGGGAAATGATAAATGATCCCTAAGCACACAGACTGATTTATGCAATAAAAAAAAACAAATACGGTGGGGTGGAGCCTTCATGTGAAAATCTCATCCTCCGACAGCTACAAGGTATGAAATGCACCCAAGTGTCTCAAATCCCTCAGGGTTGCAATTATCTCATGATAACCACACCCTCAAGAACTGTCTCTTTTGCTTCTCTGTTGGGTGGAAGGAAAAGGAAAGGGAAAGAGGCGTATTTCTGATAATGAAAAACAGAAGATTGATAGTTTACATTAGTGAACCCTTTAAGCTCAAACTGTTAAGAGTTCTTATTTTTTCATAATTAACAGCATGAGTCAAAAGTAGTCATATTTCACGTCAGTATGATAAGGGAAAAAACAGAGGTGAAGAAAAGCCATTAAGACAAATACAAGTCAAAAAAAGCCACATATATACACAAATGAAAACTGTTGGTAGCTCTCAGTAAATATAGTAACGGGATTAACAACCATAACAAACAAAATAGGATTAAACCTCTTTCTGCAAAGGCTGTTACTCAGAAAATTCAAATAAAACGTGGTATCCTTAAACCTTCAATTGTTTGACAATCCTACCTGCATACAACAACTACTTCTTTTTCTTCTGCTTGTAGTGCTAAAAGATATCATTAGAGAGCACTGAAGTTTTATACCCTCTGTATTCTCTTATAAAAGTCTGAACACTTCCTAAAAAATTATGTGGATAATGCTAGGAAGTGTTTTATTAAAAAAAGTGAGAATCAAGTCATTTTAAATTTCTGAGTTATACTGGCTATACCGATAATCCTCAGTTTCAGGTAAATAGACTTTGCTAATATATAGCCAGTTCAAACTAATTGGCATCTACTTACATGTTCAGTGTATGGAAATGCAGAAGCAGACACATTTTTTCATGCTGTAAACTTGCCAAATTTATGGAGAAAACAGCTATTATGCTTGTAAAGTATAGTAATATATCAGCATAATAACATACAGGGAATTTTCATCCTGTAGAATGAGGAAATAAACAATGCATTTTCTTCCTCTGGTGAAAGAACGCATAGATACTTGATTCAATTTACTGAACTGATATACTCACACTTTGCCAGCAGACAGAAACACTGTGCAACATACTATCACAGGAACTTATCATATGCAGGTATGAGATCTCATTAGATATCATGCCAAAATTACACAGCAATCTGATCCTAGCAGTCTTGTATATCCCCAACACTACCGCAAGACATTAGCTCTCATCAACATCTAACAACCACCACCACCTTTGAAATTACAGCTTCCCACAAAATTCTAAATGCAAAACCCATTTAAAGATGTATTCGTACGATATTCAGTATCCGAAAAACTAGTATGCTCATAAAATCATACGCAAAGACATTCCAGCACACAGTAGAGCAAATACACGCTGCATTTCAGAAGCCTGTTACAAATATTTATTATTTTCTTCAGGTCCACTAGAAATGGCAAAACTGAAGCTACTTTAAGAACAGAGGAGATGCAACAGTTGCTCTAACATGCACATCTTACACAGCCCAAGCTTTAGTTCAGATTAATTCTTTACGCCTTTAAAATCTGCAAGTTTATCCTTGAAATCTCTCTCAGCTGAAAATTACGCTGCCTGCGTTGTGAATTCCAACCTAACCTTAAATATATAGGAAAATTTAGTTCAAGACAGTGAAGAAGGGGATAACAAAAACTTTTTAGCTGTCATACTATTTCCCTTTCCTATTTGTCAAATCCTTGAATGAAGCCTTTCACTGGAGCTGAACGATGACTCCATGTTGATTCTCCTATTGTTACAAGAGGGAACGCCTGTCTTGTCAAGGAGGGGTTGAGCTTTTAAAATGAAATAGGTATTTCTAACACAATGAGCCTACAGTTCATCCATCATCTGTTCACAGCTCTGTCTAAAAGAGGAAAAAAATGTGATACGCTCCACGGTAAAGATGAACTAAAAATTTCACAGCTGGCAAGTCTGAGGTACTGTTTTCTCTGTAAAGAGAAAGGCCACATACAGAGAAACTGATTGACGGCTCACCAGGTTCCTCCCCACCCCCCCACACTTTACTGCTTTGGTCTTGAACTTTATAGAAACCTGTTAAGCACAGGAATTTGATTTTTATTATTTCTTTTTTCTTCAAAACTGTATCAAAATATTCATATATCTATAATTGGGGTGTGGAATTTACTTATGATATTCCAGTATATTTTGACAGAAGTATTTATCTGAACTTATTCAAAAATTCCATTTATGATGTATGAAAATACATTTCACCTCCCTTTCTTTGCAATCTGAAGTAACAGTTTTAGTTTTGGAACAAAAGACTGCAGATATTATCTTTGATAACTAGCTCCAGATCTGTTCAGCATGTTGTCCAGACTGTAAGTCCTCTTTAAAAGTTTACATTCATATGTAATACGCTACAAAACAATAGATCAACAGGCTCGAATTCCTCTAAAATTTCTTATGTGTGTTATTCTTTTTGTGTCTGTATCAGCAGGCTTTTACTGAAAAGCGAATAAACGATGTAAATATAAATAACCTCAGCTTAACCAGAGCTAATTTTGAACCTCAAGCACATACACAGATTCAGCAAAAGTTGAGAAGTTCCCCACGGACACAGTTTCATCCTGATGGAGCTGCTGGTTGGATCAGGGTCTAAGTTTAAGAGCCTTTACCTTTTAAAGGAGGCAGAACGTGATCACCAAAAACGTGATCTATGCTATGGTGATATCACATATGATCAAAAAATCTTAAACACGTACATTTGGGGTGGTTCTATACTTTCAAACTACCACTGTAATCTGCCCTCCCAAACCCATTACCCTCCCCCCCCGGTTAGAGAAATTAGTAAATCTGGATCCAAAGCCTGGAGCCATTAGATCATGTTTTGGCAGACCCTGATGTTCACAAAGCCGGCTGGGCACAGAACCAGCACTATGCATTGACGGGATACTGCCAACCGTGTTTCAGAAATGCAAAGCTTCACAGTGGTGAGAGTAAGAATCTTGTAGCTAAGTAAATGTGCAATGGAAAACGCGTACAGCTACATGAGCAGCAGGAGTACTTTCTGGAATGTGTGTAACCTCACTGTATTGATGCACGCTCTGAAAAAAAACCTTAATTGCACACTGATTAAGTAGCTCTCCAACACTAGGCTAAGGAGAACTGTCAGCTGCTCAAAATTGCAGCATAAACCCCAGAGAGGTTGGAAATAGGACTATAACAAGAGTTTTATTAATAGGCATGAAAGGGGCAAACTCCACATGACTTTACCCATCCATGCCTCACAAAACAGTCTTTCCTATTGCTTCATTCAAGTCCTGAGAATTAAAAAAAAAAAAACCAAACCAACAAAACCCACTGTATTGTTTCACACTACTCTGCCTTGGCAGCCTACTGCATTCTCGCTGTAGAAGTGTCTGCTTTCAAATTTTAAGCCCTCATGGCAATTATCCTGCTCTCAGACTAAACCTACAGAGCATATTTCAAAAGAAGTTACATCTAAACAGAGGGAATTCAACAGTGATCAATGTCCATCAGGCCTCAGTGGCAATAAACTATTTACTGCCTTAACCTTTTAAGTTTGCACAACTGAAGCGCTCGAGAGCCCTGTGATGAATTAGCTGAAGTGTTCGGTCGTGAGTCAAGCAGCCGGTGGTTCAGATCATCTGTCCAGCACCACCGGCCGCCTTACAGTCCCTGCAAACAGAAGGGTGCTGAAGCGAGTGTCTTCTCGTGCCTTCTGGCATTCCATCGCCGAGCTGCAGTTTCTGCCAACTTTTACCATGTCCACCACCCCTAATGGAGTCATTTTGGAAAATAAAGCACATCAAAAGCTGGGCATGATCCTAATCATCTTTTTATTACCCACCTGATTATTACCTTACAGAAGACACAACACAGAGAGCACATCAAAGCGCACTCAGCACACTCACTGCTACAGTAGCTGATTTAGATCTGCTACCCTCCTTTTGCAAAGACTGCCAAAATAAATTGAAAGGGAAAAAAGAATCACGCCTATTGCAATAGCGTCGTTGTCGCCAAGGCTTTCCCACCACCCCGCTGCTGAAATACAGTGAGAGGAAGCAATCCACTACAGATGGCTGAAGACACCTAAGGCTTGGCAAAGTACTTCTGGGAAGTGTGTCTTCAGTGAAGTTAGTTTTTATAAATTTCAAACGAAATTACTTTGCCTATAACTAAAATGCCAGGCTTTTAAAGTTGTGTTCGTAATTCTGGGATTATTAGAATAGGTTTTGAAAACCAGTGAGATCACTGTAGGTCTTCTGTTTTTACAATTTCAGAAGAATTTGATTTCTATCACCATTACTGGGAAATAAACCAAGTGACTTCTGCCTTGTCCTTTCAGTTGAAACATCTTAAGATGTGTTTTTCTGTTTATGTAGATGTAGGCATGTGAAATCTGTAGGGTAAAGGTACCACATATACACGCCACAGTTAATTCAGGCTTTCTAAATAATCTAAGGAAATACAGAATCAGTTTTATGTTTTGATTTTCCATATAAAATTTGGAGATTTTTTTGCATTTTTCTTTTAGTTTCAAAAGGAAACCAGGTATTATTTTCCTTTTTTTTTTTTTTTTTTTTTTAATTTATTTGTTAAACACTACTTAAGTGTTCATAATTAAAATTCTTTAGTATGAAGCATGCTAGTCTAAGAATCTGGAAGCAAACCCAGAAACATCAATAACTGCTTAATATCATATAGAGTAAAATGTAAAAACCCATAGCTGGTATTTAAGTCTGCAGGCAAGAAAACTGAAAGAAGCACCAGCTAATCTCACTGACACATTCATAAATCCAAGGAAAACATGATTACTAAAGGAGAAGTAACACTTTTTTTGGTTGCAATTACTATCTTCATAAATAACAATTATACACATATAGCTAATACTACTTACAATTCTCCTTTTTCTGCTACAAAAGAAGTCCTGCATAACACAGGCCATATGACTTCACTCAGTGATTCTTATATCAAGCTGTATAAATAGCTAGTAGTTATTTATATCTGTTAGGCAAGCATCCAATCTTGATTTAAGGATTGCAAGTAATGGAGAATCTTTCACATCCTTTGGTAAGCCGCTCAAACGCTAATTGTCCTCACTTTTAAAAATTTGCACCTCTTCTCTAGGTTGAATTTGTTTAACTTAAGTTTTCAGCACTGGATCTCCGCATAATTGCCTGCGAGGTTAAGCACCCTGTAATACCAAACATCTTATTCCCTGAGTGAACAGGATCAAATAGCTCAATAGCTCCTCTGCGTTCACTTTAATGAGGTAACCCTAGTGGTCTCCTAATGCCATTTACTGGGAAGGTTGTTTTCCAGTCCTAAAAATCACTTTCCTCTGAGTCGTTTCCTATTCTCAACATATTCTGAAAAGCAGAAGACCTGAGGTGTTCTCCTAGTAGTTTATATGAGCAATATTGACTCCATATTTCCTCTACTCAGTAGTCTCCTGTCAGTGTATCACCTTCACTGTTTTTCTGTCATGTCACTGCCCTGTGCACAGTTCAGCACCCATCGTAATCTGTAAATTCTTCTGCAGTTTCTACCGTCCAGCATAATAACCTTCCCCCCTCCTTTTACGTGACTAAACTGCTTTCAGAGACAGAAATGTCTGCTTCTGCAGAGGATGGAGCCTAGCTAACACACCCATTGGACCCTAACCAGCTCCTCATGGGAGCCACCTCGGGTATTCCTCCTCCAGATTCCCAAAACCAGGGGCACTGGGCATTGCCAGGCCCTAGAGAGTGTTAGCCCTGTCTCCAGCTGTACTCACTGCCTGGAGTGGAGCAGCACAAGCCCGCTGTATGCCACAGCAGTGCTGTACCTACCAGCACTGCCAGGCCAAGGACAGCTGTTATGGCAGAGATGAGCCTGGCAGCAGTCGCAGGTGTAGCGGTGGGAGGAGGAGGAGGAGAAGAGGAGGTGGCAGGAGTCACTGCGCCACACTCTGCAGCATGCCAGGTGGCTGTGCAAGCGAGCGCCGTGCCGCAGAAGCAACGCCGACCATATTCCACAGGACAAAATAAGCTGCTGCTGAGCTTCTCAGGCATCCAGAGTGGATGCTCATCAGCTCCATAGCACCAATCCCCTATCTTGGGGGTCTCTGTATTTGAGCTCCCCTGCGTGCCGCACATCAGCATGTCTCACATCAGCGTGCCCCAGTGCCCTTTGCTAGACTGAACAGTGTATCTTACCCCAGCACGCTGACCTTCATCAGCGCAAGGTGAAATACAGTTAAAGGACACATTAAGCTAGTTTGATTAAACCTCTTCTTACTTAAGAACTTTGAAACTGCAATCAATTCTTTTTGCAGACTGTAAAGCAACTCAGATTACAGCAAGTTACTGTGAAACAAAACAATAGATTTGTGAATGACAGACCTATGTGGAAGCCTGATAACATGATCATAAAGAACGAGATAAAAACAGAGCACGGGAGAAGGAAGAAATAGGAAATATCTCAGTATTATGTTGTAATTCTGCCTTATTTCTAATAAGCAGTGGTTTTGATGACATCAGGAAACCAGCAGATAGCTAGCTAATGATTCCTCAGCACTCGCCTTTAAAAAAAAAATAATTTATAAGGCTTTCTGGTTGTGGGTATAGGGAGTTGGAAGGTCTGGTTAAAGAAACTACTGGTGGTGCTTCTCTGGGGTTTCCATAAGGGAAACTAGATAACTGGAAATAATGTTTTCTTGTGGTTTTTAAATGAAATGTTGTGTTGGTAAACTTATTTGTCTTTTAGATTTGTGTGCCGAGTAGATCCATTTAAAAGGCAGTTCCCACACCATAATTCTTCATTAAAGATAGGGATTTACACTGGTACCTGGAAAATCTCAGAAAATGGGCCTTGAACTCAGGACCTCAGGCACATGCAACACAGCAGCACTGACTTACACTGCTGCAGATGGGAAGTCCAATTTCCAAGTCGTCATGACACCTCTCATGGTGTAGACCTTGAGCAGAAGTCAAAGGCACATTAGTGTAAGCACCGGCCCTTCCCTTGCTGCCCTGCCACACAAAAGCTGTGAGACACAGCTAAGCCCTTGTGGTGCCTCCCAAAAAGGCAAAGTAGACAGGAATAAGACCCCAGCAAAGACAGCTGCATCACACTAACCTATCTTTCTGGCTCTGCTGGCATCAACTAATCACCCATTCACAAGCAGATGTGCTTTCAAACCTCTGGAGCTGATTTACCAGATTAAGCTGCAATGATGAAGACAGTTTACCTTCATCAGCATCTTTATCCAATTAGGGACCTCACTCAGACTGACCCAAAATGAAAGCAGGGGAGGAAAAGAATATCTCTAAGATCAAGCAGACAAGATGACCCTCCCTCCTAGGCCTGTGTTGCAAAGTTGCACTCCTGCACTTATCTCCTGAGTCACAAAACTCTACCACCTAGGGGAAGAAAGAAAAAGTAGATGAACAAGACTGGAGCTCCTGAAATTCATAAAATTTTTCATGATGCCTCATAAGACCAAAATGTTCAGTAAATCTACCCCAAATCCTCTTTAAACAAGTCGAGTTTTACTACAGTTCAAGTTAATTCTGCTGTGTCTGTTCCAATTTCATCTGCAGAGAGGCACACACTGGAAATAGCTTTTTTACGCTTCATTAAAGAGTTAACAGTAACTTGAAAGCAAATAAATGGTTTTCCCAAGCACAAGACACCTTTCACTTCTACTGAGGAGTTCCTCTTTTCATTTGTATTAGGTTTTTTTGCAACCATGTCTCTGTGAACATCACAGGATACGCTTTTGCTCAATTTCATACGTGTAGTGATTTACCACCCCCTCAAAAGAAAAGAAAAAAAAAAGTGTTTGAAAGTACCACAAAATGCACTTGTTTTTTGAGTTATTGGGAGGAAAAAGCCCCCCTCCAAACAGAGATAGCCATCTGGATTTGTTGGGAAAAGGAAAATAAGTCATAAGGAACACTCTTTTGGCTTATTTTGGGACCAGGCACTGTAGGAGTGAAATCATAAAAAATTTGTTTTCTTCTTGTTGGCTTTATCTCTCTGGCATGAAGGGATCTGGACAACACAAATGAAGTAAACTTTGGAATGTCTGTAATGTGGCCAAAAAGCATTAAAGTTCTTGTTTTATATATATATGACTATACATAGAGGGCCTTGACTCTAATTTACTGAAAGCAACAGCGCACCACCTTTGGAGTACATGGTAGAATAAACTCTAGGGAGAATGTACAGACACATATGCTTACATTTGTGTATACATGTGTGCACACTAGCACACCTCAAACACATACAATTGTCATATTCTGACAGCTGCATAAGTCAAAGAATTTATCTGTGTGAATCTGCTAAAAATTACTTTGAGGACTTTTAAATAGTATCATCCATCAATTTTTCAAAATCTTTTCCCAAGTAAAACAAGAAAACAAATTTCTTAATAACAGTACTGTTTTCAAACCATAATATGCATTGAAAAACATATAATATCTACTGAACCATTTAAACTACATCATCTAATGAAAAACTTTAATAAAATTATCCACGGGTTTTGCACATTCTTCTTTGAAAATACAATTTCAATGAAGAGCAATTAACCTCTATCTACTTGCACATTTTCTTCTGAAAGCAATCTCTTTCCACAAATGAACTGAAGGGGAGGGGAAAAATAATATAAAAAAAATAATCAGACTTGACATACAAGTTTCCACAAGTTGTCTCAACATCCAACATCTGCTTTAGGCTTTAAATATAGAGACATCTAAGAATACATAATGATCGTGTGTTCCAAAATAGCAGCAGGCAAGTTCCATTAGCTCAGAAAAAATGAGTGCATCTCTTGATACTTTCGAGCACCTTTTTTTTGGCACTACAAGACAGGACAAACACATTATGTGATGAGTAGGAGTTTAATTGCTTCAGTGTTTTAACTTAGCCTATATAAATACAACTTGTTGCATTGTCGTATATAGTGTGAACAATAATTTATGAAGAGTTTCCTAAGCTATATTAGGAAAGCACATTATGAATTAATAGGCAAGCGAGGCTATACACTGTCAAAGGAAAAAGTAATGTGTTGCTTTCTAACAGGTGCTAAAAGCCATAAACAACAGAATGATACCTGCTAAACACTGAAACCTGTCTGTTTTCCTCAAGCAATGCCTGTTTGCTGAAAGCCCACCTCACCTCTCCCGAAGGGCAAAGCCCTCTGGTTGCACAGATGAGAAGGCAGCACAGAGGTCCAGGACACACATCTGCTCCCTGTTCTTCCCCTGAAACACCACGTGAAGGTCATCCCAGCCTCAGCCAAAATCCTGCATCCCCCCGAAAAGTCAGAAGAGGAACATAAAGTACCTGAGCTTAACACTTTTTAGCACAAGTTTATGGAAGCATCCTTTTGTTCTCTCAACATCTGCAAAGCCTCTTGGCTTTCCAACTGTTTATGTAAGTATCACTTTTCTTTGCCTGATGTAAGGACACACTGTTTTGGTTGACATATACTAAGTTCATAAATACACAGCCCTGGAGGTCATAAAATTTGGCTGCAGTTCTTCTGACAGTGCCATGGTAAGCCAATGATGGCCCCAATACTCATGTCAGGCACGCTGTTAACACCAATTCTCACAAAACGGTACCAACATTAACCTGGAAATTTGAAGAAAAAACAGAGGCGTAGAAATGGAGAGTCTGGCAAGCTTCAGGAAAGAGATGAGAGAGGAAAAGTGGATGCAGACTGAGGTTTCTTTAAGCACATTTTCCTTTATTTCAAGATGTGAGGAAAGTGTTTCAGAGACATCTTCAAAAAGAAATTTTTTTTCTTTTCTCCTGAATTGCCTGCTTTTCTGAGGCATTTAGTGATGGCCGTTACCCTGATACGCTGGCAGCGCTGATGCCAAGAGAGAAAGGAGCCAAGTGGTGGATGCCACAGAAGTGAGTGCTAGTGGCAGGAGGCCTGGTCCAAAGTTTAAGGAAGCCAAGAGGAGACTTGCTCCCAACTTCATTGCTTGTTGGATCACACCCAGGCACTGCACGAGCAAACAGCCTGTGCTATTGACACAAGGCACAGAAAGGAAGGTGCACACACACAAAGTGGCTTTGTGATAGGAGTGCAAAAAGCCCAGGAGTAATCACATAAGAAGTTACTTCAAGAAATGTTAAAGAAGGAGCTTTGTCTTGAGGTTCTTGGAAGATTTCTGACACTGAAGTAATTCCTGTATTTTAAGCAGTAAACTGCTATATAACTGTTTATCTACAGCATATGCTTATTTTTTGTGCTTGGCTGCAATCTGCAACACCTTCTACAACTGCATGGGGAAAAATAACTGCTTAACACTTATTTGAGGGCATGTGTGTACTCCGAAGCTTGAAAAAGCTGTGTTTTTATGGTTTCTAGAACACAGGAAGAAAGCATTGACAAAGGTTTCACATTTTTTCTGTGTTTCCATTAAAAAAAAAAAAAAAAGAAAAAAAAAAAAAGAAAAGAGAGAAGCACATTCACTGAGGGGCTCTGCGTGAGCTTACAGCAGTGAAAACTACCACAGTGAATCCAGATGGAAAATGCATCTCAGTCTCCATGCTGCTCCTATAGCTTTTGACTTGCTGAAGGTGGGTGGGCAGAACTTGGAGAATTTGGCACCTGCATGACCACAGTCTGTAAAGTTAGCAATTTGGCTATACTATGGTGATGAGGAATGTCAAATAACATTGTGACCAAAATTGACTCTGCCTAGGCCAGGCGCATACATGTGTAGCTTTTTCCTATGTTCTGTACATTGTACGTGGTTTCTAAGGGGTCCAAATACCAGAGGAAATAAGTGCTTATCTGTCAAAGACTCAGGAAAACAGAACAACAAAGGTGGAAGGGATTTAAAAAAATTCTTTTGCTGTCCTACCCCCAACTGAGAAGAGCTTGGCGCTTCCTCTTATTCCCAGCTGTTCCTAGTGCATTTGGCTTTAATCAGGTGCAGGGCAGGAACTCAACATCCTGTTGCCTTGCTCTGATTAGGAGGAGTCAAATTCTACAAATTGGCAGATTTCTTCTTTTAGTGTTCCTTATTTGATGAATCATTTGTTTTAAAGTATTTGGAAAGGGCCATTACAGAGGTAGTGGACCCAGCTTGTTGCTATTTCCAAGTCTATTTATAACTGCTGCTCTAAAGAGTTTCAGCAGAATGCAGTTTCTTCTCCTTTAGCTCACAGAAAGAACCATCCTGTTAAAGAAATGGCACAAAGGAGCAGGGATAAAAGGCCCGAGGCATCCATAATCGGCAACACTTTAATAAAAACATACAGAAATGTGATTTAGAAGCCATAATTTTGAGGTTAATGATCTTCCCTTTAATGCCCACTCTAAATAATCTCAGTTCAAACATTTAAGCAGTTTAAGCTATTCCTACTATTGACCTTGCAAACTTCACTTCAAATCTTGAAGTCATGCTCTCTGTCCTTTCATTTTACTTCTTTCTTACAAAGATTTTGCAGCCATAATTTGACTGACAGCACAGCCTGCTTTCCCATGCTGCTAGCAATAATAAACCTGTAACTCTAAAAATTTAACTTTTGGGGATAGTTACTAAATCAGTTGATATAGTTTGAGATAACACAAGAGCCATTCAAAAAAGCGTGTCTTTTTGTCCAAGGCAAGGTAATTGCTTCTCTAGCTGGAAGCACAGTCAAAAATACACTTAGGTGTACAGAAAATAAATAATATGACCATCTATAAAATATTTTCCCCCCTTCAGCGCTGAAAATAACAAGAACAAAGGAATACATGCTTTACTGCTGCTCCTTTTCACTTTTTTTCTTCCTCCTGGTTTAACTTGAGAGAAGACAGCCAAAGAAGGGATGACACAACCACCCTGCCTGGGCACAGGATTTCCTCTTCTTTCTTTCTGCTTTGCATTCTCTCACTTTAAAAACATAAAAATATAAGATGCTGATCAGACGTGCATTAGATTTAGGAATAAACTTTCAAAATCACCCTTATCGCTTATAGGAGAATCTTTCTCCTCAAGGAGGACTCACATTCATTAAGGGTCATCTAGAAACTACAAGTATCCAAGTCTGACTCAGGTACTAATCAATTCGGGTTCACTACAAAGCAAGAAGTTGCTGGGAAGATCTACCTTGTACGTTACTCAGATTCATTGGAACATTGAAAGTCAACTATACTGTCCTTTGTTTTCAGTTCTTATGTACTCCCAGTTACAAGCTGCTGCCCAATTTTATAAATCATATGTTTTATGACTTATGATTCAGATGACCATCTGCCACACAGAAGTTTAGCTCTTATGTTTGCTAACAAGATCTCAACCATGCAATGCAATTCTGTACAATAAAAAGTAGATAAAAGAACTACATCTACCCTTCGACCAACCACCAATAGCTCATAAGAAGCCAGCTCCCAAGAAGCAGATATGCTTGGTGTTGCTGGAGTGGCCAACACCTGCTAACCTAGAAACCATCAGAAGAAAGCTGAGATTAAGACCTTTTAGCTGCGGCCCCCTTCTGATGAAAAGCAGCTGCAATACAGAGACAACTATGGCCAGTAGTAAGAAAGCTTTCCAGCTCCTGACCTGCACTCTCGGCTGGGTCCTTCATGTTTAGAAAGGCTCACAGTATGGTGTGGGGCGAAGAGGAAAGCAGCGTAGTGCACTCTCAAAGAGAAGCTCAAATAACCTTCAATACCTGGATCATGTCTGTCCCCATCATGTTCACACGCAGGGACAAGTAAGGTACAGAAAAATCTTCCAGTGCTTCATCCACAGCTTACTGATAATTCAGGGTTGGAGAAAACAGACTTTAGGAACAATGAGGACGTTAACACAAATTACTACATGAGAAAAAGATAACTGGTAGGTGATGCTTCCAACCCCTCCCCTCTTTTAAGGAACAACTATCAGAAAGAAGGTAAACTACTAGTGCTGCCAGTCTTCAATCAAGAATTATATTTAAAAAGGTATTTTATCAAACCCCAGTGCAGACCACCTGTATGTAAACTTTAAAAAGCTGACTGCAAAGAAACTGAGTAACATATTTTGAAAGTAAAATATCAAGTTTCCGGGG
>JAVJGI010000040.1:90287776-90299393 GCA_035590275.1 Ibycter americanus | reverse complement strand
TAAAATATCAAGGTTCCGCCCCCCCCCCCCCCTTTCAGTGAAAGCCAAAGAGCCGCTCACTGCCATTAAAAAAACCAAACCTATTTATTCAGCTCAACTATAGGGCTGGTCAGCAGTAGTATACCAGATTAGTTTTATTTACTTTGGATTTGAGTTCACTTGTTTATGCTACATTTTCATTACCTAAAGTAGGTATTTAATTTTGCTATTTTTCTCTTTTTCCAAGAGCAGTATTTCCTCATTTTAAAGCCTACAACTGATTTCAGTCAACTGATAGATAAACAATATCCAGACTGTACTTAAAAGCTCTTGGCCCTAGGAATTACTGTTGTCCTGTTGTGCATATCAAAAATCAAGCCTAATTAAAAATTCTATCCTTGTTCACTTGAAAAATGTGTCTGATCACAGGATAGGGTTTTTTGGTGGTTTTTGTTGTTGTTGTTGGGGGTTTTTTTGTGTGTGTGTGTGTGGGGGGTTTTGTTTGTTTGGGTTTTTTTGTTGTTGGGTTGGGGTTTTTTTTTGCATTCTGAAGTTCCCAGTGAAAATAGAAAAAAACCACGGTGAGGGGAAGGGAGAGCTGCAGGGACTTGGGCATTTTCTATTGGGGCAGGGCCTCAAGAATGGGAGGGAGACAGTGATGGCCTTAGTATTTCCAAGAAGGCTGATAAAGAAGAGATTTGGGAAGCCTTTACTACTTTACATTGTTTTTAACACAGCAATACAAATTGCAACTAAAATGCGATATCAGCCTTATTATTTAAAAGTTGGTTTTCATTTTTTTTAATAATGTTTTAGTAAAGGTTTCTTTCCTGTCTTAAAAGGTATATTTAAAGAAGTTTGTGTGTGTGTTTTGTTTGTATTTTTTCAACAAATATGTAATTTAACCATCAGAGCAGGTATGTATTTCTTCACAAAAAAATGTCCCCAAGCCTGTACATGATTAAACAAACCATTAAAATAGTTACTGACACATATCAAAGGGAATATATTCTCCAGAGCCAGCACAGTGCACTTGGTAAATAAATACATTTCATAAATGTACCATTTTTTTATAAATCTCTTTGCCAACAGAACGAACAGCCGCTGTGAGCCAAGACAGTCAGTTGGCTACATTTTTACATCCTAATAATTGTCCATAAGGACTCTGAAAGCATTTAAAACTAAAGTACTCATTTTCATCGGTCTAGGTCAAGTTCAAGTCCAGAGTATGGGTGCAACACCCTATACACTCTACAGCGGGGCTCCTATTCTTTAAACAGCAGCAAAACCAACTCCCCACTGCCGTCCTGATCTAAATTGGAAAAGCTTTCTTGTTTTCTGATTCAGTGAAGCAACACCTCTCCCAGCTGTAGAACGAGCCTCTAAAAACTGAAGCTTATGTTGCATGCACTGGCAATCTTAGCTACACAAGCTCAAATAACTTTTTTCTTTAAGCATATGTATTTTGAAAACACTGAAGAATTTTCTTATCTTTAAATCTGTGGGTAATCCCTCCAAAACTTTCATATGCTTACAGCTAAGTACATATGGTAATGGCGTGTTGTTGCACAAACCAGTATTACTTTTACACATATACACACCATAAGATCCAAATACATTATTATTCTACACTCTAGTTTTCTCTATTCTGAACAAACTGCCTACAAGAAGTAAAGCACTAAGTCAAATTTAATAATCTTTACTCATGCAAGCTAGCATAGGCTCTTTCCTTCAGGAACCAGAAAGCAAAAATAACAGTATTTTCTAAATTGAATCTAAAATTATTGCAATACAGCTTCAGAGATCATAGCAATTTGTTTTAAATATTCAAAAAAAATTTCCCCTTAGGCATATGACAGAAGATATGAGTCCCTCTTAGAGGAATTCTAAAGAACATTTTACTTAAGGACCCCATATCACAGTCCTAAGAATTGGAAAAAAAATAAATCTTCCTCTTCCCATTTTTCCTATTCTCCTTTTCCACTAGAGCAAAGGACTCCAGAAGTGTTAAGGTCATTAGCCAGTTGTTTTGCTTTGCATACGTACACTCATTAGTCAAACAGGATTTAATAAGATAGCTGTCTCAACAGCTTTCTTAGGGGTGAAGAAAGGACAGGAGGGCACATGAATTTCCTTTGCTGCTAGCATCTTAATTAACTCCAGAACAAACACTCGCTCAAACTTGTTAAAGAAACAGCCCTCCTTCTTCAAACAGAAAATTTGTACTACCTGCAATCAAGTAAGATCTCACCCCACAACTTAATCACACCAACCACCTGGTCATAAAGGTCCACTCCAAACTGCACATACAGAAGGTGGCTGTTCTAAAAGGTGCATTGCTGTCATTCAAGAAGGCTGCCATATTATTTTGTTACATACAGGCTGGTCACATCACAGCTCCAGTGAACATTCCACTGCACTGAGGCCATAGCAAGTCACATTTCAAAACTGCATCCCTTTTCACTAGGGCTCAGAAAAACTTACACAAATTTCATGGAGGCATACAATTTTTCCATTCTCATTTCTCTACTTTTTTAAACATAGTCCTGGAAGGCTGGCACCATGACTCAGCCCTGCCATGGTCTTCCACTGCAGATTTGGGAAAGTCACTAAAAGCAACAGGTTAAGGGTTTTGCATATAATGACAACACTCCAGTTGACTACGACGAGTATAAGATTTCACCCTCAGTCACACTGGGTTCTCAATATTCCCTGAAGAATATGAAGAATTAATTTTCTCCCAGCTTCTCTTTGCACTGCAGGTTGAAATCATCTTGTATATAATTTTCCTTTTTAAAGCTCACCTATCTCACTTGTAGCGTCTTTATCCCTGTGACAAACATCCTGAACTGCTGGCTGCTGGATGGCATACGCTGCAGGGCAGAGCCCACCTTGGTGTACCCTCACAGGTAAGTGTGTTCCCTATGAAGGACAGGCAATGTGGGGGTTGGAAGTCCTCCAGGATGAGGAAACTTCACCATGCAGGTTTCCCACTTCGGGGGCAAGCAGCTTAAGCACCAGGCTTTATACAGAAATGCAGGAGGCTATTTCAGCCAGGTTTCTGAATCAAAGTGGCCACACTTACACAGTCAATAAAATAAACCGTGGAAGGAGGGGATTGAGCTCTTCCTCTGATTCACCCTCTAGAGCAATATCCCTCTTTCCAGTAACTAACAAGGTACCTATGGAGACCCCCTCCCTGGGCTCAAGTCAGGAGGGGGTAAGGTATTTACCAATTCATGTTACCACCTGCTAATGCTTCACAGATGTGAACAGTCCCCTAGAAGTTGATGGTTTCACTCATGATAAGCATATGTATGCATCCCAACAAATCCGGGACAGAAAGGATCATCATCTCACAGAGGAAAGCTCTGGGAGTCCCAGTCAACTCCACAGGACCTGGCCCCAGTACAGACACCAATGCTGGCTGGCTAGGCTCAGGAGAGACCCTTTTAAAAGCTTTTAAAGAAAGCATTTACCAATTGCCTACAGATATGTTCCACAGGGTAAAGAGAACATGAAAACCCAAAAAAACCTGAACCCAAACAAACAAAAAAACCCACCATAAGAAACTGACAAACAAAACAGCAGTACCAGTCTGGCAAATTTATGGAAAATGACTAAAGTTAAAAAGTTTTCATTTAATTTTCCTTCCTCTCCGGTTAGTGAAATGCTGTATCTGTCATTAAAGAGAAACTATCTACAAACTAACTGCTATCCAATTAGTTTAATAACACTATAAATCCAGTGCCTGTGAAATTAATCTCTCTTCCACGTCAGCTGATCTGTTACACTGTCAGGAAAATCAAACACAAGTAGTTCATGGAAAGAATAATTTTCTGTTAAACTTAAATCCAATAAAAAGCAATAAATAAAAAGTAAACCTATGCAAGTAAAGATGTGTACTGGAAGATGCATTTGAACTTCTAAGAGAAATGCTGTAGTAGTACCTGACTGTATGTTGGTACATACATACAGGTATAGACCTATAATTTCGTAGGTAGTTAAATACATTTGGACATTTTTTGGTCATATGGACCAAAGGAAAATAAATACAGTATTTTATTTGTATGAAGGATTTAGAAATCTATAGGGCAAAGTTCTGCCCAAATGTAGCGACTGTCCTTTGAGAGCTGTGTCAATAAACCCTGCTCAGTTACTCCCTGGAATTCAGTTCCCCAACAGGCTACCAAAAGGTACAATACACTTGACTGAGCTTTCATTTATGCTTTATAATTGGAAAATATGACATGTTTCCAAATTTAATTAGCAAAGAAAAAGTTTTTTTCTTCGCTCCCAAAGACACCTCATGTAGCTGCACTGAACAGGGAGTCGACTAAACAATGCGACTTAGTAGCACGGGACAAAAGGTCATTTGGAAGGGATGTGCCTTTAAGGACTTACAAAGGCTTCATCCTCACTCCTGTATTGAAAGAGGAAGCATATCTCAGTAAAGGAAGGATGCCCACTTTAAATAAGGAAATGAGTTTGCAGGATGTACACATGCTGCTTTCTATTAATGATAAGCAAAGTCTACAGAAAAAGCAATAGACTTTTGTAGCTTTGGCAGAAGTCATCTTCATGTGGGTTACCTGTAAAGAATTTAAAAATAAACAGACTGCAAATAAACGTCCTCTACCTTTTTTTTTTTTTAAAAAAAAAACAACCCTGATTTATGTATATATAATGGGGATTAACAAACACTGATTATTCTGCAGCAAGAGATACAGTAACCAACTGATGATTTTACATGTAGGCCAGAGACAACAGCAGTGGTTTGGAGCAGAAGAATGACTGGTTGTAATAGTTGACATTTTCTTCTTCAAGCTAAACTTTTCAACTAGAAAGACTAGCCAGACTTAAGGTCTTCTAAGGATTTTCAGATTTCTCTCTTTAAGCTTAATATACCGTCACAAAGTGATTATTATTTTCCATTAAAAACCTATCATTTGTTTAAACATGTAATAAAAAACAGGTTCTGCTTTGCAGCAAGGATTGAATATCTGACCACAAACTTTAAATAAAAATAGAAGGTATAGACTGTTTTGCTATACTCTCATTTCACTCCTCTGTGAGTACATATTATTTGACCACTGAAGCTCAAGAGAATGCATATAATGCATATAGTCCAGACAAATTGCTTTAGGACTGGAAAAGGCGCATAAGTAACAACGTACTGAAATCCCTAATAACGTCGTAATTAGTTTAAAATATACACATACACGCACAAACACATTCTTAAAATAAATATGTAAATCTATTTATATTCTCATTCAGATTCAGGTACAAGGGTAAATTCAAAAGGAACTCATTGCCTTAAAAAAAATTCCTAGTTACTGCACATGATCTAGCTTCCCATTGCCCTTCAACAATTCCAGGCTTCCTTGTTCCCATACATTATTATTATTACTTCATAAAACATTTCAGATTTCAAAGGATGATTCCCCCCTGCCCCCCGCCCCGAGTCTTTAAGACGACCACAAATTCTGGCTGGCTTAAAGCACTGAGGAGTCATTGCACAGTATTGGCTTACAGCTGATCAAGAGAAGCAGGCGAGCTCGTTCACCACAGCATGGACCATCACATCCAGCTGGGCCCCATTCTTGGTGGTGCTCACTTTCTTGCCTGCAAGGTACTCAGCACATCCAAGCTCACAGCCAAGTAAGCTCCTTAACAAATGCTACACACTATTTCCCAGACGAACATTGATGGACCTAACTAAAACAAAAATTCATCTCTGCATAACTGGTCGGAACATGGCTTACACGCCATACACCACAAAAATCAGCCTTTTTCTTTTTATTGGTTAACTTTTTCACAATTTTAAGACAAATTCCCCAGCCAGTCTTCCAACCAGTAATAAGCTGCACAAGGAAATTGTTGTGGCACGGACTTAGGAACAACCGCATACCAAAGTGGCCATGATCCTTACTTATCCTCTTCCACCATGTTGCAGAAACGAGCGTAACAAACTCAGGTGCGTAGACCCAGACACACACCGAGCTCTAATACACTGTAATACTGCTAGATTTTTCTTGGGTGCCAGAGCCTGACAGTTCTGGTGATGGCAACGCCTTTTTCAGATCACATGTGACACTCCCATGATATCCGAGAGGGTCTGGTTTTAAAGAAATGGTTTGAATAAAACTTCAAAACACCTAGCTCTAAAAAGCAAAAGTCTCATTACACAAAAATTAGTTGTTCAACTAGCTTTGGAGGTGTCAACATTTCCATTATACACTTGTGTTTAAAGTTTATTATTCAGCTGTAAAAATTTGTGTTAGCCTGAAACTTGGCATAAAAACATTTTTAAAAAAATTTGTGAAAAGTCAGACTGCCTATTATATTACATAAGTGTATTTTGTTTGGTTTTGTTTTTTTTTTTTTTTTTAAAGAAATAATTACTGGATAAAGCTCTTCTGGGTGCTCGTGTAATTCCAAAACAAACAATTTTCCTCAAAAGCGTCTCTAGGTATTTATGGGAGAGATGGAAAGAGGGAAATTAAAACTGACCAAGCAATTAAATTTATAAATATAACTTTCTGTATATATTTTTTTCAATCAAGCATTTGTAAGGATTTTCAGCAAGCAGACTTCACACACGTGTATGGCAACCAAATGAATATGAATAGACCACAACAGGTCCCAAGAGTTGTTACTGTCTATTGGGTCAATAATACGCAAACTGAGAAGGATTTACAAGCTGGACCATAATGGCTCCTCAGGACCCATTACTTTCTGATGGGTAAATAATACATGTTTTCTAAACTATTGCCATGCCAAAATAAGTGTTTGCCCTTCAGGCTGTCAAGGTTCCAAATAAACCAATAGGATTTATCAGATAAATAATACTTTTACAGAAGCAAAATACATGTTTAACTGAACAAATACTGCACTTAAACACTGACTGAAAGATGATTAGAGATGCCGCTAACTGTTGTACATATTTAGAAGCTCATTGGAAACCAATGAGCAAGAACAAAGGGACTGACAGTGGCTAAAACCAAAAAGTCAGTAGGGATGAGGCGAATTTTCCCCCTTTCCAAACATATTTGCAGACAGCTGTCTAAAATATCTGTCAAAAATCAAACCCATGTTTAGACAAACAAAGTAAAAGCGACAGAAACTGTGTGCATACAAGAAGCAACTACAGATGTTACAACCTTTTGGGGCTCTAAAGGCTGTCACACTTCCCAAGTGGTCTGCGTTTCATGGGACATCCTGTTATTAAGCCATTTTCCTGACCATGTCCCAGGACGCTGCTCTCACATCATGCTTGTTGTCTCTGGACTGTCTGATCTCCTCACACTTTCCTCCCAGCTTTGGTTGAAGCATGTGAGCAAAGGAGGGAAGCACTTGAGCAAAAGCGTGAGAAATAACCCGATGATGTTGGGAAGTGCTAAACAGTGATCCCAATGCTTGGGAAAGGGAGATAATGCACAGGGATGGTGCAGATAGCACCAAGGAGGAAGGAAAAACAACAAAACCCGAAAGGGAAGAAGCTGATGGCAAAGACAAAAGGCAAAGGAGGAAAGGGAAGATGAAAGGACCACAGAAAAAAAAAAAAAAAAAAAAAAGAAAAGATAGAAACGGAAAAAAACGGAACAAGATGTCCTGCATTTCAGAATTTGGGATTCTGTGGAGAAACCTTTGTCTCTCCCAGAAGCCTTGGGAATTGTCAGACATGGTTGAACAATGAGCAAAAATAGCGAGTTCAAGTATAACAACAAAACCAAGCTCGAGAAGTACTCTGATGGCCCACCTCTTCTTTGAGCATGTATTTTTCTGAGGGCATTTTAAACAGAGGTGGTTCTGCTTATTTTACGCTATGTGTTAATTAGTATCTGATGACAGGAATGAAAAAACATGAAACACACTATCTCACATAGGGACAACACGGTCTAGTCATGACATTACTGGCAAATCTTAATTAAAATTAACCAAGTTACAAAATGTTGGCTTTGGGAGTGACAGGAAGAATCAGTCAACAACTAAATGTAGTAAGAACTGAAACAGCAGCAACAACCAGAAGACAGACTGTAGCAGGGAAAGGTGCAATGCTTGATGACTATGTGAAAGGAGCACAGGTGACTGAGCCTCAGAGTCTCCACTTCCAGGAGAGCTCTAACTTTAACCAGCAGCAGGCAGCTAAAAGAAAGGCTGCAGTGGCTGGCAAGGAATTCAGTGTTATTTTTGTCCTGCAGCCCAGGTAAACCTTTACAGTTGGGTGAGGAGGGGATAGATATCGAAGGAAGCCAAATACTTGAACAAGACCTACATTTAGTCACAGCAGCAAAAAAGTTCTTCTGTTTCCCTTCAACTGTTTGGAAAGCACTTCCTACAGGGAAGGTGGTGAAGCCTGTATCATTACCCTTTTCAAAAAGGATTCTGCTGAATAAAGAATTTCTTTCATATCTGCAGGAATGACAAAATGAACAAGATTCTCCAAAGGGCACTTCACAACCTGTTGTTTCTTAAGTTAACGATAATTCTTGAAACAATAGGCCTGGATAAATCATCACTTGTTCACTGTCCACATACAAAGGAAATTCTATATTCAATCTCCCCTTTTTTCAGCCACATTCAAATCTCACCTTTGACATTCAACAAAATATGAAAGAGAATTTTGTCTCTAATTTCAAAAATGTAACAGTTTCTTTAGATTGGAGGGCAATGTTTTAGCAGCTAAAATAATTCATATTTGATAATAAATTACAACTGGTGATGCATTAGCGAATATACCACTTTATTAATGTATTTGTCCTGCCAGAAGAAAGATGAGACTGCTGTGTTTTGACAGGGTTTTTAAAAAGAAATTTAATGGACATGCTCTGGAGTGCAAAAAGTTTCAGTTCAACCTCCACCTCCCATGACTAGTCACCAATAAAAATCAGCAGAGCAGAATTAAATTATAAAATAAAGTTTCCTTTCAGAAAAAAAATAATTCCTGCTCTTAAGTGAACAAGGTGTTAAGAAAAATTGAGATGTATTAATGCAATATCCAAGCATGTCTCTCCAAAGGAATCCACCATCTTCATACAGCATGCAGAATCATGGAGAACCAGCTCTCTTGAAGACTAACACTGTGCTATAAATACTCTTGAGATCAACCTCCTGCATGCTTTAGATAGCTCACAAATGGTGTTCAAAGATGCAGGAATTCAGCATGTGTTTTAAAATTAGAGGAATCAATCTACCAGGAAAAAATGTTAAGATTTAGTCTCAGCTTTAACCCTTCCCAATTATTAGCTCACACATCATAAGGGATGACATGATAACTTAAAAGGAGACTAAAAAAATGGCAGGCTATAATTTTATTTATAATATGTACCCATTATCAGGCATAAATGAGTTACATCTATATCCTACAATCAGCAAACAATTAAATCCTCTATTTACAACCTGCTGTGCAGGGAAGTAGAAGAGATGATTTCCTGGATCCAAAGGTCAATCACCTAAAACTCAGGGTTCACCAAGTTGCATTGCTGTATTTTTTGCAGTGGCCATGGCTCAAGGTGTACCTTACTTCCGAAGGTTGTCACCTGGCCATGTAAATACTCAAGACCCCTGATCACTGGGACTTGCCCTCATCCTTTAAGGTATAGCTATTTAAAAGCCCATTTGCCTTCCCAACACAGTCTCTATTCCCCTGAAATTTCTGATTGGGCTATGCCAGTCTGACCCTCAGAAGAAAAATCCTGCTCAGTCTCCATCGCTGCAAGTCACCCACTGTTTCCTCACATTATGAAACAGTAACAGTTGTTGGCCAAACAACTAACTTAAAAAACAAGTTCGTCTCCTGAGGTGAGTCCTAGTCTATAATCCTTTTTCCTTGTCCCTCTTGCACCCGATTTCCTGTCTGGGACTCACTGTAGGGAGGAAAAAGACTGTTATGACTCACCTGAAGATGGTCCCAACTTTATGCCTTTTATCTGAGCCACCTAGACTCACCATTTGATGACCAACTGGTATACTTTCCTTTATGGTTCTATTTCAAAGTTTAGAACATCTGTCAGTTTTAATTATATTTTACAGCTAGCCTAAATTTTTATTCAAATCAATAGCTATAGTTATATGTGCATCAGACTAACTCAGGAAATATATGGACCACCAAAACAGACATAAATTTTTGAGAGTGTAATGACGAAAGGAAATCCCCACATTCAAACAGCCACACCTCCTATGAACACTGGACCATATGGATTAGAATGTAAATAAATAAAAAAAAATAAAAAAATCTGTTCTGCCTGGTTTTGCTAACCTTTGAAAATTGGTAACACTTTGTTCCTCAGAACTGATGATACTCACCTGTCTTATGTTTACCTCCTTCTGCTTTTGAGGTATGATCCACAGCTGTAAAATGTATTTGAGAACCTGAAATAAAGGGTAATAGAGCGATCCACAGAATGCGACCTCCCTTCGGCATGATGCCTGCTAACAGCTCACCCTGGACAACTATTTCTCTTGGTCATGAAAGAAGGCCCACACATTTTACAAGAATTAAATTGAACACCTCCATCAGAAATATAAAAGCATACTAAATTAATGAATGTTCCTGATAACCACGTGAAGTCCTTTAAATCAGCCAGAAACAGCAAAAATGTCTATAGCACAGCTGCTTTCTACTACTGAGACCAATTCCTTGCAAAGACTGTCTAATCACATCCACTGCAACAGTTATGCCACACCAGTAGCTGAATGGAGGACACTGGGATGATGCAGTCCACAAATACTTTGAGAAGCTACACTGGGCGAAATAATCTGTACTGAAGCACTTGTTCAGGAAGTCTCTAGGTAGCAACTTCCCAGCAGAAATGACATCTGTCAGGTAAGAGGTATTACAATAGTTAGAGATGCCAGAGCCCTTTTTTGGGGACAGGTTGTATAGCACTGTATCCATATACAACCAGGACAGGTTGTATATCCACTGTATTTCCATTGTAGTGTGCTGGGGTTAAACCATAACACGGTAAATGCATCCTGCCCAGATTTAGTCACTGATAGCCTCAATCACTGTTTCAAGCTGTTGTAAGCTTACTTGCACATTCTTCCACATCTTGTAGAATAGAAGGTTTACAAAGAATCAGATCAAACAGTTCTGATAAGTTCCTTGGGTGCATATAAAATGAGTATTTTTGAAGGTTTTTTGAAAGTCTTCTGGATTGAAGATGTTACAAGAATGTTGTTTACTACACTTATAAGGAAATGGATCAAATAATCAGCACTACAATTACAGTTCTCCACTCTTCCACATTTCTTATTAATTTGCTACGTTTAAGGAAAGGAATGAAAACAGTCTGGTAACAGAACTCATTTGCACAAGTTCAAAGGGTGATATATAACTCATTAACAGGATTTGTCTTACTTCTGTCGAAGTAACCAAAGTAAATTGTTTCTAGACTTCACGTGTATCCCATGCAAATGCTGAAATTCTGTACAAGTTGAATAATTAACACTCCCACCTCCTCTATCCCCAAGAAAAGAAAAGCCTTCTGATAACCAAATTTCCGCACACAGAAAGGCAGTTTTGGAAAGTCATCATAAAACTGTTCCAAGAGGAACCGTGAACCACAGCCAGAGACTCAGCTTTGCCATCAAGATGACCAAACAGAAGGTGTTCAGAAGGCTGCAGCATTGT
>JAVJGI010000040.1:90242639-90287676 GCA_035590275.1 Ibycter americanus | reverse complement strand
CCGTGAACCACAGCCAGAGACTCAGCTTTGCCATCAAGATGACCAAACAGAAGGTGTTCAGAAGGCTGCAGCATTGTGAGATTCAAAACACTCACAGTGGTGCAGGGATAATCTTTTCTTGGGATGCCTGTGGTCTGCAAGGTGACTCATTATGCTGTAGCCTGTCAAAAATCAGCAGTTTGTCACTGTACTTCACCCAGCTGAGAGACATAAAAGCCTGACGAGCTTCAGAGAGACACTGGAGCCAAACCTGGCCTCATCACTGCTCCAGCGGGATTTGTCCTGGCAGACTGGCATTCCACTCCTGCCACTTTCCTTCTGCAATTATTAATCTCCAGAGGACTGGTGCAGCTTGGAAATTTTACAGTGCATTTATGAGCTCAAGGCCAGTGCACAAGATAAAGGGGAGGAATGGGGAGCGGGCCAGTGGGGGCCAGGGCAACACCCCAGTCCTTACTCTAGTGAAGACCCCTGGTGCTGTGGGCACCCGCTGACAATGAAGCAGCTATTTTCAGCAAGTTACATGAACTTTGCTGGGAAATAATCCTTCTGTATTAACCTCTGGCTAATAGAGGAGGTGATTAATAAATATCCAATGCCCAATTCCATCCCACACACCTCCCTTTAGCACACAGCTGAAAAAAACCCCTTGCTGTTTCTCTGGTTTTTAATCCACCCTAGACCCTCTTAACTACTGGGTGGTCTGTTAGTTTACCTTGCCACCCCACAGGTTCCCAGCAGCTTGGCTTTGGGTTTGCTCTGCTGATTCCCTGCCACCGCCACGCTAAACTTCTGCTTTCTGGGGTCTCCAGGCTCAGGAGCAGCTTGTGGAAAGCTCAGCAGTTTCACCACCACACTTGGATTCTGAAGAGTAGGCGTAGGATTAAGCTTTTCTCTGCTGTCTCCCTCAAAACTGCACTAATTCCATGCATTTTCAGAGGGTTAGGTTCACCCCGGTGAAGGTTAGATACTTGTGTTTAAGTAAGAAAGCAAAGAATGAAGGAACCAGCAAATTAGTTTCCCCACTCTTAAATGTGCTCTGAACCTGACCCTCAAAAACTGTTCAAACTGTCTACATCTGAATCCATTTCTATTTTCTATATACACACAGAGAAAAAGATACCATGGAAATCAATAGAAATATAGGCACACACATTCACAACTTGTATCTATATTAAGGATATACCACTCACAGAATTAGTGATTGACCTGGTCTGCTGTATTAGCACTTGGAATAGATATGCTGACATTTTCCAGAAAGGGGAGATGGCAAGGGCTAGCGGTCTACCAGCAAGCAAAAATCCCCATAATGGTGCTCTGAAATCCACATTTTGGCCACTGCATATCTTAAACTATACACATTCACTTAACCGTGATGGGGAGAATACCTTTTTCAGAAAAGCAAAGCAGAAGCTTGGAGCTGCGCTTGGATTCTTTTCCCTTAACGCTTATAGGAACCTAACCCCAAACTCAAGCAAGCCCCATAATACAATGCCGTTCTTGTCATGAGCTCTGAATCAGCTCCACAGCACATAGTGTATGTATTGAAAAACAGCTGTTGGGTGACAGACTGCTAGCTGGGAAGTTTGAGTTGAGTGAAGTGGTTAACCCACATCCCTTCCCTACTGATAAAGTGCTTTGATAAGCAGGCCATACTGGTGAAAGCTAGCAAAAGAGCCAGGGCTGAGACTTTCAGGAATGAATGTAAGACTTGTTTGGTGGAAGCAACCTGAATCTCTTGCACAGCCTCCTCCAGTTGTTTTGTACCCACCCGTCCCGTTACCTTTAGTACATGCTCCTTCTTTCTGTTTGCAGCAGAACCAATTCTTTGATATGTCAAAGCAATATCCTGTACATATGGGAAATAAAACCAGAAAACTCTGCTAAAAAGTCTCCCTTACTGCAACATTTTATAAAAGTGTTTTCTGCAATTCAAAATGTTACTAGTGGTGTAGCATTAAAAAAAGGTCTGTATTGGAAAAAGCATGTCTGGACTAACCACAAGCAAGAAACACATGGGCATAACTTTTTTTTTTTTTCTCTTTTTTTTTTTATTAACAAAAAGTAATTCAAAGAAAAAAAAGATTTCTTGGGATTAATTTCTGAGCTTCAATAAGCACTTTTGGAAATAAACTTGTTAATTAAGTACAGATGCCATGCAGACATGTACAAAACCCCCTATTCCTCTTTTCACAAATCTCACATTTTAGAAATACATCCACAAGCTGTACTTATTAAAAAAAAATCCTACTAATAAAAAGATATTTTTCTCTTAGCATGTCACACAAGTTGTTTAAGCAGCTCTTACACACACACAAATTTATATAAAAGTATTTCTATCCTTCCAATACAATAATATAAAATTCCAGTTCAGTAGGAAGTAGGCATATTCCAAACACACTCTCTCTCTCTCCCTCTCAAATTACCTACATAGTAAGGCTGAAAGTTTGCTGTACTGGGGATATACACTGGCACATTCTGAATATTTTTCTTCCACAATGTTCTCATCTTGGTGTGTCTATAGTCCTGGCACTCAACCCCTTTGAAAACTGAAGAAATAAATTACCTAGCAATTGTTGCTTGTCCCCAAAAGAACCATGCTATTGCTGTAACTTAACATACAGTTATTCAGCTGGCTTTGCATCAACATACATGCTAGCCTATATGTGGAGCAAGACATATTCCTAGATAAAAAAATACAAGGTTCTCCAGATGTATGCTCCTACAAAACCTTTTAAGTTTAGATTTTCTGCTCCTAACGCTATTCTACAGAGATAATACTAATGCAAAATCAGCAGGAACTATTTCAGAAAATTGTAATAGTTCTGCAGATGCAAGTTTATAAGAAATACTTTTTAAAAGTATTTATTTTTTTCTTAGCATTTTGACATACCACTTCCTGATCAAGTTGATCAGAAGTCATTTTTCTGTCTGCATTTAATCAAACAAACAAGTAATTTCTAAATATCTACACTTAGAACATTTGCAAAGGGGTCACAAGATTACTAGACAGGGAATACAGCAGTACAGGTAGAATTCTGAAATGTCAGTTAGGAATTGTTTCAAGGAAAAATCCTTCTAAGTACCCTCTTCACAGTAAGTAGCTAACCAGAATTGTTTGTTAGTATAAAGCGTGTTAATTTTTCAGGAAAGCTAAGTAGACGTGTAAATGCAGAGTAATAACAGTCCTCCCTATACTTTAATTACAAGCATTTTGTTCTAATGTTCAAAACATTTACGGTATTTGTTTTAGTCTGTTCTTACCAAGAAAAGGGAGTGGTTCATCATTTTATTTTCTAAACTTTCCCAACTACCTTAATTAAAAACACAGTACAGCAAAACCAGAAAATGTTCTCTTTTGCAAGAGAACAGGCACCTGAAGAGACTGGATTGTGTGCAGGTCTAATCTGAAACTGCTTTGTTTATTTAGACAAAATAAATCCCTCTAAATTTATTATTATTATTAAAGCCAGACAATTAATCGAATCAATTTTATATTGCAAAGAGTAACGGAGGTCTCACTGTACAGCCTGCAATACTGCAAGGTTCTGAACACTCCAATCGTCTACACAGGAGAAAAGGACAATTTGGCTAAGGACATCGAGAAATTACTGCAATCTCATGTAAAGGATCAGAATAATATTAAGGTCTACTAGGGGGAAAAAAAACCCCAAACGTCAAACCAAATTGAAACAAGAAATAATACCACTTTCAAAATCTCATCCAAAAGTCTTATTCACCAATACATTAAATGATTCACTGCAAATGCCCGTGATTTAAATTAAGGACTTGAAAAAGGAGGAGGACGTGAAACACTGCCTTCAGCCAGCAGAGGCAGGAGGACTCCCAGAGGAAAAGGGAACAGGCTAGAGATAATCAAAGGCAGAGGAACTTCTGGTGAACTTTCTCCTGTGTTACCCACACATGGATATAGCCCAGACAGCTGCTGAAAAGCCAGGGCTTTCATTGGTTTAGCCTGTTAGAAGCTGTTTACACACAGAATTTATCTACTGGAGTATATATGCAAAAGCTACAGCATTTGTACCACCCAGTGAAGTCCAATAACCCTATTTTTCTGTTTCAGAGACATACAGTGAAAGACTGGTGTATGTTTGTAGGGCTACAGCACAAATCTGAGACATGCGTGCTTTTGGTTCCCGAGTGCGTCAGGGTCCGGAGAAACCTCCCATTTCAAAAGAAACTTAGAAAGGCCCTGAAAGCATGTCCCCAGAGCAAAACTGAAGTGTCACTGTAGCCTGGATACAGAAGCTCGAATTGAGCTGGTATGGATAAAAACAAAGCACTGAACATAAGTTACAAACTAGTATTTGCACCAAAAAATCCTTGGACAAACATCCTTGATAGCAGACATTGATAAGACAGCAAGCTTGCTAGCCCAAAGTAGAAGTCCATGATGTCACACCTCTGTTGTTACGCATGCTTGCGTTCCTTAGGTCAGCCCTAAGGAAGCTGCACCACCTTTGTTCTGCAGCAAAGATATCCTGAAAGCTGCAAACCTGCCCCTACCACACTGACCCACCACAAAGCCACTGATGTGATGCTCTGTATGCTCAGGTTTGAACAGCCTTTACAACAAAACTTGCCAGGGTGAATTCTCCCTGACTTTCCTCCAGCTAGTCGTGTTTTTTGTTGTTGTTTGGTTGGGTTTTTTGAGACAAAGAAAATAAAAATCACAATACCTTTACCCATAATAGGGAACCAGTCAGAGCAGACAACAAGTTCAGTGCAGCCATCCCAGAGTTTGCAAACTTCTCTATGGGGACCAGATACACCAGTAACTGGTTTTTTTTCATTGTGTGACCCAGTTTACCCATATAAAAATACACTTTCCTGTAGGTACTTTATGAGGTAGTACTAAGCTTGAATGAAAAGCTCTGGTTCAGGCTACAAGCAGTGTGATGCTTACGCCTCCAGCCCCTAAGCCATACTCTTTGGCTTCTTGTCATCTGCTACCTGTTACTTGTTTTCAATTAGATTTTAAATTCTAGGTCAGGGGTAAATGTGTTTTGCAAACCAGGAATGAGGCCTAATGAGATATCCTGTACATTACTGTATAACCAACAGTGAAGGGCCTCATCAGCTGCTTATAGGACAGCCCATATTAGCAGGCAGGATGCTGTGCTGTTCTTGAAACTGAAGTGAAATGACCAGATGGAATGGACAACCACAAACTCTACTACTCACGGAAGAAAATTACTGCTGTCATGTGGCATGTGCTTGTATCACTGAGCTGGAGCGGAAAAGACTGAGCAGGTGAATGGACATTAAGGTCTAACTCCAGCCTGATGTTCACTTGTGGAAACACACAGGAAGGGCAGAGATACCTATCGGTGTCAAAGCCAAACTTTGCTGTAGGAACTCTGTTCTCTGGCCCCTGTGAGCTGGTTATGTCAGTAGCCTCCTGAAGTACCTGCCTTAAACTACTTTTGGCCATGAAAATTTCAGCTTTTAACATAAAACACCATAGTTATTGCAGGACCAAACCCAGAAGACAATTTCCATTTCTTCTTACAAATGCCAACATGTTGAATACCTAGAAGAGTGCTAGAAGACCCAAATTAGATCTCCCTTCAAGGTGTCACAGTTTAAAGGCCTATTTTCACCAAGACACTGGATTGGACTTTGATTTACTGATTAGTCACAGCACATTACAGTTTGGGGCAATATTTCAGTATCTAACTTGCAAATCAATTGTTTATCATTATCCCTCAATTAATTTTGAGGGATAAACCAACAAAATCAAAATTTCAGCTCTCAAAGGTGCAACATATTTCTGTAAAAATATGTCCTGATAACTATCTCAGCCTATATTGTGTTACAAAGAAAAGTAAGGCATGCTACAAAGCATGTTTTCCATTATGCTTGTGGAGTGCACATCTTTCAGCTGCTAGTTTTGAAGTTACAAGTGTTCATTGACAACAGTATTATGCCTGTGTATGAAACCTTCCCCTTACACATCATCTTGCAAAACAAACCTCCCTACCACCAATTCCACCTTTCTTCTCTGACAGCCAAAGACAAGCTACTTGCCTGCTTATTCTGACAAGAATAGGTTTTACTGCTGCAATAATTACAGAAGAAATATGCAGTAAACAAAGTCCAAATGTGATAGAATAGGATTTCAGTCCATTTTCTCACACCACCTTTATGACATGAAAAGATGTTACAGCTTTACACATCTTCAGATGGAATTAGAAACCATTTCTTTTAAGAATAGTGTGCAGGGATTGTGTAAAAGCTCTAAAGACCTACCCAGAGACACTTTTAACAAATTACGTGCCAGGATTGTGACATAACTGTTGGGAAGTCTGCAGGGATTTCTGGAATTAAGACTTGGAGAAAAAATATCATATGCTCTTAATGAACACATAAAATCAGCCACGTTATGTGAAAAATGCAGTCTCAAAGATACAGCTACATATAATTAAGATCTCAGTAAAATAAAACATCTGTAAATCTCACTTTGAAAAATGATCTCCTTTAATTGTCTCTTCCTGATATATGCAAAAGGGAGCACACAATGCAAAAGGAGCAATATAAAGCTCATTCAGTCCACAAAACAGACACAAAATAAACCAAATATACTCATTCTATCATCTAGTGAACGGCATACATAGCATTCTCTGTCGAGGTATCCTTATAATACACAATTTCCTAATTATTTTAAATTTCATTTTATGCACTGAACTTCATATAAATTTGTCCATTTTGGCCAAATTAGAAAAAAAGAGGACATCAGCAGAACCAAGATCTCCTCACCTCAAGTACGTTTGATTCATTTGTGTACCCTATATAGAGGCAAGCCCACTGCTCAAGGTCTTGCTGTTTCTTAAGCCAAACAATTAATGATTAAGCTCTTTGTTAGACTCTTAATCCTTCATGTAGAACTAAGGGCATGTGCATGTTCATGTATAAAATCTCCACTTGCATCAATATGTTACAATGACAGAATAATACAGGTTGGAAAGGACCTATAATACCGTGAAAGCAGGACTGGCTTCTATCGGGTCAACCATACCTTTGTCCAGGTACATTCTGAATATCTTCAAAGACATAATACCTGTGCATTGGATTTTTGCAAGAACTGGATGCAAAGCTAGCTACAAAAAAAAGGAAAAAAAATGTACCTGCAAAACACAAAAGCAGCATTACTTGCAGTGGTGCCGGGTCAGCTCCAAGATAATGAATATTGACTTCGCAGTCTGATGAACATCAGTGCTTTTGGTCCTCTGACAACATGTGCTTGTCAAATTTCTCTGAAACTTCAGAACTCTGAGTCTAATAAACATTACATTCAACACACTGAGCTCAATCTGAGCTGGAAATGCTACCAAAGCAATCATTTTAAGCCATTTTCCACAGAAATAAATGGGTGCCAAGAAGCAGGGGGGGAAAGAAAAAAATCTTAAACTTACTAACTTACTTTTATTGCTCATCAGAAAAAAGGCTGAAGATTAATAATGCTGTTACAGCCTATTGTAATTACCTACTTCATTATTCAAGTCTAGATCCTAGATTCTCCAGGGCACTCACACACTTAACTTCCATGGAAATATGATTATTTTTACAAATCTGGCCCCAGGGAAACAAACTTCCTCCTGAAACGGAGTTGTAGCTGCCAAAACTCAGAAACTGGTTTGAAATCCCACCTTCTCTTATCAGAGCACCAGTGTGCTCTCATTCATACAAAGGCACAGGCTTGCCCTGTCTCAAGCTTGCCTCATATGCTCCACTGTACGGTTTTCTTTTCAGCTGTTCTTTGTCAGACATTAACCATTCATGAAGCCAGTATTTTCCATATTTGCATTCTGCCTAAGGCTGTGGGGTTTTCCATTTTGTTTTTCTCAACTTCACCCTAAGATACAGTTCAGGATTTTTGCAAAATTGAAGCTAGTAAAACCAGGGGGTTTTGCCAGTGTTTTTAAAATTCAATACTACAGCCATTCTAGAAGAGCTACACTGCCTACAGAATTTCAAGTAGCAGTAACAAGATATGACTAGGTGGGTTACAGGTCAGAAATGTGAATTTTCTGACCCTATGGAAGTCTATTCTTGCTGAGTTTTAAAACTTCCCAAATATCAGCACTTGCTTAAAATTAACAAGCTTGAGTATTTCATTGGCCCATAAAAATACAGTTTCCAAAAATCTCATGAAATCAAGCCCAGACTCAGGCATCAGACCTAGGTAGCAGGTGACAATATACCCCAACCAATGCATCTGTTGAAGCCCACAGACTACCCAGGTTAGAAGAGGAAGATCTGGTGACAGTCTAATTTATCAGAACCAGCTTAGCTTCCTGAGTACCTCTCCTCAGTAGGAAGATGATTGCTGACCTACTCTTCCTATTCCTAATTCAAACTACTTGAACCAATGTCCCTGAAACATTCAGATCTTAAAGAGATGGGAACTCTTCCTTAGAATTAATGGAAAAGCAAACTTTATTTGCAGAAGTGATGTCTCTTAGCAGGACCTTGGCATCACAGCATGTCATAACACCTTGACATCATGACGAGGGATCAGTAGATGAGCTGGAGATAACCAGAGTACCAGGCACATCATCACCTCTCTGCACATACATTTTTGTCCTCCCCTCATCCCTACTGCTGATCAGCTGACTACACAGAGGTGGTCTTTAGAGCATGGCATGCCAGCACACAATTTCTACTGTCCCCATGTCATGAAGCAGGCACTTTCTTCCTGCACTCCCTTAAAATTTACATTCAACCTACGGCTTTCCAGAAGCTGGTTGCCACTGCTCTGCAGGAATCCCAGCATCACCACCATCTCTTGTGGTCCCACCTTCCTCAGATCACTGGAGGGCAATGCAGGATGCAGACAGTGAGAAGAGAAATGCGGAGAACATTACAGCCCTGGACTGGCAGCCAGGCACACAGTAGGAATGCAGATGCTGCACAGGATGGGCTTAATGCTGCTAGGAAAGGAGTTGGGTCTGCTTTTCCTGACTTTGTTACATGCCATCACAATACAAAGGTTCTTTTGGTTTTCCTTTTATCATCCATACAGTAGCTGATTTAAATTTCCCCAATTACTAATACATCGAAAGCAGCAGCATGGAGAAGAATGGCACATCTTTCATAAAACTTAAAATCAGTGAATAGAGAATTTCCCTGCTTACATTCCCACTACCCTTAATCTTCTTCAATAATTAAAATCCTGCAATTTATATTAAATACCAGTAAAAACTGAAATCCCGTAATTTAGAAAAAAGGATGAAAAATTATCTCAATTAAGATAGCAGAATTTCCTGTTGGAAAAATACACGCAAATAAATGAGTCACAGCCCTGAAATTATTATTTTCGGTCATGAAAAGAAAACATTTGCTGGATACAACAGTATTAGGCTGCTACTTCACAGTGACCCCTAATCCCTGTGCAGTTTAAAACTAACTTTACCTCACTGCAGGGAGATGCTTTTCCAGCAAACACTAACATGGATTGTCAGTACTGCATCCAAAGCATGAAAGACATTTCCCCTCCCTTTATGAGGGAAATCCCAGACAGAATTCTTGTTAAGGGGAGGAAAAAAAAGAAAAAAAAAAGAAAAAAAAAAATCAGTCTTATACCAGCCTTTTAATTCTGATACATGCCTCAGTTACTGGCAAAGCTGCAGAGAGTATGAATTGCTTGTTTTTGTTACATTTGGAAAAATTCCAAGGATGTAAAAAAAAAAACAAAAAAACAAAAAAACAACAAGAAATTCAGAAGAAGTTTGAATGTATAACAAAAGTGATACCCAAGTCATGCCCCAGATTACTGCCCTTATGCAATTGATATTGGCCAGAATCCATATAAAAACATACATCTCCTGTCTCCCTGCTCTAAAATTTGCTCCGTGCAATTTGAAATCTGTGCTTTTATTCTTATAGGCAGAGCAGCTTTATCATATCATAGTGAGAATATCTCTGCAGAAACTCAATATAGTATAGTTGCAAAAACATCCTCCCTTTTTCACACTCAGAAAGACACTATTAAATTATACGTGGATTGTAGGAATAGCAAAACAGTTACAGAATACAAATTTAAAAGGTATGGAGTAGAACAGAAATAGGTTGGTTTTTTTTTTAATTGAACATTTACAAGAAGCAGTACTAGTTGTCTGGCTGCTATGTTTATGATGCAGCTTTCAAAATCATGTGTACTTTTAAAATATGGGGTTTTTTTTACAAGTGTAAATGAACAAATCTTTCTACTCAAATGCAAAGCGGTAAATAGAAGATTCAGCCTGCACATGTGCTTACTTATTTTCTTTGAGTAAGAGAGTTAACTATTACCAAAACTGAAATATAAAATTTATGCTGATATTAATGCATGGGATTTTTGTACTGTCTCACAGACTTAAAAATTTTTAACAGCCAAGGAAGGGGTTTGCAAGATATCAGCCCTATTGTTTTAAATACAACCCTGCAACAGGAGAAGAAAAAAATTTGCTACCAACAACACATTCAATCCATCATACAAATTCTTCTACTGTGTTTCAGTTTATGTGATTTCTGAATCATTTTACAGAATACGAAATTTCTTTGCTGTGAACAGTAGTGGGTATAGTTAATAACCATTCATAGTAGTCTGTGTATCTGACTACTCTTTTAAAAATTACTGTGTTATGCTGAAAAAACTAGGCATTTCCACAGAAAAAAGTCACACCACTTGACAAGCATGCTGCACATTAAAGGCATCATCCAACAACATTTTTACTCTTCCCAAAAATCATACTAATGGGAACCATGATTTTTATTGGAAAGTAAAAAATTTGCTTCATGTGGGTTTCCTTGGAGAAATAAACAGATTTTTGTAAGCTTCCTTGGGAAATGTAAACATACTTAAAGGTCCAGAGTTTTAAATTTGTGAATGCCCAATGCCAGGCTTGAAAGACACAAGAGTAATTTTCAGCACTTCTCTTTCTGCTCCTCCAGCATGGAGGAGACCAGGGAAAGAGGACATTTCTGTAAACACGTAACTTGCAATATTTATGGTGATGCTCATATTTGTGGCTATACCCAGCTGATAAAAAACATGGCAGTCATATGATAAAACATTTACAAAGGCACATATCAAAAAAGGATCAAAGCAAATGAGGAGATCAAAGATAGGAGGTCATCGGTTGGTGGAGAATCTTCCTCTTGGGAGAAGGTCAGCTGTATTTTCTTTTAACATGACAAACAAATCAATAAATCCCAACTTGTAGTATCAAGCAGATATCCATTTTCTAAGCTATAGAGTGACTTCTATGCAAAATAAAAAAAACCAAACCTCTCTGAAAGTTTTGTTTCAAGCCACATAGCATTTAGAAGTCATCCCTTGGAAGAAAAGGTCCTAATAAGCTGAAGCAACTCCACTCTGCCACCAATGCGCTTTTTAGAAAGGGCAAGGAATACAAAGGGGAGAAAAATATTAAAAAGTATTATTGAGTGTATTTTTTGGGCTGGTGGATTTAAAAATGAGAAGGGCTCATTTCAGCTAATGTTATGGTTGTTTCACTCACATATCTATAGTTTACAGCTTAAAAATCACAGCATGGCTTTTCAAACACTGATGGTATAACAAACTAGATAACCCTTAGCACAAGTTAGAGCGGAAAATAATAGGTAAAGTTAATAGCAGATTTCAAACATTAATGATTCATTGCATAGTAATACACTGAGAAAGAAAACTGAAAAAAAGTTTTGATACATTGGTAGTTACATCTAGAGCTTCTTCAGACAAATGTTAAAGGAAAAAATAGTGCAGAATCTACAGTACTGATAGAGAAGTGTAATTTCACAGAAAAAGTAATTTAATTTGGTCACTCTGGAATTATGATGAAGTAGCTGAAATCAGAAAGTGACCGTATGCACAAGAAGAATGACACACAGGTTTACCAAAACCAACAAACTATGCTCTCTCAAGCCATTCATGATCTTCGCTACAAAACCCAAGTGGTATTGCACAATGATAGGAAGGATCACAAGTGCGCAAAGATTTATTTTGCTCATAAAATGTCTTTAGGCAATTATTAAACCGGTATCATAGTTTATTTTCTATCTAATCCTTTAATGTTTATTCCATTATTTAATAATCATTGCATTCTGCATTTTCCATATGGGATGCCAAAGGCTTAACTGGTTGCCTGAGGAGGAATAGAAAATAATTTTTCAGGTTATGGCATCAGTATTACCACAAAGTAGTACCAGTCTGAATTAATAGCTAATCCAGTTACACTATTAAAAAAAAATTCAGGCAAAATATATTTTGAGTTTCAGAAGATATGCATACATCGAGTTTGTTACACAGTTCATAAGCATAACTTAGACAGTTTAGAATTTAACCAGGCAGAACAAATACTTCTCTTCTATGACAACCAACAGAAAGTCTTTATTATTTTTCTGTATTATATAGTACATGTGTAATACCTATATTACAAAAACATAATCCCATCATATGATTTGGAAAAAACCCAGATCAATGAAACGTGCTGTTTTCTCCACATATCATGATCAACTTTTAAATTCAGTAATTACCTGTCAACAACTTCTTGCCCTTCCCAATCTGCCTCCCTTAAAGTTCAAGACTTTCTGCCACCTTAGTCTAAGCAAGCCTCCGCGTGTAGACACACACAGGCTAACAGCAAATCCATGTTGCACGTGGGACCAGAGGAGGACATCAACTTCACAGCCAGTAGCTGCAAAACTAAAAATCTGCCTGAGTCAGAATTTTCGAAGAAGGTTACCAAAGGGCTAGCAGGGAAATTCAGTTCACACATGGTGCCAAAAAGGACACAGAGTGCAACAAACCTCCATTCTGGCACGCCGGCAAACAAAAATTTCACAGTGCTTACTGTGTAATAACCTACAGTCCAGTACATAATGTTGCCTTTATGCACGCCTCTCTCTCTCAGGGAATTTTTGTAGATATTAAATGTAAGAAGTCCCTTTCTTAGTCCCTCAGTGTACAACAATTACCTTATTGTCACTCGGTCCACTGTGCATTGTAAGTCTGATTTCATGTAACAATCTTGCTGCATGCTGTCATGTCTGGGTATGACGACCACGGTATTTGCACTGTTCAAAATCTCACCTCAGGGATGACAGATTCCGCCCCCTCCCTCCTTCTACGTTTCCCCCTCCCTGGATGGCAGGACATTTTAATCCAGGCACCCTCACAGCCGAGTGACGACATCATGACCTTTACTTACATTCAGTGCCTGAGATGCAGGACCTGGCCGGCGGTGTAAGGTGATGAAAGGTATCACTGCTTCACTTCAATGCAGGTGTTTCAGAACTGATCTATCACATTTACAGGGCCAGACTCAGTGAAAAGCCAGTCACTTAAAATATTACATTAAAATGTGCTTCTAGTCATCATTTCTAAAATGTTTTCCTCACATTCCATTGGGAATAAGCTGAAAGCTATGTTTTATGCTCAGAAGCAATAGGCCACCAGGTGGTTTTAACATTTCCTGATTGATTTGTTTTCTATTCAGACTTTGTTTCTCCATTGGTTTAAGCTCTGCAGTTTAATGACAAGGCAAACCAGGCAAGAAAAAACAAATGCAAAAAAAAGTGGAGAAGAAACATTTCTAAGAAAAATATAGAGAAATAACTAACATTTCAGAGGTTTACTATGAAACAGAATTCCTTTTAAAGCTACTATTATCAAAGGATATCTATTTTTTTACCCAACAGCAACATAAAATAGGATCTTCAAATGCAGGTAATAATCTTGCCAAAAAAACATGCTGGAAAACCTAAGAACTTTTTATGAGAAAGTTCACAGGCTAAAATCCTGCTGTAGAAGTGACAGTGTAGACTAGACCAGTAGTAGACTAGCATTACCAAACTAATAGAGAAGGAAAACTATGATTTTATCTAATTTTCAAATTATGAGTAAATCATTGCTTCAAATAAAGATTCTTACTAAATAGGAATATTTAATGAGGTCATTTTGAGGATCAAGTCAGCTTCCAGTCATTTCCTTCAAAAGATTTCACGAAAACCAGCAATAAAGAATAAATCAAGCACTCAAAGCAATTCCTGTATTTATTTTGTCCTGAAGCCGTAGGGACTGCAAATCACGAATGCTAGTAACAAGTTGCCTCTCTCTTAGTAATTGTTTCAGACAGAAAAAGCCTCATCAGAAGAAAAAAAGAAACCAACAAAAAATACTAATTAACTTCAAATATTGATTTCTAACATAACTGTTTGAGTCTGAAATTACAAGGTTTTGAAAGCATACCTCTCTTTTTGACTTTTGCTTGACCAAAATAAGTCAGGGGGTTTACCATGCAGATTACTGTGCTTTATCACATAACACCATCATTTGTTTTCACAAACAAGGGAAAAAAAGTAGGCAATAAAATGTGACAACTGCCTTTTCAGGCAAGTGACAAGAAAAAAGATGGGGTTGACAGAAAAGTTTGTATATTCTGAATCCTTGCATATTCCTCATTAGTATTAGGATATTCTTTCAGCAAGAAAGTCTGTTCACAGTTAAGATTTCCAATGTTACATCTTCTTTGGGAAATTGATTATTTACTAGATAAGTGGAAATAAATCAACAGCTCCAAAGAAAGTACAATCCACAGACAAATGTAGCCAAAACCATGCTGCATACCAAGAAATGGTTTGCTCTCCCTCAGACAAAAATTAGAGAAAGGATGTCAGCAGGGGTAGGCTGAAGCTCTCCAGGGAAATGATGGTTCCACCACCCAGATGGCACTGCCTCAGTCTTCTAAGTTTGGGCACCCCAAATCCCTTCTAGTTCCCAGCATGTATTTTACCCTCTTCACTGAATTATACGGAGCCTGAGTACCTGACCGTGCATCTTCTGATTCGCTCTCAAGTTAGATGACCAGAACGAAACAACATGGCACCCCTCCACTCCACAAAATTCTCAAGCAATGGCTGCAATGTAACTGCAAGAAAAAGCACGTAGGACAGGTTTTCTAAAGAACTTAAGCAACTGAAAGATTTAAGGTTAATTTTGAAAGTAATCATGCCCCTACTGGAGCTGTTCTATTCAACTAATTGAGTGGGATTTCCCCCTTTATTAATCAAATCTATATGAGTGGAAACATTTCATTTCAAATGCCCAAAGAGAATTCATATTTGATTTTTCAACAGGACATATTATTCAGTGTTTACTGCTTGCCGTTATCACTGCTGAAGTTCATTTCAGGCTACTTAAATCAGAAAAGGCCGTAATACAGATTCTGTTTCAATTCCAGCTATTCTGTTGTCCAGGATTTAGAATTGCAATTATTTTGTTAAGCCACATAGTGGTCTTAATATTGTAAAGGTCTATATGGCTAAATGCCTCTGTCTCTAAAACCTGGCCACAAAATTTTGAAATGTTAGACTTTGGAAACTGCTAATTTTGACATTGTGCTTTGATCTGGAAGCTACATTTTTTCATAGACGTCTCATGAAAACATCATGAAAATAGCAGTGTCTCTCTCACCCTTCCATTGATATTTTTGGGAAGTACAGATGCAGTATTAGATATTCTTTAGAAAGTCCTCTGCTGAAAAGAGAGTCAGGTTAAATTTTAGAAGTGCTACATACATATTAAACAATGTCTGGGATATTACCTTGCAGAAATTCACCAACTTAAATATAACAGAAAACTTGCTACCAGGCATGACGGACTAAGACATTTCATTTCTGTTGCTCTCTTACCTCACAGGAATACTTCATGGCATATGCAATTTATTATACTATTTCACAAAACACTTTGTACCTCAAAATGAGTGTAAAAGCAGCTCTGGTATTTTGATTAATTGTAATTCTCTTGTTTTCAGTGTAACTATTAAAATAATATACAAAAAAATATTTCTTCTCAACAGGTGCGTCTACCCACTCTGTTGTTATGAAGGCCATTCCAAGTCAACCTTCCTGCCAAAAACATGCTGCCATAAATTAGATATGCATAGAGTCCTCACTGAAATAAGTTGTTAAACAAATGTTAGAAGACATATCCTAATTGTTTTTATGGAAAGATTTCTGATCTGGTTTTAATATGTTACTCTAGCTTTACGTCAGTATTTTTTCCTGCATTCAGCAGAACTGTGAAGTTCTGTATGTTTGCAGATATGAAACCTAAGTTTCTATTTTGCATTCTTTTAAATTCCATCTTATTACTTATGGGCATTGTACACATTGCGCGGAATTATTTAGATACATTTGCTGACAAAGGGAAATAATTTATTTTTCAGATTTACGTTACGATTTTGTATGTTCCTCTTTCCACTTAGTGATTTTCATATTAGTATGGTAACTTCAAGTGTTCTTTTGATTGCTAACATACATGCCACATATATAACTATATAGCATATGTACTATATCCTTAATTTAGATCACATGGAAGAGCAAACAGACATCCCAGCTGCTTCATTCCACTACCTTTATTTGTAAGTGCAACAATTTTGTTTTGAATTCAGCTTTAGTAGCCCATTTTTCCCCAGCTGATTCTATTTTTCACTGCAGATTATAATCACCTGTTTCTTTTATTGAATTTATTTCTATGAAAGCCAGAAAAGATTTCTCTACCAACTGACAAAGCAGCAATATGCTGAGATCTTTGCCCAGGTTACACAGCATGTGGATTAAAAAACGCAAGTTACAATAGCATAAACCAAGTACAAACTTCTGCTACACTGGGTCTTTTCACAGGTCACTGTATGCAAATCAAGAAGTTTCTGGTTTGCCTTACCTGCTCAGGACTTTTACTTAATTCACAGAAAACGGGGTTATTACTGTCACATTTTAAGGTTTACCTTTTTCCTGTTTGTAAGTTGAGAAACCGAAGAAACTAACATTACCCAGAAAGCCACCTACAGTCTAGGAGTTCCATACCCACCTGACTCCTCAGATTGCTCCTTGCTGCCCATTGTGCTCCAGCATTTGAGCACTTTTATTCTTTAAATTTACTTCTCCTGTTTGTAACATTACAACATAGCCTAGCATAACCTGAACACAAGGCATCCAGAGTAGGTCATTAACATCTCACTAACATCACTGAACTAAAACTTCATGGTTTGCTTATTTTAACAGAAAAGTAGATTCTAATTTTCATCCCTTTCTACCCCAAATTACTTTTCAGGTTTCAAAACACCCAGAATTATCCAGGTAATCCTTCACTTCATGCCATGTGTTTTACCTGCCTGAAAACTTGAGGCTATAAAAAAAAATATGGGGATAATGCTTGATGCAATGCTAAAACAAGGAACACAAGAACCCAGCCCTAGTAAGGGCATTCAAATTTTTATTCACATGAAACTGAGACTCACCGGAAGCTTCTAGAATACTTCTAGACAGACTTGCTGTAGCCCCATGGCATGCAGGCAGGGGCTGCAGTCCGTAACAAGTGCCAGGCGCCTGAGCAAGCCTGAAGGTACCTCAGTCAGTGGTCTCACAGAAGCAGATTTTTGACTGTACTAAGGTCTGATGGAGGACCAGCTGCCTCAGTGCTCAGGGAAAACTATGTAAACTGGTCCCTTACCTTTGGCATTCCTGACATACAGAAGACCTTCCCTTTGACATGTCTTTTCAATCATGATATGCAACACTCAGTATAGCAACACCAACAGTCTAAAGAACCACACAATGCATAAAATTAATGAGAGCATTTGTTTAATCTCCTGGTGGCCAACAATTCTTTCCTACTTGTACTGTTAAAAACATGACATCATAGGTTGCTTCCTGCTGGGATACTCTTGCACAGAGATAACAAACATGTGCACTGCCAGTACCAAACCCAAGATCAACTGCCCGACCCCAACAAAGACAGAAAAAAAACTCCAAATGCTTAGTAAACAGATGTTGAAGTTGTATAACTCAAACTCCCTTCCCTACTTCAGATTGCAGTTTTAGAGGCACTGTTTTAATAATGTTGCTGAAGAAAAAAGAATTTAAATATTTTATTTATTACTGTAAAGTCTAAACTAAGGGTGAAAGGGAAAAAACCCATGCACACCTAAAGGTAATGTGTAATTTACTGTGGAAAAAAACATACAAAAGGAAAACTTTTAAACTCTTGTTGTACAATTTGTTTCAAAAACATGTTAACAATGTAGGAAAAAACCCACCCTTGATGCCATTTATAAGGCTAACTCTTGCAGGCATGTTCCAAGTCCAATAAAGAAGGTTAATGCTACAATGGCAGTCAGAAACACGCAAGTCAAAACACAATCTAGGAGGAACAAAGCACCCCATACAACCCAAATTTCAGCAGCACTAAATAATATCCCACCTGTCAGTATGTCAAACAGCTTGGCGTGTTTCCACTACAAGACAAAAGTCACTTTTGTTTGTGTGTCAAATGCGCTCTGAGCAAAAGGCGGGGGGGGTGGTTAGAAAAGCTTTTGGGGACTAGAGACAGTTCTGAGAGGTTAAAAAAACCCAACTGATAAATAACAATCATGCTTACCACCTTTGTCTGTATGTTCAAAAATAGCATTTTGGTCAGCCAGATGTTACAAATATAGTTACAAACACACGTAAGGAACAAATTTAGACATCACTGATGCATGGAAGATAACACAGGGTGGAACATACCCTGCAACTTAAAAAATTATCTGCAATTTACAAATGGGATCCAAAGACAAATGTTTGTATGTTAGTACCTCATTTTCCATTTCTCTAGAATTTGTACTGATTTATATTCTTCCTATGATCAGGGAAAGGGGAAAGGGCAGAAAGAGGATGGACAATGTGTTTAGTGTTGCCTTTTGATTGCCTAATATAATATCACAGAATAAACTGACTTTTAGTATTTTTAAAGAATCTGTTTCATTTATTTCAAACATAAACACTGAATTTGGACAGTGACATAACAGATCACTTTTGTCTCAATACAAGATGAGATGCCTTACTAAGGAAGCCAGCAATTTGTCACTGATTTTAAACCCCTTGGTTTATTACAGTCTCTAGCAATGACGATTACTTTATTCCAGAGCACAGGCTGTCAGACTACTTGGTTCAGGGAACAAGAAAAATCAGAGTTGGAAAACGTAAATGGAAAGATAGATGGCAATACTTTACCATTCCGTCCCTGGATGTCAAAGAACTTTACAGCTGTGAATTATAAACCCCATCGTGGGAGACAAGCAATATTTAATGATGACAGTCATTCCTAATAAGAAAACAAAAGTAGTCCCCATCCCAAATTCATTGCATTAATTTACAATAAGGAAAAAAATTAACCACAGGAGAATACAAAATAACTTTTAGATTTACAAGCAAGCATTTTAAGGTACCTAAAATTTAGTACACTCAGGTTATCCTTGAATAACCATGAACTTGTGGTTGCTCTGTCTCCTTTATCTCAGCCGTAAGTTTGCCAATGAGCCTCAGGGAGTTTTCAGCTTCAGCTGAGCCTGGAGCCCACTGTCAGAGGAGCGGGGAGAAGGACTAAGAGCTCCCTGTCCAAGGAGCCTGAGCAAGACCCAGCAGAGAAGCCACTCACACAGTGACAGAGGTCCTGCTGCATGTAAGGCTGTAAAAACGTAAGCAGGTCTGCGGAGCAGCTTAAGGTACCAGAGGAACCTCTTGTCTTTGAAGCAGCTACCTTAAATTGTGCTTAATCTGGTTTACCAATTCTGTAAATTTATCATGGAAATGTAATCCAGAATTGTACTCTGCCAGAGCTGTAAGCATTAAGCAACTTTGTAACACTAACTGGCATCATCAAATCCATAACTTTTTCAGTCACCGACTTGAATTCTTTGATTGACTTCTCTCTCTCAAAGCTACTCTAGGAATTTAGGTAATTTTTCCTGCTGCTGTTTGAATCACTGTTGGGTGGTTTTCCATAATAGGATCAAGGCTGAGTGCGAAATTCACCAGCACCCCCCACACCCCCACAAAAAGCCACCAACTTTTTTTATGGAAATAAAAAAAATACAAAAATACCTAATCAAATGAACTGTGGAGTACTGACTTCATTCAACAGAAGCCTGAGAACTAAACAAACATAAAATAGTATTTAATATTACCTCAAATTGTCTATTTGAGGTGTGTTAAAGATAAAAATGAAGTAAAAAAAAAAAACCACAAAAAGACAAAATCCTAGATCCTGTAAAGAAGAAGATAGCCATCCACAGAAAAATGTCAATTTAACAGGAGAGAAAAAATATCCTCATATCTTGCAAAATAACTTGGCATAGCTTAGGCAAGTTCTTAAAATCAGCTACACCTGGACACTGGAGCGTGTAAAATACAATTCATAATATACTATGAAAAATTATGCAAGAAAGTATGGGTTCAATAATAGTGCTCAGTAACAAACTAAATCCTTTCACTTTTTCAGCTGAATGTTTTGCTTAGAATATTTTCAGAACATTGGCAACCAAAGGAACACTTCTGGAAACAGGTCAGCAACAAATACCTGATCTCATGACTTTATCTCCTGTGAAAAGGTGGCACAGGGAAGTCAAGAGGACAGCTACATCCAGTGGCAGCCACCGAATGGCTATTCAAGATGCTTTGACCTACTTCAAAAAAGATAAAAAAAAAATAAATGCTCTACATGAATTAACGTAGAGGTCAGACTCAAAAGCAAAGCCAAAACTCTTTGATCATATAATTGCTGCACAGGAGCTAAATTTGTGGTTGTTTTATTTTATTATTTAAGATTTTATTATTTAAGATCAGTAGGCAATTCATATCACTGAACTAGACGAAAGCTGTTAGGAATGAATGAAATCATCAACTATCTCATAAGGGAAGTCAAAGCATTTACTCCATTCAAAAAGAAAATGGCAAAGATTTAGAAGATCTTGATGGACTGATAAAAAAAAAAAATAATGTAATTCATGTCTAGGGCAGGGTAGCCTTTGTGGAATTAATCTCATCTTATGGGACTCTCAACCAGAAGGAAAGCGGCTGTTCTGGAATTCAGACTTCAAATCAGAAGAAACTCCTATGGTAAGACACAATTAAATCGCATTAAAAAGATACATTTTTTTAATGAACTGTCACATGCTTATTTGCATACTTTCTCTTACGTAAGCATATGCTCACATTAATTAGAAGGATTGTAAATCAGTGTTGTGTTCATCACAAAAGATCACACTTCACAAACAACAACAACAAAGAATAATGTACTGACACCCTGGCTGAGTCAGGAGGCAGACTAGTTAGTAATATAGTGTAAAAATACTTTGAAACTGCTATTTTGAAACATGTTAGTCTTTCTATGTCTATATGGAGCCATATATTTGCTGCATGTAAAAAAAAGTGAGAAAGTTAAATCCCTGGACCTACAAAGGTCATTGCAAAGGAGGATGTTGGGAGGGAGGGGAGGGAAAACGGAGGAAAAAGGGGAGAGCTCATAAAATGTAAGGTTTAAGGAATGACACTGGAGCACATCCAAGATCAATCTCCATTCGATTTCATGATTTTTGGGACAAGCAGCAGGTCCTTCACACTGCATGGAGTAAGATCACAAAATGCCAAGAACAACAGGCATAATTCTTTCAAGATCATTCCATCAGGATTTTGCAAATGAAAACAGATTGAAATATCTGGAAGAAAAAAAAAAAGTTGCTGAAGAGAACAAAATTTTCACTTTGCTCCTGTCCCACCACCAATTTGAATCTATTTCCCCCAATCTTCTAAAAGACAAGGAGCAAAGCTGGCAAGTGAACACCGACTACCTCAGCTAGGTGAAAAACTGAACAGTTTGTTGATTGTCTTTTTAATATTTTATATGAGCCTTCCCAAGATTTCATTGGTTCTCTTTATGTACTTTTACTATCAGAGGCTCCCTGATCTTGCAATATTAGCTAACAGTTGTGGTTTTACACTGCAATGTTTATATTAGGCTGTCAGTGCACAGAGAAAATGAATACAGCTCCCACCTGCAGCCACTGCTGTTGATTTACGCACATGGCACGCGCGTGCAGGATTCACAAGAACACCTCTGCGGCACCCCTGGATTCCTTGGGAGGCCTCTCTCCAAACATCTCCAGCTGCATTCGGTCTCTGTGGTATCCCAATGGGCCAGAACCAGGGCTGGCTTTAGGCTCAGGCAGCAGTGGTCTAGAGTTTCAGATTGCTGGGGAGCAGCAAAAAAACCCCAAGTGAGGGTATTCATGCCCATACGCTGCGTTATTTTAGGCAGCTGGAGAGCCAAGTGGGCTGCTACGGTCCCGAAGGGAGAGATCTGGCCGAGGCAGCAGCCTTTCCTGGCTCCAGCAGGAGATGCTGCCAACTCCCACTCCCATCTGCGGTGACAAAATTAATTTCTGCCTACACCACACAGTAGTTTTGCACCATCTCTGGTAGAACAATATACCTGTAAGTCCTCAATGAAAGAATCAAAGGAGAACAGGACGCAAAAATCATTAAAGAATATGTATACCATAACAGGTTCAGATGAGACTGCTTTTACGTGGTTTCAGAACACCATTCTGCTTATTTCCAGGAAGCGTTACAAACTATCAGATCCCCTAGAACTTAGGCGTCTTCTTACAATTCCAGCTCATGGCAGAGAGATCCTCAAAACTCATTAGAAAGTCTTCCAAGTTTTATTCAGTTATAGTTATGATTTCCCGCACCCTCCCCAATTTTCTACTCTTGCGATTTTCAAAGTCTGACTTCTTTTAAATTAGGCAGAGTCATGATGCTCAACTGCATGAGACTGTCCATACTATAACAATTGTTAAAGGCTAACTTATATAAGTGACCAGATAACGGAAGCAGCCAACCAGTCTGTGTCACAAGTTTTAATGTAAATTTTCTATTCAGTTCTATCGCTTTCCTCCTTGAAAGTGAGTATGGAAAAAGGAAACATATTTTTCAGTCCCTTGAAGATGTCAAGAAATCTACTCTCATTAAAGAAAGAATTTCATGACTTACCAGCTGCAACTGTCAAAACAAATACATGTCTGTCTTCATTGTTTCTTGGTCTACAGAGGTTAATACTTCCTTTGTCAGGATTCTGAGACCATACACTATCTCACAGTATGCTTGTGGGATAAATTTATAACCAGAAAACACAAATAACAACCCCAGCAAGCTAATGGAAGTCAGCTGAAAGGTATGATATGCTAGAACAGTCAAATGAACATACATTTTTTAAAAAAAATTATTTTACTTGTAATACAAGTTGCTTGATAAAGTTTAATTGGGACCAGAGCTGTGACCACAGTATATTTTTCCATCTCAATAGAAACTCTCAAAATTTTTCTGTCAAGGACACACATTTTCATGACTGATCTCAGCTGGTTTTGAGAATCAGGGGAAAGTCAACAGGTGTTTTGGCACAGAAGAGTGAAGAAAAGCATACTTCAACAGATTTGAATTTAATTCCTAGAATTTTTGGCAACAAATAACACATACTAATTATCTACCTGTGAACAGGGATAGTCCTTTTTAAAGAAGCTACAATATATGAAAAAAGGTGTTCTAGTAGTAGAGAACTGCACGAGACTGTGCATAGAGCATCTGTTAAGAATTTAGCAGATCTTTATAAAACATTAATTCCTCCTAACATTACAGTGAGTAGAATATCACCTCAACCTGACAAAAACTAGGGTATGATAGTCTGCAGAAAAGCATTAGTGAAACACCTCAAATCGAGAAGATAATTAGTCATCATTATCCAATTTTAGCGCAAGACACCATCACCAAACTCTCTTGAGTAATTAAGGGTGTAAATGCAAGAGAACTGGGAGACAGATTATTGCATTTTAAACACCCTGTTCCTGGAGTCCCATGATAAAAAAGATGGAATTCCTTCAGTTTGAAAAGTCAGAAAAATATCATGTCCACTCTTCAAGACTGCAGAGAAGCTTTCTGAGAAAGAACACGATACACTAAGGTCTTAAACACCAAAAGACAAAATACAACTATGGCTAAACCCACAAGATTTTGAGTAGCTGGACTGGTAATAGTAGAAAAAATACTTCAAGATACCTGTGATAGGCTAAATTCCAGCAGCCCCAGCAGGAGTACTTACAAAGCAGAAGAGGGACACTTCCCTCACATGAGCACTGGCTTAGAAGAACACTGGTGGTGAAATTTTCTGTTTTAAACATAGCTACAAGAAAATATGGTACAAGGGGAAGGTTCTACAAGCAGTTCCACCCAAATATGGCAGAAACAAGGTGGCTATGCTAGCAGAGAGTATGCATGTGCATGTATATATGAAAAATACCTGTAAAACATGGAAACATTTTACATAGCTTTGAAATTATGACCAATTTTCTCTAGCAGAAAGCTTTTTTGCCTCAGTGGACCGAATGCCTCCTGCAAACACTCCTGAATCCTCACTGCAGTGCTGTCCAAACCACCCCAAGAGAGGTATGAGTTTGTTCCTGGCTGCATCTGTTCTGCAGATGTGGCGCTGCTGCCTTTTACCCATCCTTGAGGCAACAGCCTATGGATACCACAGTGTGAAATCCATCTTGTCCCACACATTTTACTAGCAGCCAAATACGTGCTCCAACATTCCCATTTTATCTCAGTGAGGCGTGAACTTCAGTGATGGGCTAGGACCATGTAAAACCTATAAAAACATTGGGTTTGTCTTCATCATGCCCTTTCCCACACCTCCACTCTCTGAAAACAAAAGGAATGGAAGAGGAAGAAAACTATTGCTAACATAAGTTATTGTTTAAGGAACAAGTAAAGAAAGAAAAAGGAATAGAAAACTCACTCATCCATACAGTGAGCAAATAACATCAGGTTTCTATTCACCTAATCAGATGAGTATTAATTGTGTTTGTATGACTGACTCAGAATGACAGTTGCTTCCAAGCGGCATCAAGAAACACGCTTTGTCATATGGCAAATCTACTCTTTTGCAGATGTTAAAATGGAAACCTCTCTACAATATCTTTGAACATCTATAACTTTCACTTTGCACATTAAAGGCAGTTTCAATGCAGCATTCCATCTGGTGTATTAATAGTAAAATCATACTTGTCTAAACACAACAGTTTTGGCTGATGCCTCAGTATCATTTTGTCCTGTTAAGAAGCTTATATGTTCTTGTTCATCTGCCATGACCCAAAATACCTGCCAGACACTCTCCTAGTTCTCTTGGCTGTATTTTTTCATGAATGAACTCGCCAGTACATTTCAAGGTGATGTTTTGTTTTCAAATCACAAGCATAAAATTGTTTTAAATTTCCCACATCTCCCTTTACATACACAGAGGTTCTCTTTACTCCCTCTTCCCATATATATAATTTGGCAGGAGAGGGAGGGGAGTGTTTGTTTGAGGGGTTTTTTGGTTGGCTGGTTGGTTTTTACTTTTCCCATGCATCTGTTGTGGTTTTACTCAAAGTGCCAAACATTTAAGCAAATTGTGGAGCAGGTCATTAGTAGCATTACAAGCTTACTGCTTACTTATAGAGAAAAAAAAAAAAGAGTAACCTGACATACAATGAGTAATATCAGAAGACCTAAAAATGCATTTTTCTCATCAAAGGAAGGTGTATGTGCTCATCTACTCCCAGAGAAGTATTTTCTTCATACCAGCTTGCTCCTTGAACAGTAAGCAGTGTTTTGTTTTGATTTTTGCAGCTGAGTGAACTGTACTAATGGCTTCTGCCAATAGAGAAAGCTCAGGGGAGGAACTGCAGTCTTAATTAATATCATCATAATTAATTGGTACTCTAATTTACAACTTACGGGATTATAACAGGTCATTATATTCGATTAAAGACAAACGAAAATATTTATGAAATTTAAAATGAAGCTTTCACATTTGCTAGTGAAAAACAAGTTTTAATGCTTTACAGCTTAGAATAACTGTATAACATCTGTGTGTTACAGTTAAGAGAAGGATCAGCACTGGGGTGGAAAAAGCTCTTAATTACATATTCAAGAAATGAAGCTGAAAGACAAAGCAGTTGCTGTTGCTTATTAAATATAGCTGCTCAGCTATATTAAAATAATTCCTTAGCACACTGCTTTCCACGTCCTGATTTATAGGTCTCTGATGATCCACAAGCTCAAAGCTCATGGTCTACAGGACCAGATCTCATTTAAATATTGTTAATTAAAAACTCAGCAGAAAAACACACAGTCCTCCATGAAAAAGGCAAAAGATAAACTGGCCCATTGGTACGGAAACCATAGGAACAACTGTCCCAGTATGATGTCAAAGGGTACCAAGAAAAAATGAATACCAGTACAAATTTCACCTGCTAGATTGATGTCAGGATCTTAAGTCACTTCAGTTTTAAGAAAGGAACGGGCTTTGTATCAGATACCCAGGACTAGCTTTTCCAAATCACCTTAGCAATATTAACACATGATTGTTTCCTGTACGCCAGACTAATGGTTGGATACTGTCAAAGTCTGTTCAGGTCCAATGGAACATGCAATCAAGCAACAAGCCAGGTATGCGTGAAAAGTTGTGCTGCTCTTCATCGGCCACCACAAAAAACGTCACGAGACTGACAGTGCCCAGACACAACAAGTCCCCTCTCCTTCAGGTAGCTTTACAGCAGTGGAACCAAGCGCACTACCTTTCAGTCAGAGAACCATGAATCAACATCTAGCAAGCCACAGCTGTCAGCTCCTCACAAAATACCCAAGAGATTTAGGGCATTACTTTTGAAACATCCTCTAGTTCACCCACACAGGTATAAAACAGAAAAATGTTTGTGCATCCATTTATTAGATCCATCCCAGCTGACTTACTAAAAGAACATTTTGCTTGCTATGTTCATAGACCTTGGTGTCACAGCCAGGGAAAATCTATAATCTAATCTATAATAAACTCCTCCTCATTCATGGAGATACACAATAACAATTCTTTTCTCTAGAAGTCTACAAAAAGACAGAATTGTCACTTGAATGGACAGTGAAGATGCAGTCCAATTTCCTGAGAAGAGATAGCACAAGGGTAAATTGAGTAAACCAGGAGTTGTGACTTTTTGCAGTAGTTTTTAAGCTTTGTTTTGACACTTACAAAAAAACCAACCCACTTCCCCCTCCCGCCCCAAACCCAAAAATACAAAAGTACCCTCTAAAGAGTACTGTAACTGTTCAGTCATGCAATTCAGTTCCCTATTGCTCAATTAAAATCAGTCTTTAGATTTGAAAAGAGTTTTCTTCCTTAAAGCTCCAGGCAATGAGCTACCAAGTGCCAAAGTGTTCTACTGATCCTTTGAGCAATAAGACTTTTATTACTAGCCAAAACAAGGGCACAAATCCTACTACCAGAAGTGTATTCAAAGGTATTTCTAACCTCAGACCTTCCAGTTAGCTACTGCTCCTCCCAAAGAATTAATAAAAATGAGTGAATTCATCTAAGGAAGATCGATGTCACGCTAGCTCTTCTGCAGGTTGGGAGAATGGAAACCAGAGTCCCTTACCCTGCTTGGTCAGTCCTCTTGCAGGATTCATGCATGTATTCTTGTGTTGATTTGTTGAATCTAACCATGACGTTAGGCAGCTACCTATTCCGAACCTCAGGCTGCAGTCACACCAGTCTCTATATTCTCATCCGAAAGCAGTAACACCACCAGCAGCAACCGCAGGCAGCACCCTCTCAGGAACATACTAGAGCTATGTCACAGATGTGCTGAGAGAAAGTTCCTAACACATTTTTGCTCCAGTGGCTTTAGAGCTTCCAAGAGGAGGACAAAGGGGAGTTTTGGTGGCAGTCGTACACCAGGAAACTATGTTGGGTCCTGTTAAAGGTAAGTTTGTTCTTTGCCAGATTGGTAGGGAGTACAGAGGTGGGGAAGTGCTGGCACAGATTCTGCCTCAGCTACATCTTCCCTCATGCAACTGGAATGAGATGGTGAGAATCTCCAGAAACTTCAGAATCACTCCTCGTACCTCAACATGGCACAGACTGAACTTGTGAGATTAAAAAAGCTGTTTTTTCTAAAACTTGAATTCTGGAGTATGAAGTAGCTCCTTGTTGATGTATGCACACAATATATCCAAAATTTTTATCCACAAGTCCATATCTTTAGTAAATATCAGTTTTTCCAACTCTAGGAATAATTGTCAGTGTTTATTTTTCCTCTTCTAGTTATTCAGGATACCAAGATCTCCCATTATTCGTGAAAAAGGATGTTTGGTTTTTTTCATTTCTTTGCTGATGATCCAACCATCTCCAATACATTTTAAGGTTTAAGTAAAGATCTTAACATTTAGGTAAGACCAGCATAACATATCAGGTTCTCATAATCCAAGAGCTGCCTACACGTCGTTCCAGGGAACACTTTATTTGGAATTTTGTTAACAGCTCTGTACTTTTACCATGCCATTGCTACTGACAAATAACTAGAAAAGAAACACTCAAAGATTATCCAAGACAATCTAAGAGAAACAAAAGTAAAAGAACAGAGGCTTTGTTCTTCAAAGTCTGAATAAGCTTTTGTAGATGAATAGCAATTGCTTGCATATTGCAAACACAAGAACCAATGAAAATAATTTTCAGTCTATTTGTACACACCACAAATCAGCTAAATAAATCATAACAGAAAAACAAGTCTTTATACCACGGATTGCAAAGATTTTAACAAGTGAGCATTGCACCACCCTGAGTATCAGTATTTGCTTGCTCCCGCTTCCCAGCAGTCAATGGCAAGGGAAGACTTAAAACCCAGGACTGCTCCTTTTAGCCTACTATTTCAGCCATCACAGTATATTGCCTACTAATCTACTTCTTGCTTCTAAATATTTTTTTCAGTACTGTTGACTGCTCCATGGCTCCTATCTGCAGAATTCTAATGAAACTACAAGAAGTATTTAAGCTTAAAGTTGAATTATCAAGTATTTTCAGGATATAGAAAGCAGGAAACAGCAACACATTATGTAATACAGCCATTATATACTGCCATAATAAATATTTAGAAATTCCAAGACTTTCTAAAGAAGCCTTTCGTGCACAGTATCAGCATTCATCCCTTCAGGGTGTAACACGCAGACTGCTTCTCCACAGGGAGTTTTATCTTATTTCATTTTCGTACTGCATTCCACCTCTATGTCGCCAACCAAATTGTTTCCTGTTTTATTGTACAGAAGACCAAGAAAATGTTGAGTAGTCGCTATCTACTTTTAATGCATACTGATGAAATTACCTAGGGCATCTAATATATCTACTGTTATTTAACTGTAGGAAGTCTACAGGGTCACAAAAGGTCCAAAATACCATATTTTTTTACACCTAATTTCCATGTCTAGTATTTAAAAATACTTTAACATGTATTAGAATTGCTTTGTTTCCATACTAAAAACTTTGCATTTATGTTTTTATGGGTATCAAATGCTTTGCTCCCTTAAGAAGGGGCAGTTTCACGTAATTCAGAAGATACTTTTTGATTTCACCTTTCAAGAACAATATTGCAGCCTTGACTATATTACGACAATGTATAATTATTATGTAAACTGGTACAATCTTGCCCTTCTGAAAAGGGACAGTTTCTTTAACTAAATACCATGAAGCACAAGTTAGGAAATATTTTTTTTCATTTTTAAAATAAAGTTATATCAAAATAATAATTTTGTTTTAAAAATTCTCTATTCTCACTTATAAGACATCAAATCTGAAATATAAGTGTATTTTAAAATCACTGAATTTACTTGTAATACACTGACTTACAGAGGCTTCCCACATCCTAACACAGTTCACTAGACCAACTAGTGCGCAACATACTAGCTCCTGAAATCTGCAATATCAATGTTTTACAAAAGCAATGGCCAACAAAGCTTTAACAGCAGTAACTTGTGGTTTTGATAGGTATGATTCATAAATACCCAATAACTAAAACATGAACCAGTAACACTTTCTAAACAGCTTATTAGTTAGCACATTACTCAAAGACGGAATGGAAATAACAGCCCTCAGTCCAATGAGGCCTTAAACAAGCTCATGCCTACTCTGCATTAGAGATGTTTACAGCTAAAAGCATTATATTTATATCTATGCCTTTGAGAAGAGTCACTATCATCTTGACTGCTTGAATTAGCAATTATTACAGGTACACTAACAAATTAATGCCACTGCCTAATAAAACAACTAGCATTTTGTTTTCTGTTTAAGAGACATATAACAGTTCTCCTACTGACACTGCAGCAAGAAGAGGACAAAGAAACCATCCTGCCCTCCTCCTGTCAAAGGACTGGGCTCTGGCTACGATCAGAAACACACCAAGCAGAGCAGTGATATAGCTACATACATCGAGCGCTATATGCACCTGTAACAAAAATGGAGATGTACGCTATTGTCCAGAGGGGTGTGTGTGTGTCAACACAGAAGTTAAAGCAATAAAAAAAAACAAACCCCAAAAATCAGCAATCCCCATGAGCTTGGGGTACAGTCACATCATGCCTGGAACATGCTAATAATAGTGCCTGACACAGTTAAAACAGTTATCACATTGCAAAGTCTGAATTATTCCCACAGAACACAACGCTTGAAAAATCCTAAGGCATTTATTTTTCCAGAGAAGTTTTACAAACATAACCTAGTCATTAGAATATGCAAGTATACTTGAAAAAGTGACCCACGCAATACTTATTACGACTAAATGGCTGTAACACACATGTTCTGGCGGGGAAGCATATGCACTTCTGAGCCCAGCCCATCTTTCAACCTCTATACTGCAGCTCATGCTTTGAAGTAGGAAACCATAAATGGAAGTTGTTGCTTTCTTCACTTCACATGCAAGATGAAAGGTCCTCACAAAACACACGTAGGATGCCACAATGACAGATCTTACAAGAAAGGCAGTAAAACAGTGGAGCTACAGTCCTTGCTACATAGAACTTCATCTCTATATTAGCAGCACAGTCCAAAGGGACAACCAACTCACCATCTTAGTTATTAACACACAGTTAATTTCTGCTGCTTTTCACTATGAAATAAAGCCATTTCTTATAAGGCAGAAGGATACCCTTTGCAGAAGTTTGTTTTAAATGAGCTAGCTCAGGGAACAGCAGCATCTTAGCTACAGATGTGCTGGAACATGCCTCAAAAGTGTGGGTCCCTAGAGGAAGGATTTGAAAATAGATACATAGATTAGAAGAGAGGAGATTCTGGTTTTAAAGGTTGTTATGTATGAAGGCACTCCTGCTTTGGGGGTAAAAAGGGTAGAAAAGCAGTTTGTATCCACTGTCAGCTGCTCAGTGAAGATCTTAAGATATCACCCATGAAGCAAGATGGTGGTTTGTAGGTGGTGAAACAGCCTGAGGTCAAGTAAACAATTTACACTTGACTTTGTTTTCAACTTTGACACATATTGTAACTATTTTTTTTTTTTTTTAATTTAAAGATTTTACAGTTCTTTTCATAGGTAGAGAATGAAGAACTCTGAGCTATGGGGCAAAGCTACTCTAAATCCAATAGTATTTAACCAGGAATTATGCAGTAGACCTTCCCACCCACAAACTTTAAAATCAAGTTATTTAAAGTTAAAATTTTGCACCCCAAAATTAAGACTATACAACTTTACATGTAGCTTCTTATATTAAAAACCACAAACAAAACAAAACCAAGAGAAAAATACTTTTCCTGTACCACTCCAGAGGAGGTTGTTGTTTCTGTTTTGGTTTATTTTAAATATAAAGCCAAAATCAGAGTAGTAGTATTACAGCAAACAAGCTCTGTTACAAGCTGTAGAAGGGACTGAAGCAACAGTTTACTCAGGTACCAACAACAGATGCATAGCATGCAAGTTTCTGCATGCTTGGGATCCTCCTCTTCTGAGCAACACCTGAGAAACATACAGAAAAATAATTTCCTTGCCTTCTATAACACTAACCATGCATGCTAAAAAAACAAAACAAAACAAATATTCCTCTGTGGCACCTATAGTATTTGAACAAATCCGGAATATTTTGAATCTGGCCCTGCTCATCGCAGGGTTATTGGACTAGTGACCTTTAAAGGTCCTTTCCAACCAAAACCATTCTAAGATTTTACTTAACACACAACCAACAGCCTCTTCCCAGCTTTCTTTCCATGCACACACCTACATACAATGGGACTTTCCTGACCAGGGGACTACAGTAGCCTATAGCTACCTTCTATTTAGGTTTGACAGAGATGTGCAAATTTATTCCAGAATTGAATTTAATTCAATTATTTGGTTCTAAAAGTTGCCTGGGGAATATTTCTCTTCCTGGAACAAACATCTGCCTCCTTCTAAGTCCTGTACCTCTGCACTAAGGATCTACAGGCATACAGCTGTCATGCAGTTCACCTTGTGAAAGATGAGGTCCAGGTCTCCAGCACCTGGGAGGAAGCCCAGATATGCTGTTAGTAAACAAGAAAAATATTCTCAGAATTGACTTGGTACAAAAAGGAATATCTAGCTCAGGGTGAGGACACTCTTTGCATAACTGTCTGTATTGGCAAAAACTATGCCAGCTTCAGCTTTTGCATACTATGTGATTGTGTAGTTATAATGAGCTGCAGTCACAAATCACTGTAACAGGAGTATGTGCTGGTAAAATCCTGCACAATTTTCTGATGCAACAGACACTTCTTTTTTCCTAAACAGTCGCACAGAGGACAAATACCCTGAAAAAGTATTTTCCATCCTCCACCACCTTTTAACTATATTACTTCTGTCAACAGTTTTTATCTGGAAGCTGATTTTGGCTAGACTGATAAAACCGCAGGATGGCGCTGTTTACATTTGCCCGTTTTGTTTCATAGGTTTTGGGTTTTGTTGGTTGTTTTTTTTGTTGTTTTGTTTTGCTTTGGTTTTTTGCATAAGGGCTAGTATTTCTACCTGTATTACCTCACTGGCTCCTACAACTAATTCAGATGGACGCCAAAAGGCAAAGACAGAAATCTAAGCTGTGGATGACTATGCGTATATATACATCAGTTAAAACAGAGCTTTGGATTCAAAAAGACACAAGGAATTAGCCCAGAGGAGGCTCCATTTACCTTTGAAATCACTTTGTTGGCAATAGAATAATTTACTGATCGGTTATATCAAGGAAAAGGTACAGCAAGATGTTGAGAGGGATTTTGTGCATGAAACCACCACTCCAAAAGCATCATCCCTAAACAGCCTTGTTTTGATGCTTGCAGGGCATTTATTTATTTATTATTTTTAAAAAGGTGATGTTCAGACACCTACTTTTAGTCCTAAATGCGACATAATGTAATGTTTTCCTAACTTGGTCTGAGAAGAGGGAGTGTGTGGAATATCAGTTTCTCTGTCAAAGTGGAAACATATGCATGTGGCAGATGATCTTTTCCAAATTTCATACTACTAGTGTCATACTGTTTAACACACAGACAAATAGGTGGCTACCCTCCCATGCATACCCTATATTCCCCTTCCCACTAAGGAAGTCAGACTCGCAAAACTACCCAGAAGCAAGAGTAGGCTGCTACAGATCACCAAGCTTCCAGTATCTCTAGATGTTGTATTTTTACATCTTATTATTGTTGTAGATAGTTGTATCCACTAGCCCCCTTGGGATAAGGTTTGGCCTATTTTTCAAGTGCAACTTGAAGATTAGGAGGTGGGAACAGATGGTTCTAGTCAAAGCCTTTTAAATCAGTTCCAAAGTGTAATATTTTCACAGACTCCCCATGCTTACCACCCATTAAAAAAAAAAAAAGAAAAAAAAAAGAAAAAGAAAAAGAAAAAATGTAACTCAAAAAGTGACAGAAAAAGGAAAAAAAAAAAAGATGAAAGACTAATTTATTCAGTTTGGCTTTTGTACTTTAACTTGAAAAATTTTAGTAAGTAACGAAACACCAAACCTACTCCACTTGTACTATTATCATTACATTTAGCACATGATGTGATAAATACTTTAAATCTTTAGCATTATTAATATATGGAAAATAGCTTTGATAGCATTCCAAGTAATTGATCTATGCCACACAATGCAAGTAAGTGTTATAACAACGCAGTTCAATATGCATAAAATGTGGCATTGAACAATATCTTTCATAAACAGTTAACAGAGCACTCTTTTCTGCTATCCAATCTCTTAATAATTTCACATGTCTTTTGTATAAGTTTCCCACATTAAGAAACAAACCAGGGAAAAGAAAGAACATAAAAGTTAGGAGACAAGATACATCTGATTAATAGTCAAAAAAAAATGCAGACAGTATAGCCTCCAGATTTCATTGCCTGTCAGGCCAGCAATTTCTCACTTTAAACACAGCATTTGAAAAATAATTACAATATGTTTCCACATTAAGAGAAACACAGTAATTAGAATCCTGCAGGAGAACTACCATTTTATGAAGATCCTTTAAATCACAGTCATTGACAAAAATAACTATTTCCCTATTGCCCCCTCATCAATCACAATTTCTAAAGCAAAGGTTTTAAAACTATTTCTAAATGTTATGTGACAGAACGGGCAAATACACTAATACATGTACCAATAACAATTTCAGTAAAGAAAACTAAGTGTGGACAGGTCACTACAGACTGTTGGGGGAAAAAAAGACGCTTAAGCTTCTCCTTATTTATAGGTTAAGCTTACAAATAATCACACCTGTATTTAAGTTTTTAAAATGCATCCACCTGCATTTATAGCAAACACTTTTAACTACGATTTTATACTGATAAAAATGATATCTTAATTGAGCAGATTTAATTTAGCAAGTATATCGTTTCTGATTTTATGTAAATCTAATCAGGTAGTGCAGATTGCTTTACGTAGGCTGAACTCTAAAGAAAGCAAGAAGTTAGCAATTCACAAAGATCAAAGATCTACAGCAACCCTCACTAATGCTGTGCGAATACCAGTCCAATTAAAGCCAAGAAAAACCACGTTAGAAAGCCTAGTCTGAAGTGAGGTGTCTAACAGTGAATTAATGGAAGTGAATCAAAGATACATTCCCACTTAACTGCTTCATTTAAATTATGTTCTAACATTACAGCATGATACTGCTGTCCAGAAGAGATGTTCTAGCCACAGCAGAGCCAGCTTAGCGTTTAGAGGATGTATGAAGTATCAGCCTGTGTGCTGGAGGTCTATACAGCAGGTAGAGAATAACACATAAACATCCCGAATGGCACCTAAGCAAAGGTCTAGCGACAGCTAGGTTTCCACACACCCATGTGTACCCTGGTATGTTCTTTTCAAACTCGTAAGCATAGTGAATGAAAGCCACTTCAAAAAGTTTAAAAACTGTATGTGAAGTTTTTATTCATAACAACATTTAATTACATTATGGAAAAAGTTCCTCTGCAAATATTAAAGACAAAATGTTCATCCTTCCACACCCCACATAAAACCAAAAGTGCCTGCCTCCTTAAAAAAAAAATCTAGCTATAAATTAAACTCTAAGCTACATTTAATTAAGGTTCAATTGCTTCCTTGCCTTGAAACATAATTATGTTTTCAATATATTATTCTTGCGACCTTTAAATCTTCAAATTCTTTACACTCCATGGCATTAGAAAGCCACATGTTTTACTTTGTTAACAGTGCAGTTTGTGAACATGTTAACATCTAACAGTAAATATGCATATGTAACATGTCATTAAGAAAGATACCCCTCCTATAAAAACATTAACATTTGCTTACAGAAGCAAAGTCAACTTTAATCTATACTTGCTGACAGAGAGGATAATACATTGCAGACAATTCTGTTTTATCCATGGGTCTCACTATATTAAACTTTCTTTTGCCTCCCCTCCCCCCTACTCATTTTGTTTTAAAGCAAACCATTCTTGGATTAAAAATATTTCAGCTTTATTAAGGAAACCACAGAATCAATGGAAAAATTGCCCTGTGAATAAGGACAGGTTTTCATGCTATATAGTGTTACATGTATTTTTCAACCATTAAATTGGAACAATATTACTGTTCTTAGATTACTAAATCTACACTGACACTATCATAAATTACTTCTATTGATCAGTTGCATGTCATTATTGTGAAATTTTGACTTCAATATTACTTGATGCTAATCATCAGATTTCCAATTATTTATTTTAAGTGGAAGCATTGGAGAGAAATTTCAAGTCACTTGCTTTGATTTATTTAGTATAAATAAAGAATACCCTACACTAATATTTATAAAGGAATTGTAGTTCAGTACCTTAACCACAAACGTAAGGCAATGAATTACAAGTAATAAACTACTTACAGAGTTTAAACAAGGTTAACAGTACGTGATTCTCCAAAAACTACCCAAAGTTTTGGTCTTCAACTGACTTGTACGGCATTCTTTTAAATCTTAATTAGCATCCAGCTTTTACAGTCCAACTTTCTAACATATATTTCTCACCACTGTAAGCTATTTAATAAAAATAACACAGCAACAAATATAGTGAATCCTACAGAATGCAATTACTTACAGGAATCTGCAACATTCAGTAATGATACTCTGTCTGATACATCTAAATGTGACTACAAAAAAATGCACAACACCTAGAAATACTGGTATCTGAACAAAGTCAAAGTATTAGACACACAAGAGTAACGAAACCTTGCAAGCATGAAATATTTGCAAGCACTGCAGAGAATGCCTTCCAGTGACTTGAGTGTGGCCTTTGGATCAGACCTCATGACAAGTCGATCAGTCCCATTTTCTTTCATTAAAATTATTGCAACCAGCTTCAGGAAAATCTAGTATGTGAGAAAACCCTGAAAAGTTTTACAGAATTTCTTGTGTAGTATGTTTGAAAAGAAATCTCATTTATCAGCTATTTACATACCATATTGTTTCAATTAAGCTGTACCTTTTGAAATCTGCAGGAAGAATTATATACCATTTTATTTCAGATAAAACTTGCATGGACTGCTACTATAATTAAAGTTTATACGTGAAAGAGATTACATATACAATAGATCAGTATCATAAATAATTAACATCTTACATTATCCTCTACTCAATGCAGTTTTTAGTCTTTATTTTTACAGTGAAATTGGCATTTTAGATAATGTGGTTTTAGTAAACTGACTGAATCTTTTACTAGCTCCACAGACTCAGGTGTGCTGAATGTATGCAATGTTTTCAGGAGCATTTTTTAGAGCTTTGCAATTAAATTTTATTGCCCAGCTAACTAAATACATAGGTTGCATATGCCTTGTAATTAAAAATACATCATTTCAGGAGGATGTTCTTTGCCACAGTGGAGTTTTACAGAGAAGTCAAAGGAAAAGTATTACACCAATATAAGATTAGAAAAGCTCCACAGAACTCACAGGTTGTTACACAAATACACACACAAAGCTTTAAAAAAAATTCAAGAATATTAAGCATATTAAAATCTTTAAAGCAATGCTTCAAACTTCTAGAATCCTTTAATTTGTTTTTACATCCTTGTTTGATGCTCTATCCTTTGTTCTGATGCTATGCCAGTGAAATTGCATCACCATGAAGCAACATTATGCAAGAATGTCTGGCTAAAATTAAAATGCTATTTCTCAGCATCACCCAGTTACAGGAAAAATGCAGTTCAGGCATTCACAATGAAATTATGCAAGCCAATATATTCAGTAAATACTTAATGAAAAAATAAGGTAAAGGAAAGCTACTATGGATAGCTGTATAGGAAGATAAAGTACTCCTCCTGTTGCTCTAACTACACTTTCAGCGTCCGAGTCTATTGCCAAAGATGCTCGATACAGCTCCACTTCAAAAAAGTCAGTGCGATAAAATCTAATAGAAGTTGAGGAGTTCTTCATGCAAGGGCAGACACTACTGAATTTTTTTGAAAAAGTCTTTCCAAACAACCTGTTGTTACGTAAACCATACCTAACTTCTCTGCAAAACAAGTTGCCTGTTAGGGCACAAACACTGATAAAGATGTTCTCTCTCTGCAGACGCAATTGTTCTGTACAAGCAGGGAATGCTCAGTTGTTCCTAAGTTATAGCTCTTCATCATATCTGAAGAGAACTGAGAAATTTCCTGAATAACTGTTTTCTGCCTGCTAAAATATAACACAGCAGCATCACAATAAGATTAAACTGCAGCAACAGTATCTAAACCATTCTGATTCCTAATTCAGATGGATTATCAATAAATACCAGATGTACACTGTTTACAAAGTAAACAATCATCTCATTCACAGGAGACACTCAGTTAGGATGCAGTATTCTATACAGATTCCCTCCAGATCATTGTTATAAACAGAAAAAGGAATACAACATCAAATGATCATAAACATCCCAAAATGGCAACTAATATTTTTTCCCTGATTTATTTTTCAACATGGCTAAATTGACTTCTTCCCAACATCCACAAAATTTATTGACACTAATGAAGTAGAAAAAAATAATATATCTTATTCCAGGTTCTGGAACTCAAACAAATTACGTTTCATCTTCAATTTCTTAAATGTTCAAGGAAAAATAGAAACTTGTGTCCACAGACTATTGTAACAGTGGAATTAATCCCTGTTGATATAAATGTGTTCTGTCACAGCTGACCACACAGCCATTCTAAATCATAGGTTAAGTGAGCTTAAATGTGCAAGTCTCACTGCAACAGTTCTTTGACAGAAGGGTTTTTTCTGCTTTAAGATATCTCTCTGCTGTTTTACGCTCTAAGAAAATAAGCAAACCCATTTTTACCACAGAAAACATTTTATTTCTCTTGTTTTGCATGCCTGTAAAACATACCAAGTAGCTTTAAGATGCACAGTGCATTTCTTCCACAGATGAAGGAAGTCAAGAGGATACACATACATTTTTAAAGCTCATAAACCACAAAGCCAAACTTACACAGAACAAAGAACAAATCTAGCGTTACTCAGCAAGAAGACTAGAAACATGCACGCACACATACACCCCAGCAGTCCTAATAAACCTAAAGGAAAAAAAGAAATACTGCTTTGTTATGCAAATATACCATTTCAAAATTGAGAAAATTAAATGATGTCATGCAAGCAAATATCCTTACCTCAATGGAAAAGAGGCAAGAGACAACAACAACCCTCCCTCCTCACCAACCCCCTTGCAAACATTTATTTCTGTGAGGTTTGGCTTAAATAACAGTCTGTAGCACTTAGCCCCAAGAAGAATTGCAGAGGGTGTTTTGGAACTGCTTATTTTAAGAAGTTAGCATTTGTCCTGCCAACCTAATTTATCTGAATAATCAATGCAATGCATGCATTATTGTGTATTCACAGATTTTTCATAGATTCCATTTCTAATGTTTAGAACAACAACTTAGTAAATGGTTTCTAAAATATAAGAACACAACCACGTTATTTCTTCCAAGAATTTAATATGCCTCCATGGAAATGTGTTCAGAGGCACAATAAAAGTTTTAAAACACGATATACCAAATTAATTTAATACTTAGCAAGAGAAAAAAAAATGGATTGAGATAGCTTCATATTATTACTCATCGAACAAGTCACACACATTTCCCTTATTTAATAGCAGTCCTTTACCAGTGTTCAAACAGCAGGCATCGCATATAATTGTTGTATCAACATTTTTCTTAAAATTGTCACTTTCATTTTAAGACATTAAATAAAAAATTAAAGAAGAAAAAAACACAAAACACATGCAGACCCACTCATTCAGCCACATGAACAGCAATTTAATCATAATGAAAAAACTCCAGAAGTCAGAGCTATTATATTAGCACTTTCTATAGTGTATGACAAATGATACTGAAAATCACCAACACCCCTGTAGACCTGCGTTACCCTCTGATCTCAGTAAATTGTAGCAGCTAGCATGAGTTGCAACATTTCAAAGTAAATCAAATATGTTTTTCTTTAAACCTGTAAGAACTAAGTTACACAGTGGTTTGGTTTTCTTACTAGTCCGCTGAAGGGGGTGGATGGATCACTAAAATATCAAATTTGAGAAAAAGAAACATTATATGAGGAACAAGTTGTTATCAAAATAGAAACCTGCCAGGTATCACCAAGTTGTTGTAACAATTTTTCAGGCAACTGGGTTAAAAAGCATTTGTTTACAGAAAGTAAAACCCTAATGAGGTCCATCAGAAATACAAACAGTAAAGCTAATGCTCAGCCAGGATGGTTGCACTCAGAGTTGTAACAAATAAAACGTTTTCTAACTTGAAGACAGCACCCTGTATTGACTTTTCCAGCCTTAACATAATTTTTAGACTATTCTAGTGACACTATAATAGTAATTTCTCAATTTCTTCTCTATCCTCCTCCTACGATATCTTAAAATCCCAGGCTTGAGCAATCACTGACATCAAAGCTTTCAATTCCACCTTTTATTTTGGGATCATCCTACTACAAAATTTTAGATGCAGATGAGCATACAACAAAATATGTTAATGCCTAGATGACTGCAGCTATTTTGCAGCCATTAATTTTGTACTTAATAAATACTAAGTCAAACACTGTGCTACTTTTATTAATCAAACACTTTTAGAAACAGATCTGTGGCTTGGTTGGTTCTAATAGCAAATGTAATTTTGGGGATCAGAGCAGAACAGACTGCAACTCGTTTTCTAAAAACACTGACATTTGAGCAAACCTTACCAAAAGAATGCTTGCCTGATTGAGGACTGACATTTCCTTTCTCTAACTTGCTTAACTAAAAAATAGGCATTCTGGCCAACTCCTACAGTACCCCAAGGCAGCTGTATATCACTTTCGGTTGCAACTTGTGAATACTTTCTTTTTCTTTCTGTCTCTTTATTTTGACATGCATATTATGTTAGCTGATTTCAATCATGTCGCATGAGTGGATGACATACCTTAAAAGATTAAGTTTTGCCACCTGGGACTATTCCAGAAATTCAGTACTTTTTAGCATCTCATACCCTTCTTCATCCTCTATGCGCCTGCATTATCAATAGTAGCTTTCTTTCCTATGCTATGCCTAACAACAAGTTGTTCAAGGCTGCAGTTGATACAAGTCAGCTTGAAGTGTCATTCCCCTCTCATTCCCATTACAGGATGGAGCCGCTCCATTGTGTACAACGCTCTGCTGCCATCTATTTGACACAAGAAATAAAACGCTGTGAATGCCACAACTAGTTTTGCCTTCCCTTTCCCCCAGCTTTCTCTTCCCCTGCAGCAGCTGTTAGAAGAAAACTCAGAGCAGTTTTTGAGCACGCCTCCTGCTCACTCCCAGACACAGAAATCACTTCAGCAATTATTTTGCACTTGAAAATAGCTACAATTACAGCAGAGAGTTGGTTATTGAAAATAAAAATAGAATTATACAAAAAACCAATCTTCTCTAAAAAGGGAATCCAACTTAACAACCTTCTTCCATTTATAACCTCAAAGAAGAGGCCAGTTCTAAAGCTTGCTTTCAAGCAATTATTTTAAATTTTTTAATTTAATTATGTAACAGAACTCATCGAAGGCTTGATTTCAACAGCTATGCAGACCTAAGTGGGGCCATGGTATTGAATGAACACGGATTCGCCAGACATCCCCCTTCACTACACCAGACTTAAAATTCAGAAGTCACTTAGGAAGTTAAATTACAGAGCCTTAAAGCAGAAACCACACACAACGCATGAGATGAAGGAGGTGGTACTTTATCCGTCATCGGGGTCACAAAGATAAACACCACTTCATTCATCACAGCATTCAGCCTGCTTTGTATATGACTGCACAACAGAGGAACAGCAGCTAAAAAAAGTCCCTAACTTGCATTTGTAAAACATCATGCAAGAGACACCCACTGAAGCTGCAAAAAACTCAAAAGACATCTATAATCTTCAGTTACAGATTCATGACAGTGTATGTTCTGCTCTTTAATTACCAAGCCATATGGAAAAGTCCTGTTTCAGGGCTCTGTCTGGTCCTTTTCATATTCCTGATTAAGCAGTCAAATACTTCATTCTTTTACATGGTTGCTTTCCCGATACACTTAAGTAACATATTGGTAGAAATGTGCTTCAGCATTTACCCTGGAAATGATCCATAAGAAAAAACAACAAAACGAAAGATCAAAAAAAGCAAAAAAACAGCAAAGTTATTCACACAGACTACAAATCAGGTCACTGCGATCCAAAAAGCACACAAACTCTCGTGCAACTTCGGGGTGGGGGGTGGGGGGTGGAATACCCTATCTCAGAGCAATGGTGGTGAGAAAAGGAGGGATTCTGTTGAGGAAGGGAGGGGGCCAGTAAGGAGAAAATGAGAGTGGTGGGATAGGAGGATACAGAGGCAATACCAGTCTGTGGCAGAAGTCATGAGAGATCTTCCGTGGTATTAAAACATACCCATAAACATAATACCTTCATTTTCTCATTGGTATTGACATAAGTAGTACTTGGTTTGGGGAGCAATTTGTTAATGCTTGTATTTGCTAATATATACTAGCACCACTGAGTGTGTTATTCCATTGTTCTTTTTATATATTCATAACATTGGCAGCCACAATACATATATTTAACTATTAAAGTTAATCTGTTTAATAAAATTAATAGTTGCACAAAGTTCCTTAGTAACACTTCATTTTAAATCTACTTAGTCTGACAATACAAGCTGCAATTACAAAGATTGTATAAAGTTGCCATAAATATTTAGTGGATGAAGTGAAGGGAGATACAAAATTGCTAGCTATTACTAGAATTACCTTTCTTTCTAGGCCACACACAAAAACGTTTGAATAGTTACTGCAAGTACTATATTAAAAAAAATTGCCCAGAATAATTCAAGTGTAAAACTGCTTAAAACCTGATTGCTTAAAAGGAATTACATTACTTAAAAGGTTTAAGCTACACACAGCAGAACAACACATATAAGCATCTGAAAGAAACACTCAAGAGGCTTATTCTGCCCTCTGGTGCGCTCCATCCCACAAGGACAGAGCATCCTATACAAAACCCAGGGAAGCATCCATGCAACTCCAACAGCCTGAACTTAAAGCAGTTGAAGGGTGTGTTGAGCTACATTAAGACTGTTCAGCACCTTACAGGATCATACCCTAGATGATACCGGCATGAGCAAAAGCAGTATAGCATTCTGTGGGACAGAAGGTAGACCAGCTAATTTTTATTCTTTTGTATATACAGCAGAGAGCCTAATTGCCCTGGCTAAGGAACAAGACTCCATCACGTAAAGCAGTGCGCAAATACAGAATTTGCTGGTTTGCATAACAATTTTCTAGTGTGGCTGTGTTCACGAGGCTGGTGTTACGAGCTGCCACCAGCAGTAAACAGATGACAGGAGACAGACAGGTACCCGAGCACACCACAGAACATAGTACCACAGTACCCCGGGGCAGTAGGTTCTATATTTATGGTCTTATTATAGCACAAATCAGGTTTGGAAACTCACTTTTTGGCTAATAAAATGAACTGCCATGCCTGCTAAATTAGAACTGATTTGATATCATCTTGAGACAATAAAATATTCTATAAAGCATAACTATAAAATTCTCTAACTCCATAAAATTAAGGTCTGTTAGGCTGATTTTTGCCTCTAAGTCTTACTACATCTCTACAAAGAGTGCTGCTAATATTCTTTACAATTAACTTGACTAGATTGTTACACTGAACCGCCAAACTGCTTGTTTTACAAAATAAAAAAAAAAATATTTCTCAGAAGCTGTGAGCTTCTGTGACATTCACAACAAGCTTAAAACCTATGCAATAATAGAACAGCATGACAACGCATACTGAATGGTAAGAACCACGAGGTATAGTACATAAAACATTTATTATGCAAGCTGTAATGCACAATTCTAAGCCTTATTACTAATGTAACAGAATCACAGAATCGTTTAGGTTGGAAAAGACCTTTAAGATCATCAACTCCAGCCATTAATCCAACACTGCCAAGTCCACCACTAAACCATGTCCCCAAGTCCCACATCTACACGTCTTTCAAATACATCCAGGGACAGTGACTTAACCACTTCCCTGGGCAGCCTGTTCCAATGCTTGACAACCCTTTTGGTGAAGAAATTTTTCTTAATATCTAATCTAAACCTCCCCGGCACAACTTGAGGCCATTTCCTTTCATCCTATCACTTATTACTTGGGAGAACAGACCAACACTCACCTCGCTACAACCTCCTTTCAGGTCATTGTAGAGAGCAGTAAGGTCTCCCCTGAGTCTCCTCTTCTCCAGGCTACTCCTCGAGAACCCCAGTTCCCTCAGCCAGTGCTCATAGGACTTGTGCTCCAGATCCTTCACCAGCCTCATTGCCCTTCTCTGGACACGCTCCAGCACCTCAGTGTCTTTCTCATAGCAAGAGGCCCAAAACTGAACACAGTATTTGAGGTGGAATTTGAGTGGAAAAGCTTTACAATTAATTCCTTGAACTATTTAGCCTGCAGTTGCATATAAGCAAGATTGTATCAAATTAAAAAAACCCACTTTCACCATGAGGAAGCATTGCAGGGTTGGAACCAAACTGGTTCAGTACACAGCATATAAGCACATACGTAGCATCATTGATTGGTATTTATGTGTGGTAAAAAAATCCACCCTACAAACTAGTGGGGAACATTCCTGTTTAACACATGGACGACAATATCAAAACACATCTTCAGTGCAAAAGAACTATTTTCAGAACTGATCTACCGAACAAGCAATGGCAGCAATCACTTGAAGCTATTTTATTTCAGTGTTATTGAGATGGTTAAAGCTAAGCCAAACCAAATTGGGTTTTCAAAATAAGGATCCTAATAGAGAGCTGTTCTGTAAGGAAGGCACATCCCCCAACCCGGCTATTGAATAGCTTGAGGACATACCTTGAAAGGATCCCAGAACTCCAACAATCACAGAATGTCAGGATTGGAAGGGACCTCTGGAAGTCACCTAGTCCAGGCCCCTGCTAAAGCAGGTTCACCCAGAGCAGGTTGCACAGAGTCATGTCCAGGTGGGTTTTGAATGTCTCCAGAGCAGGAGAACCCACAGCCTCTCTGGGCAGCCTGTCCCGTGTAGAGGAATTGTAGAGGGTTAATTAATATTGATTATATACAGTTGTGGGCTTGCTTCTGGGGTGGTGGGTTGGCTGTCGTGGACAATGTACAGCTGTGGCTTGTTCCTGCTAAGTAGCTAAATAACACTGAGGAGCCTGCAAAAGAAGGAGCACTGGTGGAAGAGGAGCACTGGGTGAAGAGAGAGAGGAGACTGGATGAAGAAGAGCTCAGGGATGTAGGAGAGGCCCTGGGAGAAGCTGAGAGAA
>JAVJGI010000040.1:90156851-90242238 GCA_035590275.1 Ibycter americanus | reverse complement strand
ATGGCAGCGCAGCCTTCGGGTGTATCAGCCGCTCCTCCCAGCTCTGTATCACCAGCAACTTGCTGAGGGTGCTTCTGCCCCTTCATCCAGGTCACTGATGAGCAAGTTGGACAGGCCTGGACCCAGCACTGACCCCTGGGGAACACCGCGAGCTGCAGGCCTCCAGCCGGGCCCTGCACCGCTGAGCACAGCCCCCTGAGCTCCGCCATTCCGCCAGTTCTCAGCCCACCTCACTGTCCCTCAGCTCACCCACACTGCCTGAGCTCACCTGTGAGGGTGCTATAGGAGACAGCATCAAAAGCCTGGCTGAGGTCAGGCAGAGAACAGCCACCACTCTCCCCTCACCTACCCAGCCAGTCATTCCATCATCGAAGGCTCTTGGGTTGGTCAGCCATGATTTCCCTTTAGTGAATCCATGTTGACTGCTCCTCATAACCTTTTCCTCCACATACTTAGAGATGAGACTTAGATCAAGAGACTTCAGTTCTCAGTTCTGACTGAGTTCTGGGCTAAGTTATTTAAATTCATGCCTTGACTTTATAGCTAAGTACCCCGTGCTCACTGGATACATGTAGTGGAAGTACCTTCTTCATATGAGACTGCCTCAGAGTGATACCACCCTCTCCTACAAAGACTTCATAGCTGCTTTTCAATTACACTAACTGCATGGATGGGAAAGGGACTGCCCCTGTAACATCACTGATAAAACCTGCAGGAGAGACAGCAATAGATATTTTTAGTGATTTGATTCACTTGTGTCCTAAATAGAAGGATGCCAGTTTCCATGCCATGTGCAAAACACTGCCTTCCTCAACATAAAGCACCATCTCCCTGCAGCAGTTGTTCATAATCACAGTTCCAACTGCAGGAAGAAGCACTTCATAAAAGGCTATGGTGCGAAATGAAAGACAAGACCTGTTTCCCATCGGGTTCACACTCCTCAGACCTGGAGTCCAGGGATGTAAACAGGCTTTACAACATGATGCAGTATTAGACGACACTTTCTTCAGATAATGGGAAGAAACCTCACATTCATAGATCTTGGTCCTCATGAGGCACTTTCACCATCCTGATACCTGCTGTAGGGACAACACAGCAGGGCACGTGCAATCCAGGTTTCTAGAGTGTATTGACAACCTCCTGACATGGGTGATGGAACAGCTCACAAGAGGAAATGCTATAAACACCCAATTCTTACAGTTCAGGAAGAACTGGTCAGGGCAGCCTTAGCAGCAGTGATCATGAGATGGTAGAGTACAGGATCCTGAGAGAAGGGAACAAGCCAAAAAAAAGCAGGATCACAAACCTGAATTTCAACAGAACAAACTTTTGCCTGTTCAGGGATCTGCTTGGTAGAGTACCATGGGATACAGCCCTGGAGAGGAGTCCACAAGAGCTGTCTGATTATCAAAGATCTCCTCCAAGCTTAAGAATGGTCCATTCTGACAAGCAGAAAATCAAGCAAAGGTGGCAGGAGGTCTCCGTGATGAATAAGAAGCTCCTGACCCAAGCATAAAAGGGAATGTAGAAGAGGTAGAAGCATGGACAGGCAACTCAGGAGGAATACAAAGACAGTGTTCATGTAGACAGGTATAAATGCAGGAAAACCAAAGCCCACATGGATTTGAATGGGGTGATGGACATGAAGGGCAGCGAGAAGAGCTGCTACTGGTCAGTCAGCAGCACAAAGGCAATTAGTGAAAACATAGGCTGCTGAACAGGGCAGCCAACCTGGTGACAAAAGACACTAAAAAGGCTGAAGTATCCCACATCCTCTTCACTAGCAAGGCTGATGTTAAGAAATCAACAGGTCCCCAAGACCCATAAGAAAGTCTGGAGCAATGAAAGCTTACCTGTGGTAGATGATGATCAGGGGAACATTCATACAAACTAGACACATGCCATAGCACCTGGTGGGATGCATCCATGACTGCTGAAGGAACTAGCTGATGCCATTGCATCATGGCAAGGTCATGGCAATCAGGGAAGGTTCCTGACAACTAGAAGAATGGAGACATCACTGCTATCTTCAAGAAGGAGGATTGAGGGAACTTACAGGGGGTCGTCCTCCCCGTGATCCCTGGGAACACGATGGGGCAACTGATCTGGGAAACAATTTCCAAACATATGAAGGACAAGAAGGTGACTGAGAGAAGTCAGACAAAGTCAGACATAGATTTACGAAGGTAAAATCATGTCTGACCAACCTGATAGACTTCTACAATGAGATGACTGGGCTGGTGCATGAAGGAAGAGTAGGCTAGGTAAGTGGATGGTGAGGTGGACTGAAAACTGGCTGAACTGCTGCACTCAGAGTGTTGTGATCAGTGGCTCAAAGACCAGCTGGAGTCCAGTCACTACTTGTGTACCCCAGGAGTACACAATGACCTTAACAATAGGACAGAGTGCATCCTCAGCAAGTATGCGGATGAAACAAAATTGGGAGGAGTGTTTGATAATGCCAGATGGGTATACTGCCCTTCAGAGGGACGTTGACAGGCTGGAGAAATGGGCAGGACGGATCTTCATTAAGTTCAACAAATGGTAGTGCAAAGTCCTGCAGATCCAAAGGAATGAGAATGATCTCATGACACCAGTACATGCTGGGGGCTGACCAGCTAGGAAGGAGCTTGGCAGAAAAGGGCCTGGGGGTCCTTCTGCACACCAAGTTGACCATGAGCCAGCAAATGCAGCCAACAGCATCTTCAGCTGCATTAGGATGTGTCACCAGACGGTCAAGGGAAGTGATCTTTTGCCTCTACAGTGCTGAGCAGTGAGACCACTGTGAATTCTGGGCTCCCAGTACAGGTATAATGGGCCTGCAAAGGGCCACAGGATTGGAGCATCTGTCATATGATGAGAGGCTGAGAGAGCTGGGTTTGTTTAGCCTGAAGAAAGCTCAGAGCAGCATCTGACATGGCCTGATGGGTGGTGGCAGGAGTAAAGATGACTGAGGCAGACACTTCTCAGCGGTATCCAGTGACAGGAGGTGAGGCAATAGGAACAAACTGAAAACCAGGAAATGCCATTTAAAAATATGAAAAAGTCTGTGGTGGTGGGTGTTGTTTTTTTTACTGTCAGTGTGATGGAACTGCATAGGTGAGGGAACAGGTTGCTCAGGGAAGTTGTGGAGTCTCCATCCTACTTAAAACTTGACTGGACAAGGTCCTTTGCAGCCTGCTCTAGCTGACTCTGCTTTGAGTAAGGGGGTTGGGCTAGATAGTCTCCAGAGGTCCCTTCCAACATTCAACCATTCTGTGAGTCTGTAGAATTATGAGACATAAAATTTTGCTTGTGTACTTCAGGTTTCCCCTCCCTGCAGACTCTCACTTTCCCACCACCCAGCATGCAAGCTATAACTTCGGGATGCAGCAGAGACACAAGTGAGCACAGGTTTTTACATAAGTTGAAATTTTCCTCCATGGGCTCCAAAGACCTTGCTATTTCTTTTGTTTCTTCATCTTCCCTACTGCCACTTCACTCTCTATGCTGCATAAAACCAGACACAGCCCTATTATCAGGCATCGGGATGAAATCAGTTACTAGTTCATAACATGTGTGGATCACAGCAATTAAGGGTTAGCATTTGATACAGATAAAACCACAAAATAATCAGAAATCAGTAAGTTTTTTTAATTTTGCCAGCATGGGGAAAGAGGAGACAAAAGGCCTCCCAAGACTGAGGGCCTTCTCTTTGGAGAGCACAAAAATATAGAAGGAAAAATGGAAGAGATAAAGCTGAATTCAATAGAAGAGTGTAAAGACATCCCTACTCAAGTGAGGGATTATAAGCTAAAATCCCTTTGATTTTTACATTTCACCTTTCAGCTAACAGTGGGAGGGTTTGCTTCTTAAAATTAATTCCTGTGTGACTCCAAGCACCCATATGCCTGCAAGGACTTAAAACTAAATAGAACCTTAATATCCCCAAAACTAAAGAACAAAACCCCCTGTATGCATCATGCAAGGTAAAAAAAACAACAAATTGAGCATTTACTGGCTTTTTAAAATGTAGTTACATGCAAGTAGGGTTTTACTCTTTAATAATCTGTCCATGTTGCACATGTAAGGAACATGTATCACAGAAAAGTCAACCCATTGTTTTTGTATCTCATAAAACAGATTTGCTATAAAATTTCTGGCAATAAATGCCAGAAGTAGGTAAAATAACCTTCCACTACCCTACAGAATTTGAAGAAGTAAACTGAGCAATTGTGGCTATCTGCACTATAGCCAAATTGAACTAGACTGTTTAATTCATGACTACTTGGATAGCAACACATATAAAACCGGAGCCATTTCTTCAGTCTTACGTTTAACTGCTCAGTGCAACAAGTTTCAAGTGCTGAAAGCAAGAGATCTTTTAGTAAGGTTACACTGCATTTTTGCTTTAGAAATTTGTAAAAAAGAATATTTACCAGCTTCACCAGTTCAATACAACTCAAAACAAAAAATCTTATAGCACAATCAAATACTGATGAGATCACTTGTCCTTCAGACAAGTTCATATCTATCTACATGTGTGCATCTACTGAAAAACTGCAAGAAGAGACGTATCGTTTTGGCTAACCTAGCATTTGGATAACTCATTTTCAAGACATTCAACAGACAGAGGGATAACAGAATTTAGATTAAGGCATCTGCATGCTATCTACACACAATAATAATTATTATTGAGAATCAATATATTGTAAACAATCACTCCCACAAAACCTAATTAAATGAAAACAAACCATGGTCAGCACACCAGATTCCCAAAGCACCAAAAGCCAAAGCAGCAGGGCATATAAAGACTGGATAGAAAAAAAAAAAAAAAAAAAGAGGCTAAACTATTTACTTAGTAACTATGAAGTGAATGTGCTACTGTTTTCTGAACATCCAATGGAGAAGCTACAGTGCAGAGAGTTAATCCCCATTTCTCACCAAAACAGACAGGAATGCACACTAGATAGTTTGTTCCTACTGATGATATCATTCTGTTAAGTTTACTGGTTTTAATAAGGAGCAAGTTTCAGTCTTCTCTCACTTTCTCCCATGAACAAGATCAGATCAGCCTCCCAGTGACCTACTTTATGAGTCATAGTCCTCACTATTTATGATTCAGAAAAATGTCTTCTCTGACAGTATTTCCCAGACTACTGTGGGTTCATTCCAAGAACCAATTTCATCTTCATTGGTTTCCTACAGGAAACCAGACCAACTTCCTATTATTTTATTTTCCTTCATTTCAGCATGCCTCACATAAACTAACTGGAAGTGAGAGTGATAGAAAACTTTATTCTGCATAAACACAAGCCAACATAAACACCACCAAAAAATACTGAAGACGTCACTGGTTCAAAGTCACCAGAATGTGAAGCAAGCTAAGATTAGAAGTTCTTTTCCCTCCTTCCCCAAACACGATGCACACAGGCAAAACCAGTTCGTTTATATATCCATAGTTTAATGGTAAGAGCTGTTTGGATCTACAGTGAAGACATTCACCCCTAACAAGTAGCCAAGTTCTACTACCAGCAGCCACGTGGAGACAGCTGAGGACTGGAATATTAGTACCATGCTAACACTGCCTAAGGGACACTAGTAATTTCCATGGAGATTGTTATCCAATGCACTAGTTCAAGGAAAAAAATGCTGGAACATCTAGCTGCAGACTGCAAATGCCCAGTAAGGTTTCCTGGCTCAGGTTTCACTCTGCAAAGCAGCAGTTAAATTGCCTTCCGGACCAAAGCTGCCGTTGGACTCATGTCACCTTGTTCTTGTACTGCTGTACCTGAGCTAATAAACCCAACCAGACTCATGTTTACCACAGAGCAAACTGAATAATTCAATCATACAAGCAATTTAAAAGCAAAATTATTCTCATTTCATCTCTATATTCTGCTGTTCCTCTTGTCAATAACTGCAGTCTTTCAACATGGTTTCCTCTTGCTGTGTTTCAAGGCTTGCAGAGTGATAGGAACAACACATGGCTTTTTGCAGGAAGGCTGGCTTACAAAACTAAAGGGAAACTGATTTTCACGGGGCTTAAATGCTCCTTCAGTTCTCACTTGAAGAGAGGCCAAGGACTATTACCACTTAAGAATACTTTCACACTGCACACAGTAAGGACAGGACATGACTGACACACAATTTATTTTAATGACAATTTGCGACCTGGCCATCAGTTTCAGTTTGTAATCATGAACTGAAGTATGAATGAGGTTTTTGCAAGCAGAGGTCACCTGTTAGTAAACTGAGCTTTTCCATGATAGAGCAATGCAGCCTAACATATGTTAAATGGAAATTAAAGTTAACCTCTCTACCATTCATTTTCTTTCCTTACGATGCAGCCGTACTTGCCAGGGTCAAGTTACTCATCTTCAACAAGTCCTTTCTGCTTCAGTTTCTGTAACTTGATTTTTTCCAACCAAAACCCCAGAAACGTTATAATACTGCAAGCAGTAACAAAGCTGTTTTCTCTGTTTGTAAGGTCAATCTTTCAAAGAATACCACCTGTGTGAAGACCTGTATAGGCGAAGCCTTTCCACAAGTGACGCACTCAGATACATATATTGATTTTAATGCTAATGAAATAATGTGGTTCTAAGCACTGTTTGGCCTAACAACAGGACAGATCACCAGCAAACTCTACAGAAAATGTTGTTTCACATGATAGAAAAATCAGATTTTTCAACCTGTGGATTTTTCTGATAATGACAATTTAACCTCACTTATTCTGACATCTTTATATATATTCAGTAGCAAGACTCAGTAATTCAGCACTGCAGGAAACACAACTATCTTGATTTAAGGCAGTGTTTACCTGTCAAAGTTAACAGCTGTTAAAATGACTACAAATGCTGCAGTCTAAAATAATCAAAGCAGTATATCACCCACCAACACACATTCACAATTCTCAGTGCCAGAAGCTACTCACCTTGACGTGGCTCTGAGCTCCCAGGTTGTATATCTCAGAGGGTTTGACTTCATTGATGATCTTCACCAGGCAGGTACTGTCCGTGAGATCACCATAGTGCAGCTTCATGTCTTCAGAGTTTAAGAACACAAAGTTAATACACTTCAGTCCCAGAACAATATGGGATTCTTGGTCCAAATCCTATTCCAGGTTTAAAATCCAACTAAAAATTTATTGGAAAAAGTTAAGAGATCACTGGCTGAACAAGGTTTTGCTTTGTTTTCTTCCATACTTTACAGCACAAAATACCTTTCCTTGCAGGAATAATGAATACCATTTCAGATTCTCTATTCAACAATCCGATTTTCCTAGCAACATTTATATAATTTGTTTAATAGTTTACACCTCATTAACCCAGGTTGTCTAAATTAGATCAATGTCATATATAGAATTTCAGCCACCAAAAAAAACCAAACAAAAAACTCCCATCATTTTAGCTCAGGCTTCCAACCTCTCATTCAAAGGTTTTTAATAACTTCTTAAGCATACATTGATAGCTTTCTCCTCCTTCCCAAGATGCGGCACACGTTTAAATTCCTCACTGTGAATAATTTCACAACACAACAAAAATGCTTAATGTACCTACAAGATGAACATTTAGGTAACATTACAGTACAAGCCACTGCATTTATTACTATTGTTTTTCCATTTAAAAAATATAAATACACACTTGAAAGGAATTTCAGAGGACATGGTAACTGTCAATGAAACACACTTCATAGTATTACACAACAAAATCTCAAATGCGGTTAGATACATCAGTCAAATAGCTGTTATTTATCCTTTCCTGACTGACTGAGTTACTCTCTAATTTGTGTGTGAAAAAGTAGGTAAGAGCATGAGACCAGCTTCTGTCAAAATTAAAAGAGCAGGTTTGCAATGGCTTATCAACTTGTCCTTGGACTTACACCCTGACCTGTCAAGACGTTATTCCAGAAGTAAAATTTATTCTGATGAAACAGGTCTCATTTTCCTCTTATTTGGGGGGGCGGGGGGAATATCATAGCACCACACTGCTATTCACCTATCTATTCAACAAATAGAAAAAATCTTGTTGTAACTATTGATGAATTAGCTGTTTACATTTAATTGCCCTATTTATCTAGTTTCATTTGATGTTTTGACCTTAATAAATTTGTTTACATTGCCCTGAGTGTCTTATCTCCAGGAAAAAGAAGAAATTTCTATTTCAGTATAGTCTAGCAGTCTTCCCATTTGGCAATGGTCACCACTTTTGGGGGGCTGTATCATCTACAGATCTAATCAACTTGATTTTTTTCTTTTTTTTTCTTTAAATCCTGAAACCAAGAAATACAAGGTTTATTACAAGAGACTACCATAAGAATCCACAGTACATTTTATTAAAATGCTGTAGAGATATGTGAAATTCATTTTTCTTTAAGATGTTTTGGTGGGTTTTTTAGTATTATTTTTTAACATTTTAAGGCAACAACGAAGTAACAGATCACACAGTTTTCAGGTGTTCAGCTTTTCTAATTGCTATTTAACAGGTCCTTGAGACTCTTCAGGTTAATAAAGTGACACAGCCCATCAAGCTGCAGCATAGTGTTGAGATATGCTTTTACATCCACATTGCTCAAAAAGGTCAGTTCTGAAGAGACTTCAAGACCCAGCTGAAGCTGTGGCTAACAGGTATGGGAATTGTAATACAACTTTTTTTTTTTTTTTTTTTTTTAAGAAAGAGATAACAGTGATTAAGTATGAAGCCTGGCAAGCAGGTTACCATCCTTTTTGCACATACACATTAATTATCCATGATGTGGGCTGCCTTCATTCCTGCCACCGGCTCTACACAGGCTGTGTTGGAACGCCATGTTTCCACTTGTATGGGATACAGCTGTCCTGCTTCCCAAATGAAATTCAATACATGAAACCAGTTCTGCCTGTCAGCCACAGCATACACAAGATCCCAAATGGTTGTAGGATAAATGTATTTGGATATTGGTGTTAACTTGTAATCCTCAAAACTGTTGGTGTCCGGACCACCTCAACAACTGGTGCATTTTTCTTGCAACACTAAAAAGAGACCAAGAGCAAGCACCACCTAACCAAGTTCTCTGATGTCCTGAAAAAAGTTGTAACTGCCAGCTCTGTGGACTGGTGGGATCAGGGAAGAACCCAAATGCAATACCCTTTCTGCACCAGAAAAGAAAGCTTCCCCTAGGCAACAGGGGCCCTTCTTCTTCTTCCTCTGCTTACTTTGGCTGAGAGTTAAATGAAATCTCCCTGCCAGCTGAGCCAGCCTTTCAGAGAGGGACAAGCAGAGGACACTGTTACAAGAGACAGGCTGGGGAGCAGCAGCAGCTCTGTAGGAGCTTTAGGGTCTGAAAGAGCAACTGGTTCCTCTCCAGCAGCAGCTGAGCAGGTAAGAGGTGCCACAGCCAGGCTCCCTCTTCCTACACCAAAGACATCCAGTTCTGCCACCATGCCCTGGCCAGAGAGCAGCCTCAGAGCTTCCCAGGGGAAGGTGGGATGCCAGCTGGGCTGAGCTGAGCATCAGAGGTACCCTCTCACAATTATCTTAAGTTTAAAGCTCTGAAAGGGGAATGTCCATTTTGGTCTACCATCAAGTCTTCAAAGCTTCTTGTCCAAATGGCTTCTTGTGAAGGGAAGCAGGGCATGAGACTTTGTTCATTTTCTGACCCATGAAAAAGAGGCGTTTCAGGAGTAATAGGCTAAGTGGAAACACTTACTAGAAATGGGGTTTATTTGGTACAAAGATCTATAAACACAGATCAGATTACTAAACCCAAAAGTTTTGACATGTTATCCAATCTAAAAACTGCCTTAGCAAGCAATAGCTGGAGGGCTTGCTTCAGGAAACACCTTATTTTCCTTCTTGCTTTCTCTACTATTTTTTTTTATAGAGAGGTTCACTGTCAATGAAGATCATCATCTTGCAATGTGTAATCAGTTCCTCATAGGAAGAACACATAGGGAAAAGACAAAATTAGGGTTTGCTCTCATCAGCCACTATTGCTTCTTTGCTTCCTCCAGTACTGCCTGGAAACCCATTGTTTCCAAACAGTTTCCATGGAGCAGCCTTTCCTGAGATTCCAAGTCCAATTCCTCCTCCTCCTATTCATATGGCTGCATTCCTCAGTTAAAGGAAAATGAGATAAGAAGTGGGGAAAAACATTTAAGGTCTGCTTTCTCTTTCCTTTCTTCCATCCCTTTCCTTAAATGTTCATATGCATATTTATCATGATCTACATTGTCTGAAATCACTTTCCATATTCACAAGATGGTCCTCACAATGCATTGGTTCCTGTTTGATTTCTTTTGCTTCATTTTACCTCGTGAGCCATGAATTTAAGTCATGGGAAACACAGTTCTTACATTGTCCTTGACGGAAGCACAAGTTTCAGTATACTTCATGAAGATATTTTATTCAATTTTACCCCTTTCTCAATCAGATGCTTTAAGGAGCAATGTACAGTAAGTAGCAACTATTCACAGCAAATACCACTGAAGCCATGTCAGAAATGAAGTATTTTTTTTAAAATTACAAGCAAAGGTCAAGTGAAATCTAAAAGTTGCATTACATATTACAATTTGATAAAATTAGGCTCTGTTTAACCGTGGTGGGAAGTAGACTTCAAAAGACACGATATTTATTTATGGCATGGAGATATTTACCATAACAGTACCTTAAATTGGACTCTTTAGGACAGTATCAGTCTGTACAACGCTATAAAATATGCATAGCATAGGGAAGCGTGTGCTTGTTAAAATGTTCGATCCTTCTGCTGAACTGGAGCCACCTAACATTTGAGTTTCTTCTCATTAAGTGACCAGTTAACCTTCTTTAAAGTAAAATACTCAAACAATTTTTGCAAAGTGTACACTAAAGGTAACAATTGCAGCTTTCCAAATAATCATTGGTAACAGAATACAGTAAATTGTCAGCAAATTGCCAAAAGCAATGCCTTTCCTTCAGGGAACAGGTAATCATTTCCTTGGGTGAAGAAATTCAGAAGGTCCAAAGATTCATTCTTCTTGTCATCAGTAAGAATTGATCATGTCTCATTCATGCTGTCATACAGACTGTCCCCAAACTTTCACTTCCATCAGGCACTAAACAGCTCATGAGAGAACAGAAGTGGAATGCTTAAGATAACTGCCTCAAAAAAAAAAAATATATATATATTTACTAGTCTGGTATCTCAGTGTTTTCAACGACACATAGCTTTTTGCAGGCCCAGCCATTTTCTAACTGCTACTGCCTAACTATGTGTGAACTATGTCAGCATCTCCACACAACAGAAAGTGCCTTCCTGGGCCCCTCGTTTTTCCCTCTTGGTAACTCACACACAGAAAGAGTATCTATACTTTGTGCCATGTTTCCATCAGAGCAAAATCATCCCTTTTCTTTCTGAGACAGAGCAACTAACTAACACGAGGGAAAAGGGAAGCTTAGCTATCAAGGTTTTTTGATTTAAATAAGCAATCCTAAGTCAAGCACAGCTTGAAAATGACTGCGCAGTATTAACATTTAGATAGAGAAAACTGGGATTCCCTACTGCTCCCAGGGACCTTTCTCCACCAAGCACACAACACAGACGGAAAAAAACCTTAAATATAAAACCAAAGTCTTACTTCCTTCAATGTGAGCCTGTGGGTTCTTATAGAGATGTTCAATCCGGCCTGTGTTAAAAGAACTAGACCGACGAACGATGCCATGCACCTGGAGATTGAACAAGGGAAAATACAAAAGGAGAGTGGTAAACATTAAGAGGAAAGCGTTCATCACCACCACTCTTTTCATATACATAGACCCAACCCTGATATCAGGTAATCAGAGATTGTCTCTATTCCTAAAGGTAGACAGTTAACCAAATCATAACAAAATTCTTGGAGATGTGCTCTGATGCGTTTATATTAATTTTAGTACCCATGAGTGGTTTCACATTCTCCCTTGCTGACACCACTAGCAGCCCCAGCATCACATACAGTACAGAAAACACACTGAATTGCCCTAGAGGACCATCTCCTAGTGAGCGAGACTTGCCAGCATTACTGGAGTTGGAGAAGCAATATATGAATCTCAAGATAACCACTTCTCCCTGGTTGCAGAGAAGTCTCTCTGGAACCTGAGATTATGGGCATGGAAAAAGCCAGCAGCAGGAGATGGGGCTAGGGAAAGGAGAGAGGGGGCAGAGAGAAGAAAAGGAACACAAGAGGAAAGAAGGGGCAGCAGCTGCAAGGCCCAAATACATTTTTAGAAAACAGCTGTTATGCACTTTCTGGGGTGTTGGAGGCACAGCCAGAACAGGCAGTGCTGTTTTGTGGACCTCATGAGTCAGTGTTCTCCAGTGGGTTACGAGACACTCAGGCAAACCTAAGGCTGAAACACAGGTTGGGAATTTCCTTTAACCAGCCACGATAAATAAGTTGGTGAAAAAACCCACACTGGTTCTGACTAACATTAAAGAAAAGCCCGTCTGTGTCTAACACATTAGAGAAATTGTTCAAACACTGATCCTGTTTCCTCCTTATGTAAGACGGTCGGATGCCTGCTGCCAAAATTCACATTAGTTTAGGTTACCAGCTGCTGAAGTTGTGCTTGCACAAGTGAAATCAAGCTTCTGCATCTGACTGTCCTCCACTCTTCCCTGCCCTTTATTTCTGAAAGTGATCTCTTATACTTTGATGCATCCTACACTTGGTTGGGTTGGGTCATCACTTTGCTCTCTCGCTTCATGTTAACTTGTACCTGCGAGAATATACCAGCAAGAACAGGCAGTTTTGGGTCTTAGTTTGGTTTTGTTTGGGGATTTTTGTTTTACACATAACACAAACTACAGTCACTGACACAGAAAACACTATCTATTCCATCTTAAGTCTGAAACTTAACTGAGTAAAAAAGATATGCACAACCACAGAGTGAGACCAGTTTGCTGCTTTAAGAATGACGTTTTGGTGGCAGGATCTCTAACAGCTGAATAGCTTTGTGTTTACAACTTGCAAGTCACATTTATGATGCCAGTTTCCTTGCATAAAATCTTGTGTGCCCAGCCACACGACAGGCTCACAATGTACCTTGCTCTACAATTCAAATGCTAAACTTCCCACTACTGAGTAAAATATTTGTATTTTGAGGATCAATGGGGAACTAAGAAACATGGTCCCCCAAAAGTAATTTCCATCAAATAATGAATTTATGCAGATAAATTTTCAAAGTTATGTAGTTAAAAGCCTCATCAAAATAACTATTTATAGAATGTGTGGAAAATTTACAGGGACATAAGGTTTACAGAGAAGCACTTTCAAAAAGACACTTCCATAACAACTTCACTTTTGCAAAAGATGTTGGAAATATTTTGAGTACTCAAATGAACATCTGTTTTTGCTGAGTAAAAATCAGACCTCACGGTTTTAAAGCATCAAACTATTCTAAAGGAAGCTAACTGAAGTGCTCTACAACTCTTCTAGCAAAATCAAATATTTTGGCTTAAAGTCCTGATGATAGACTTCTTGAGCTCTCAATTATCTATCTCCAAATGGAATCATGCTGAAATTCAAGTTCATGCAAATGATTGACTAAAAAGTCAAATCTTGCTAGCTCAAAGCTTGATGAAAGATTGTGATTGCAAGAGCTTTGTGTCAGCTGAATGACTGTGATATGAACATTTGACCAATGAGATGTACTAAACACAATCACACCAGGACTTCAAAAAGTTTCAGCAAACAAACAAGACCCTGTTGCATCCAGCAATAACAAGAAAACATATAAACCCAGCTTTTTTCTTGTCTTTTTTTTCCCTCCCACTCCTTTTTCTGGTATGCACATACAAGAGAAAGAAAATCTGCCAAATGCTTAATCCATGACAGCAATATTACCGTAAAAAAAACTGATGAAAGGTACCTTTGTCTGCATGGGACAGGTGAAATGCAAACTTTGTGACAAGCCAAAATGTGTGCAAACTGGTTAATCTAGTTAAGTATGTAAGATCAGTGAATTTTTCTCAACAGGGATTGATCTTTAAATAGACTGAAATTTAAAAAACTTAAATGAACCATCTTAGTTAGGGAGGCAGTACGTTATCAAGTCTACTCTTGTGTTCACTTATTCAGGAACAGAAGTCCCTAACTGGGAACACAGGAATGAATTCCAACAAACAGATGGAGAGTTGAGGAAAGAAGAAAAAACCCTTTACCCAATTATTGTAACCTTTCCGTTGTGGAAAGGGTTATATTTTGTTTTAATTGAAGTTAGCAGTTCTCAATTCCTTTGTAGACTAGGAAAGAGTATGTGCTTTTGCCTTTAAAGTAGCAGAAGCAACCACAATGATATCTCTCTTCCCCAAATGAAATGGAGAAACAGTAAAAATAATAGATTTACAACACTGAAAACCAACCACCAATAAGCAGATCAATCAAGTAAGCAAAAGAAAGGATGGTATAAGCAAGACAAGATTGGCCACATTCAAAAGCATGGAAAGCAGAGACTAAGAAGAGACTTCTAAGCTATGAAGCAGTATTACAACAGAAGTAATAAAATCCAATCTCAGAATGAGCATTAACTTTTACTAAAACCCCAGAAAATAATACATTGTGACAAGATTAATTTGACCACCCCTTTCCTTCCATTATCATACATTTTGGAAGCCTCTTTCACGACTGAGAAGGCAAACATTCTCACATATATGCCCACAACAGTTCAAAACTATCAAACCACACCATAATAATGGGATTGCTTCTTTGGTGGGCCACAGAAAAGACTATTTTGCCAGGGAAAATTATGCAGTGAGAAGGAATCAAACTCCCTTTATTTTAAGTAAAATGTAAATGAAAATCATGTGCTAAGCAAGAACACAATTAATCCAAGAGAAAGGGTTGAAAATAACACTATCAAAGTATATTTTTGGGTTTTGGGGTGGGTTTTTTTTGCTTTTTAAACAGAGAAAGCAAAATGCAAGGTTTTAATTGCTGAAGTATAACTGCCAAAACAAAAGGACCTTTGGGCGGTGTGTGTGTGCGTGTGTTTGTGTGAAGAGAACAAACAAGAGATTCTTATTCCTTTATGTGGTACATTGCATCATAAATTATTCCCTAATTCCTTACAGTTTTGGCTCACACAGGTTGTCGCTTATCTGAGTTGGCGGGAAACATGCAAAGCAGCTATACCCTGAGGAGAAGAGGGAATCCACCAGTGGACGTTAGATGATAAATAGTACAATAAGCTGGCATGATTACAGGCCATGTTGCACATTCCTCTCCGGAGTTTTGATTTGTTATCTGGGGCTGGAGTGGAAAACATACACAGAGAAGGACAGAAGCAGAGGAAGCTGGAGCTGCAGCATCCAAACGACTCCATCAGCCCGCAGCCGGTCACCGAGTCACTCACCTCGTAGCCTTTTTCCAGCAGGAACTCAGCCAAGTACGATCCATCCTGGGAAGAGTAAGATATAGGAAAATGTTAGAAACACAGTGAATGGGCCTGGGAGATTTGCACTGGTTAAGGTCTCAAAAAAGGGAAGAAAAGAAATATGCAGTGAGTTGACCGGGTTAACAAGCATATACTTTGATTTCTCCAGATTTATACGCTGACCCAAAAATACAACAGACTCTTTTTGGTTAATTTTAGATTAAGAAGCAGTATATTTTAAGATAACTTACTTACAAATGCTGGTTGAGAACTACTCTCTTGAATCTCTTCCCAAGCTCCATTATGAAGTGCCTGGGGACATCTTTCCAAAATATCCTAACCACAGTTATTGAATTTGAACCATTTTGGAGATAGGGAAGGAAAAACATTCTAGAAAAATTGGTGCAAGCTTGGCATACTCCGCAAACTGACATGCCTCTGTAAGCACTGTGTCGCACTCACATCTCCCCTGCACACACGCTTCTTCCACAAGCCTTCTGAGGGCAGCAATAATTCTGCCTGCCTGACCAACCGAGTTTTCAAAAACATCCATAGCACACCCTATATTTATACTACAGAATACAAGCCATTTTCACATTTTATATATCATTGAGGGTTGAGAGTTTGGGTTGTTTTGGTTTGGGGTTTTTTTCTTTCTTTTCTCTTTTCTTCCTTTTAAATCCTTGTCAAACTTAAACTCCCAAAAAGCAAATACTTCAAAACACATGCTAGCACATGTTTTCCTGAAATAAGATGATTTTCCTGGCATCACTGTTGCCAGGATTACCAAACACAGTAAGTCATATTATCCTTATAAATGTGTATGCACCATCACAAACCCAGCAAAGCTTACCCCTCCAGAAGAGTGCTCGCTAACCAATTCCGTAAATATTACCCATGCCCAAAGAGTCTGCATCTTTTCACTGACTTTTTGAACTTGTTCCTTTAATATGTGAGAGTATTCCCCCACAGTTAACTGACTTCCCACGTAAAGACCATTAAAATATGAGATGCCACCTATACTTACAAGCTTAAACTCTACTATGGGGATCTACTCTGCCGTGATCATGGCCAGAGACACTGAAGTGCAAAACTAAACAGACATTTCTTTGGTACCCGATTCTCCTTGGTTGCTCAGTCCACTAAAATAAATATATAAATGTATAAAAAGGAGGTGACAGTGGGAGACCCAAAAAGTGCAAAGGAGATGAAAAAAGAAAGGCTGTGATTACTTAGGAAGCTGATGGGAAACAGACTTGACTAGGATTGAACCCTGTCAATAAGGTCTTGTTCTTCTCACCCAGGCCATTGCTCAAACTTTCCAGTCGCCCTGGAACATTCTGCACCAGCAGTGGCACTCACTTCCTCTGCACTTCCTTTCCAGGTCTATCAAGTGATAGGGCTGGGCTTTACAATGAGTGGGAAACAGGCAGCAAGTGTGAAAGCTACTGGTTTCTGGCTCTAGCACAGCACAGCTGATTTACTGTCTGGTAACTGCACACAGTGCAGGTTCATGCTGTCCTGCACTGTGATACCATATCACACACAGCCCCCAAGTTTCACGTTTCCCTTCCTTTTCTTTTCAGTACAGCAGCTGTCAATGCAAATGGCAATCAGAACAGTGATCAAAGTGTCAAAGAGTGTGCAGCTTGTAAGGATAGTATGGTTTCCATCTTTTCCTAATGAGGTCAAGGAGTAAATATTAAGCTCTATAAAGTGATTTAAGCCTTTATCGATAGGAGACTGCATTATTCACATAGATTCTATTCTCAAAGCTATTGATTTCCATTTATACTACAACCAGAGCTTTGAAGATTCAGGAATCACTAAACCAGGAAAGGAATATTACAGGAACTAGGTGTTCAGCAACAAATTTTAATTTTTGTTAGGGTTAGCAGATTTTGCTTTATTTGAGCCACATGCTGCCAACCATATCCATTCCTCGTTTGCATCTGAGTAGGCATGGAACCAGCATGAAGTGCACGACTTGGGTCGATCCATGAAGTTGGGCACTGGGGGGCAAGGTCTTCCCTTTTGTAAGAAAGGCTTATAGTGACCTTGATCCTATTTCACTGAATGTTTTACCCCAAGACTATAGGTCTAAATCATATCCTCTCTAATACTGAAAAAAGCCAATACCAGCTTAGGTGGTGGTGAGCACATGCAATCAGCAAAGCATTAGTACACCCGGCATCCAATCTGATCATTGAGGGTAGCTACAGGTACCCTGCTCCCCCTAAGTCAACCACAAAAGCAAGGTAAAAAAACATAGTCCATACAGATGAGAGTGCTTGGTTACTATGCTCTCTGCACTGGGCAATATGCTATTCTACTTTAAAAGTGTTGGCACATTTGAGAGCTTACTTTTGCTAACATAAAGTACCCAGTTACTGCTATTCAGTTTATAACAAATCAACAAAACCTTAGAAGACAGAAGTAGGTCCCTTTGACTGTGGCCAAAACATCAGTCTTAAAAGAAAATAGCCTACAAACTGCCTTAAGTAGGACTGCAATGAGACCTGACTCTGCACAGATATGTCAGACCAGCTTGAACGATCAAAACAGTTTAAAGAGACTGATTAAATAAACCACCTCAGTTAGAACAGTTCCTCATCAGCACACTGACACATCAGACTTAAAGAATCACTACGCTGTCTTCAGCCAAATAGTAGTTTGGAAGCACATACAAAGAATGATACTTCAGCTGGCTTCCAAGACACAGCAGCAGGTTTCCAACTGCAGCTGCCTTACAACATGTCTGTAAAATTCCCAGACAAAAGAAAACAGTCACATAAACTAGAGTGAGACAACTTTAGGATGCAATATTTTATATTTAATATAGTAGTTAATGTCAAGAACTTCAATAAGCTTTGACACACTATCAAAGAAAACCTTTTCCAGAGTGAAGAAATTGAGACATAAACAAGAGTTAGACAGTGCTTTGCCACAAATACCTAGAATAAAGTATCAAGTCTGACTTGATCCATGAGCAAAGAATAGGATCATTTATACAGAAAATTGAAAACAAGTGGAAATAAACAGCCTGTTTAACAATCCAAATCTCTTTTATTTTGCACTGTTCTACACAGGGAAATTCCATTTGCAACAGGCTGATTTTGGATTTATATTGCCACATTCAGAGCAGGCTGTAAAAGCAAGCCCAAATGCAAGACATCTTTGTCTTCTTCCTTTGACATGGCCAGTTCCAACATCCTTCTGCAGAGTTCCTGGATTCAAGAACTAGATTATGCCCTACCTGAGCAAGCGTAATCTAGAGAAGGAGGCTCCCTCTTCCCCACAGCTTCCCTCTGCTAATAAGGAGTGGAAGAATGTACTAGATGGATGAAGAAACAAGAGAAGAGAGACCAAGAGGAAGAAGAACAGGGTTCTTATTACTATTCCTAGACCTGCAGGTGAAGTATATGGAATGCTTTTTCAGAAGGAGGGAAAAGGAATTAAAAACCTAACACAAGTGATGCAAGTATATTATGACCATAACATAGAGGAGAAAGGGTTCCCATCGCAGGGGGGTAGTATAAACATTTGAGAAGAAACATCTCTGCAGTACAGTGGTAAAAATGACACTTCCCTACAAACATGCAGTGTTAGGAAATCCCAAAGTCATGCAAAGGATTGAGAAATCCTGCTGCAACATCCCTAGAGAAACCGTCCACCAACAGCCCATCTCTCTACTTTCAGAAATAACGGAGCTGCTAGTACCAGAGTCCCAAAGCTGACTCCCAGCCACAAGAGACAAGGTGACTTGAAAAGTACCACTTCATCAGATAACACAGCAGGGAAGAGAGCCTGACTCTGCTGTCTCCCAGGCTCCTCGTGCCTGCCCATTTGCAAATGCATTAGCCATAAAGCCTGAGAACACAAAAATGCAACACACCCACTGTCAGATGCACTGTTTGAGGGAGGTGTTGGTTTTTTGATATTTCTACAGTGGGCATGTATGATGAAATATCTGTCCGTTTGCTACATACTTATAGTTCTGCTCTGCACTTCTGTGTGTATAACCAACCAAAGTTGGTTATACTTACAAAATTCAATATTGAGTAAGGCTAGTGTCATGCCCTTAGGAATAACACCACAAAGGTGAGTTATGGAATTTCAAACTATAGATGGTGTCAATTATCAAGGTCATTCATAGTTGTTCTAAATTCCGTTTGAACTACAAACTATAGCTGTGCTCTGCTGAAGTTAAATTGATACGTTAATCTGTTTGGGAGACAGTGCATGGAGAGAAGAGGCACACATTCAGCTGTAGGACATGGGTTTTATTTCTTAAAGGGATCTTTCTGCAGTAACATCGCCAACAGTGCACTGTCAACATTTTCATTTAACCTTGTTTGAATGGTTTATACTTCCACTGAAATATGCAGAATCAGTGCCACTAGTAGCCTTGCACAATAAATGGTTGCTTCACCAAATTTTAAACTTTTGCATAGCTATAAGCTAACACTATTTCAATGACTTAAGCCGCAGTATGGTGACAGATCTTTTGAAGCAGGGAACACACACCACTAAAACAACATCTAAATGATTTTAGTAACAATCCATAATAACAACTATTCATTTTTTTGTAGCACTCGAAAACAGCTTTCATTCAAAAAAAAAAAAAATTATTCAAGAGTGTAATACAGTGTAATGTTATTTTTGCTGAAAAATGCATACTTCTAATCATTTCCAGTGATTTACAGAGGAAATCAGTAATTTTTTGCAGCTACTATAAACAGAACAGTGCTGCACTTTGTCTCAAGTCTTCAAGGCAACAGTCGATGTAAAGCATTAAAGTGTTCATAAAAAATTCTCCATACTGAAAAAAGGAAGAATTATGAACTCTGAAATGTTTAACTGATTTATTAAAGCTGCCACCCTCCAAATGCAGTAGCTATTTTGCTATTTTGATTTGTGTTCTGGCCAAGTAAGAATAGGAAAACAAGTGTCCTTTTGTTCCTGCAGTCAAAAGAAAAAGTCAAAAGGCAATAAATGTTAAAAAAAAATTAATCTTTGTTTTAAAACATACCCCACTTAAGGGTTTTTGCAGTGCATTAACTGCAGTACAACAAAAAATATTAAGCATGAAGAAAAGTTATGATTAGCAGCAACAACAAAAACGTCCTAATTACATTACTGTGCTCTTTTTCAATTAAGACTTGTTCAAAAGTAAAAGAAAAGCCCAGTTGCTTTGGAAAAGTGAATCACCCTGTTATTTCCTAGTCTGAGCTCCATCTGACCTCATACGCTATTCCACTGGTAAACTATTAAGTTATATTAAGAGCTGCAACTGCAGTTACAGACAACAGCAACAAGTTTTTCTTCCTTCCTCCCTCCAGTTATCTTTATCCAAAACAACATTATTCATCATCAATATTTATAGCTATTCTACCGTGAACCTTAGCACAGACACTTCATCTAAAGAACAAACCTCTGTACCACACTAAAGCCAACATGAACAGAATAAACATAATTCAAATTTCCTCCTTACCATTAGGAGAGGCAACCAGTTATGAGATTTGGGTTAACTTAAGCCAACAGTACGGTATGTCAGTGCAATGCTGTTGATTTTTTTGAAGTGTTGGTATTTTAAATTATAAAATCTTCAGTTTAAAACAAATATTATATTCTACAATAATCAAACAGCTTGCATCTATCACACAAAAAAACCCCAACATCTCAGCTTGGGAAAAAAAAGTTACACCATCAAACTGAGTACATTAAAGTTTTTTTCCTGATTGCAGGAACCTGTGACACAATGTGTTATTTACAAATACACTTACCGCAAATTTCCCAGTGACAACAGTCAGGTGCTCAACAGCTTTTTAGAAAAACCTAAAAAACATGCTCCTAAACTCTCAGGCGGTGCGCTCCAACATTCAAATACTCAAAAGAACTACTAGTTTTCAGATATGTCCAAAGAACTATTTTTATAAAGAGAAAAAGTATCAGTAGAGAACCTTTTGAAGATGTTAAAGAACAAGCTTTTTCTGAATGCATGTTATAAGCCATAATACATTCCTTTGTTCTCCATATATGAATGGTTTGTTTTATATTAGCATACTGCAGACAGTTACGAACTCTGAATTTGAGAGAAAACCTAGCTATATTTTTCTGTCTCACTAGTGAAACCACAGGGATTGAAGAAACGTGTCTATAAACATGAAAATGCAAATCATATGGACAACAGTCCACAAGAAAATTAAAACCTCTACTTACAGTGTTTGTAATGGGAAATCCGTAACAGTTTTAAAACCCACAAGATGATTGTTTTGCCCATCCCTATTTCCTCCTGCTTTCAAAAAGCTACTGGTATTAGATGGTCTTCTACCTTAACCGAAATAGTAACAGCAGCTCCAATCAGCAGCAGCTATAAGCATTTTGGACATGCCCATCCTTGAGTACCCAGACTAACCCATCAGCCGACTCACACTGCTGCAGCCCGCTCAGAGGGAAACCCCCTGCAGCAAATGCAGACTCACCCCAAACACTACCCAGTGGCAACCCAAACACACAGACAGAACCTAGTTGCATGGAGCAAGGAAACCAGGAAACCCAGGACTAAGCTGCAGGACACACTCTCAAAAGAATGATTTTGACCTCAAAATTTGAAAGTTCAGAGTTGCCACAAACCAAAAGGCTCAGAAATGGTTTTGGGAGAAATACAGTGTCTGTTATGTATAAGATAGATGAGTAATTTCGTGAAGTGACACCAAGAGGAAAACACCAAACCTTAGCATGCCATCTTTACCTGTAACACTCTACAGAGGAAAACCAAAACAGAAGCAGTAACACGGCTATTACTGTAACTGGGGAAGCCACCTGAATTTATGACCGTAGCTCAACACACATCCTACCAGAAGTAATGGACCTACCTCACTCTCAGACAGAGCTATGTGTTTGGTTTTGTTGGGGTTTTTTTGGTTTTTTGTTGGGTTGGGTTGGGTTTTTTTGCCGCAGCAGCCTACTACAGCTGCTGAGGTTAAAGCTGCTTTCACCATTGTAGCACCAGCCTCTCACACTGATGCTCAGCAGGCTCTCTATGACTGCTGCTCAGTGTCTGAGTTTACCTGACTTGAAGTTTAGCCCAAGACATTGTTTCCTAACAGGGTGCAAGGTCAGTTATTTGAGAGAAAACAAAATAAACACTGCACGTACCATCTTGTTTGCATGAGACCAAAGCCTAATGAAGAAGAGGTACATGACTGTAGACAGGGAAAAAGCTTTTTTAATTCATTCTTCTGTACTCAGTGTACATATGGACATAGCAGTTTAGTCTGAAAAATTATTTTCTTTAGAGAAACACAAAACCAGAAACAAAGCATATTCCAAGTGGAGTAGAAAAGCAATGGACAGTAAGGCAGCTTTTATTTTCCTTAAATATTTGCATGGTTAGAAATTTGAAAATGCAGTCAAGAATGCTTGATTGGTCTGTTGGAGCTTTAACAGTTTCAGTCTTGCAATATTTGTTGGGTGGAAAAAAAGGACTTATCCTGCAATTATATGGTCTGCAAGTCATGGGAGCAACCACTCTGTTTCCCAGACAGTTGAAGTTCTAGGACAAAACAGCTTGTGTTGCAACTGATCACTAGTCTCTTAGCTAGTGCCTCTCCCAGTCAGCATGGTGGGAGCCCAGTTTTTACTGGTCTGGCATCTACTGAAGCACAAATAGTTTTTTCAGGAACTCTGCTTGTTTATGCAATTCCCATCTTTGCATGTCGAGATAACATGTCACAATTTCCAATTTTCAATAACAGAGGTGTTTAAAAGGTGGCCCCCAACACTTTCCACATAGTTGTGAATATTCAGAGTGGCGAAGAGACCAGCAAGCCTAAGTGTGATCATCATCCCAGAGCTCCAGGCAGCTCAGATTTCTCTTTACACCAGGAAGGGATACAATAAGAATAAGAAAACAAAAACCAAAAACACACCACAAACCAAACACCCTATCACACCAATAAACTTCCTGATATTTTTGCAATGGAATAGAAAAGGAAATATCCAATTGAAATTTCAAAACAAACAAAAAACCCACAGAAATCCCAAGCTAAACTCTTGTGAAAGAGTATCAGTATTTGGAGCAAAATGTTACATTTTAAGTTACTCTCTTTACTTGGCTATTTGTACCATCTTTTCTTCAGGATAAACTGAAGAAACAGTAACAGGAGAGCTCTTCAGAGCTGCTCCCTGGTGTTCACTCTACACAACGTGCTCTTCTTCCCTGCAACAGGAGTATGTTAGGTACTTTGATTCCTAAATAAAGCTAAACACCAATTCATTAGGGGGAAAAAAAAAAAAAAAAGTTATAGGAATCTTAAGATGACAAGTACTTCCTATTCCTTCCAAAACATTTTCCTCACCAAAAAAAAAAAAAAAAATTCTGATGAAACAATTAGCAAAGTCAAAAACACCATCTACAAAGATTTGAATACAATGCTTTTAACCAGTTTTTCCAAAGATAACACTTGCCAGAATTCCATGTTTCGCAAGGTTTTTATTATGCCCAGAATCAGCTTCACATTTTGTTCAATATTTTTAAGCAAGACTACACGTGCCTACCTTCCTCTGTAAGCAAAAACAACTGTTAGTGAAGATGCTTAACTATATAATAACTGCACTCATGTTCAAAACATTTCAGTATAGATTGATTGAAATTGGACATTAGACCTGATACCTCTGTTTTATGTGGCCGCTCTTGCTAATCAAGCACTCCAGTGCCACATGGACTGAGCTTCCTGGTGGCGAGAAGCCAAGCAGGATAAGGATTATCTAGGCGACAGCAAAAGGATGCAGTGTTTTTTCAGAGAAGGTTGCAGAAGGTCATCCTTATATTTACAGATACCATACAATGCCTTGTGTACCCAACTTCACAGCTTTCCCTTGTCAGCTTCCAAAGGGGGAAAAAAACCCACCCAGTTTCATTAATTGCCAAGGTTCTTGTCTGAGGGGAACTAGAAAGGGAAAGCGAGCAATCATGTTTGCTTATCCTATCTGTCAGGAACAGGATTTGGAATAGACAACTACTACAAAACCACCAGCACAATACTCATTCCTTCAATTCATACAGTATTAAAAACCACTTGCAGTTTGGGTTAGCAATAACCCCTTGTATCACCTACAAGTGCAGTTATCAAAAGAATTCTTTCAGCTAGCTAGCTTTCATGAACAGCTTCCTAATTAAGATTAGGACAGAGCTGTATCAAGGTAAAGCAACTGTATGGTTTAAGTATTTCCACATCATTTTTGTTGACATGAATGATGCAGTTTTGCATAGATCTCCGAAAACAGAAGAACTATTTAAAACTTTCACAAAGAAGCCTTTAAGAAGCATCAAAACAAATTACTTTAAAGAGCTTGTCACCAACATTTCTTACTTTAACTTCTTTCATTTGCTGTTCCACAAAACCTGAAACCAGTTAAATTTAACTGACTTTACAAGCTGTGGAGAGACTGAGTACATAGGACACATTTTAGTCATTTTTGTCTACATTTGTAGTAACTTCCTCTAATCTCAAGGTTTCTTTGCAGTTCGTTTGAATCTCTTTGCAACCTACCAACTACAGGAAATACTAAGGAAACCTCCCTGTCTCTCTCACTTTGCAAACTGTTCTGTTACATTTATTCCTGGTTACGTTAATAACAGCCTAACAAAGCCAAACACCACAGTATCACAATGTTATTTGTTTAAAATTCATAAATTCTCTAATTGCCAAGAGACACGAGGGTACACTAACTGATCCAACAGCAGTTCTTACAAAAAGGCAAATGCAAAGGAAATAATACTGAGTTTTTACTAGAAGCATCACTGGCACTTAAAACTGGCAACATCCTATCTTTTTTAAGAAACACTTAAAATTTCCATAGCAGGCACCGGAAGCGAACTCTTGATTTTGTTAATCAAATATAAATGTAACAGCAAAGGGCAAGAGGACCTCCTTTTCAGAAACGTGGGTACTCAAACCGGCCCTTTTCTTTGAACAAAACATTAAGCCCCCAGGAGAAGATTATCAGATATGTGCATACATAAGCAGTTCATGAAATTAATATGTTGGTCTTCCTTTTAATGATATTAAGAAGTACAGATTAACACCACCACGCAACTGACTATTTGGAATGGTCTTCATGCTTTGTATTGGCAAGATTCACCTGCCATCTGGCTTTTGCCGGGGCTGAGCCAACACCCCCAGGAAATAAGGACAACAGATAGAAGTTGAGAAATTGCACCTTATACCTTATGAATCTTCCTAAATGCTTATCCATTGAATCACTACAATATGCTCAAAGTACACAGAAAGAGGAAGTTTCCATACCAAACTACATCACATACGGAAAACTAATTTGAGCAGCCCTTAAGGAGTTCTTCATCACCGCATCAACTAAGCCACTCTGCCTCAAACCATCTGTCTTCTCCCTCTGCCTCATTCTGAGGGAAGGGGCATCATTCATTTTCCTCCCATCCTTCCCCTTGAGGGTGATCCATTATTTGGAAAGCTTGAAGAGGCATCGTAACAGCACTGCTATTTAGGCACATGATTACATGACCTGTGCCCTGAGCAAACTATACTAAATGGTACCCTTTAGATGAGCATCCTTACTCTTTAGCGACTGACTGCATTTATTTAGGGGATGTGGAAATACACTGAACAAGGTCTCAAGAGTATTCGTGAATGTTTTTGTACTAGTGAACATGCTGACAGCCAGTAGGTGTACACAACCAGACAGGTAGCTTAACATCTCTACTATACCCTCACATAAAACTCTGCTTAAATGACACCACACTAGCAGGTATTCCGGAGGAAGTTATTTGATTTACTGCAACCCAGAAAGGAGTCTACAACAAACTGCTTTGAGACGATGGTAAAATTCCACCTTCAGGACCTAAAGCACCACAGCTACACCCCTTCCCTCCCTCTGAGGCCAGTCATGCTGCCTGACTCACACCGCTACATCTTATTCATTCAGATTTGTGTTTAGTACTGCAGTCATCCATGCCATCTGCTGTGCACCGACCATCCATATGCACAGCCAGTCCTCCAGCCACACACAGGCTGCTCCCATGGCAGGATTCCAAGTAAAAACTGTGGCTACGTGTTTGCACATCTTGTTTGTCAATATTGCTTTGTTTCTCCAAGAACAACTTGGCAGACTGACAGGCCAGAAGAGTGGTAGCCCATCCAAAGCTGCCTCTGTCGGCTGTATGCCTACACAGCAGTCAGCCACATGTTGCAACTCAAGTACTCCGTGCGTGTATCTGGATGACCTGTGACGGCAATACAAGCTTTTCTAGCTCTTTCAGAAAGTTTGCTTGTTTCTGAAGATGACAACAGTTCCAGATTCACAGGGAGAATATTTTGGGTTTTTTCCCCAGATATTTTACTCAAGACAACTGTTTACATGAGGGGATGTTCAAACTTCAAAGAAAATGTTTCCAGGTAGTCTCATGTACTTCTGTAGGGCAATCTCAACCTGGCAAACTAATTTAACCATCAAGTGACTAAAGCCTGCACCAGAAGTCAAACAGCAGAGGTGCCAAGGAGGGGGGCAAACAACTATAAGGACAAGCAAGCAAGGAGGGGTGCTTATCCTACTGAAGTGTAACAAAAATTTCTTCAGAATTACTGGGATGAGATCAGCAAAGGTTGAGCTTGTTACTCTCCTGCTGACATGCAGGAAAGGTAAAATTGCCAGTTGCAGTGAAAGCTGTGCAGATCTATTCAGACAGTAAGCATTACCATGTATTAATTTTGTTCTGCTACCTTCTTTAAAATGAAAGTATTCCCCCAGAAATGTTGGTGCCAGATACCCATTTACCCATTCTCAATGCATTTCATGCTATCAGGATGCCAAGCTATGTTTTACTCCATATACCCATGCTTACATACATATGATACATACTAGATAGGAGCTTCTTGCTAGTAAAAAGCATTTTATGTGACATTGCATATGAAAAGTTTTCCTAGTAGTTTGTTTACATAAAGGCAGTAGCTAGGCACTGCACTAGCTCTTGAACAGCAACAGGAATCATTTGTGCACAAACATTTCATGCAGGGGATCAAATGCATTTCTGGTCTATAACAATTCAGTTTTCATCCAAGGACACACAGAAATAAGTGGATATATTCCTCACTGGATCACTCCATACAGCTTAGTTACTTCATGCTTCATTGACGCAGAATCCAAATGATTGCATAGCATCATGCTGCTTCTTTCCTCCTTTCATGAAAGGTAGTAATTTGTAAACACTCCATTTATATTTAACTTTTCACATCAAATGAGGAGAAATTCACCATATTGAAACTCAGTGGTCCTAATTGTGTTTTTGTAAGGTGGTCAGGAACCAAGAAGCAGCACAGGGACTGGCAGCCCCAGATGTCCACAGGAAAAACAAACAGAACACCAGTTATGCACTCTAAAATAGAGTCTTCTCCATCTCCCAGTATTTATGCTTTCCTCAAGTCTTAGGAGTTAACAACAAGGTCAAAAACATCTTTGTAAGATTGTTCTTCACTTTTCCTATGCTTATTTACAACTTGAGGAAAATCTAACAAAAAATGCATCCTACAATGCAACTGGCTAGACTAGTAGTGAAAGATACTAAAAGAAAACCTTTCTTCCCTTTTTAATGCATAACAAGGCTGAGTAAAACAAATTACTGTTGCTGATGCCATGCAGTTAGAAGTGCAAATTGTAGAGTCCTTTCCACAATTTTTGTGTCATTCTCCTTAAAAGAACTAACGCTCTGAAGATGATTTAACAATAAAGATTTAGTTGCACTATCCCCTCTTGTTTAAAACACGCGAAGAACAGTCAGTCCTATGGGGCCTCGACTTTTGCCTCTGGCATGACTTGTGTTTGATCTCACCCAAGGAACTTAAATTCAGTTTTAAGTTGGTTTTTTTTTTTTTTTTATTGCCATAAGCATAAACTGAGTGATTATGCATCACTGCTTATAGAATACCCTCAAATACTATAGCAATACTATATGCAAACAGTCCTGAAAACAGGTATCGGGAATGAAAACTGATTAAAATGTGTATATAAGCACATGTCCCAGCAGAAATTCTTAGGCAAGCTTACCCTGTTGTTAGAAGGGAGAAGCAGTGAAGGGTTTTTTTAACTACAGAAATATTAATACGGCACATTCAAATGTGTTTTTAGCGAACAGTAATGAACAAACTGGTAAGATTGCTGGAAACAGTATGGTGGCTGCACCAGCACATCTTGAACTGAACAGATTTGCTGAAATCTGGAAGAGAAGCTTGACTAAAAAATGAAGAGGCTATTAAGGTAATATAAACCTTACCAGTCTCTATCAGATACACTGTCCGTGGCCCATTCAATGATTATTCCGCTAACTGTCAATTAACAGTGTTTCACAGGACCATTTTTAATTAACGCACAATTTTAATGGACTATTTCACTGACACTGATAATATTTTATAGATAGAGAATGGAAACAAGGACAGACCTATGGGGTAACCAGGTCAGGGAACAGTATTAAATCAGCCGAAAGGCTCAGAAAGAAACCTTCAGCTTCCCTGTCAGCAATCATCGAGTACATTGTAGAACAGCTGGCAAGACCTTCTATTGTATCTCATCACTTCTTTCTCTGGCCTTCTCCTTTATAAAATTATTTCCTCTTGGTATCACTAGACACACAATAACTGGGCTAAAAAATTAGGCTTGCTGTCTAAAGCAATCCTCCTACCTCTTTTCCCCATCTGGAGTTCAAACCTATATAGGAATATTGCAACATTTCTGGAGGGTTTTCATCGTTGTTTCTTAAAGAAAAGCTTCTTTTTAACTCTCTTATGAGAAAATTGTCAATACCCATGAATTGGGAATACTTTATTAAAATAAACCAGCGAGAATTTACATAGCTCTACTGCTATACATGCCATTGTACACTACATTTCCTATGCCAGTAAAAACAAACTTAAGGGCCTAGTTTATTACACACAAACATGCTAAATGTTATTACCAAAAGGGGAGGGAGAATAAAGAGAAGTTTAAGTATGCTAGATGCTGAACAGGAATGCCTTATTTTTAGAATTGTTCTAGTTCTCCAAGCTTTAAAGTGTCACATTTTGTGTTCACAGAAGGAGTTGTATAATACTTCAGTGAATTATGGTAAAAAATGTGATTGTATGAACTATTCAGTTTCTTTTTGCTTTCCATACGTTGCATAATTTACAAGAAAAAGACAACACAGAAGTAACGAGAAAGTTTAGAATCTATTTACAATGAATACTATTTTTTTTTACATAACTTTCCTGAATTGTTCTTAAAATTTCAGACCCATGGAAATTGTTTGCAGGGCTTTAATAAAAGAAAGGTTATATAAGTCCAGCTACACATTTACTGTTTTGGGAAAGGAAATGATCCAAGGTGCTTTAATTCAGTTATGACACCCAAAGATGAGATCTGCTGAAGGGTGAAAAACAGCTCAAGAATCCCTCAGAATTACCAAATTCTAGAACCATAACCACTTTTTTACTGATCCATGAACTACCGATGCACAAACATAATCTCTACTACAGAACATTTTATACACCAGATAACTACATTAACCACATTTTCAATATTTACTACAACTCTCCAGCAAAAATACTCCTAGTCGCTTGAAAAAGGGGGCTTTTATGTTACTATTAGTCTTTGAATGATCATTTCATTTCAACAAACTGAATGTAAGTGCCAAAAAAGTGTTTTAACTTTCCCTGTTACTGTTGAACAAATGAGAACAGTTTTAAATAGTACAGTATTCTGAAGCGGTACAAGTTGGTGGGGTGTCTGAAGGATACTAGCCTTAAAGAGACTAACGGAAAGAAAAAAGGAAGGGGACCTTTGCCTTGTTTTTTACTAACATGCAAAATCCTTTTATCCCCAAACCCCATGAACTAGTTTAGATATACAAATACAGTCTTTCAGACTGAAGGCCAGTAATTTTTCAATACTTACTTCATATTTCCCCAGAAATACTTCAATCCAGGATAATTAAAATTGTCTATCCACTTCTGGCTCAGAGGGAATACATTCCCTCAATTAAGAGGCAGTCTTAAGCAGGCAGAACAAAGACTAAAATCAGAACTTAGTCTCAACAGGTTCATACTCCAAGAAGAACACATTACTTTCAGATAAAGTAGTCGAATCTTTCCTTTCTGTTTCAGAGTATAATACAATGCTAGCATAACACTGGATCCTTCAGTACCACTGTAGGTTGAATTATTTATACGGACATAGGGTCCCACATGCTGAAATCTAGAACTAAAATTTCAACACCACTTCTTGCAACTTGCAGCTGAACAGCAGAGCACAGCCTTGGGTATCGCAGACATCACCAAGATCCAGGGATGGAAACGCAGAGCACAGCACAGTTTAACAGGTCTGTAGCAAAGGCGGCAAGTACCTTCCTGCAAGGCTTTCATCAAGACATCTGAAGTCATTAGTCTACTTTAAAACTTGAATAGACTTGACAAAAAGATTATCTCACATACCACGGAGAGTAAAACAGACTTTTAGAACCAATGTCAGATCACAGACCCTGAAAACACTTCCCAGATAATCTACTGCATTAAAAAAAAAAAAGATGTGCTCATTTAAAAGATGCATATGAAGGCCACACAACTCCATTTTGAAAGCAGAGAAACTTTCTTCAAGATCCCAATTTAACCAGTTACCTTCCTATTGTTCTACAGCTAGTTCATATCTTTATACTCAGGATTAATGGAATAACACAACAAAACATGATGATTCACCTGCAGGTAATCAATCAGCTACATCTTCCTTCATCTCATGTCAATAGCATTTGTTCTGTAGTTTGGGTGGGGGTTTTTTGTTTTTGGAGAGGTGGGTGTTTTGTGGTTTTTTTTTTCCTTTTTATTTTAAGCTCCTTTCCTTCACCAGTGGTAGAGCCTGGGCTGGAAAAGGTATCACTAGACCATGAGAAACAGCAATTCTTTACTGATGTGTCCCCAGAGCAGAAAATGTTTGGCTACAACTTGATGTGACACCTTTGATTTTGGCACGATATAACAACCTTTCAGTCACTGTTTGAAATTACAGGAAAACAATGTGCAAGTCAAAGTTTAGCTGTAAATTAACACTCACTTTAATAAAAAATAATTTTAAAATAATGACATCAGCTAAGTTACTCTTTTGTAGACATCTTCTCACACCTGCAAATATAAAAATACACAACAGATGTTGGAGAAAGAGGACTAACTTGATCCTCCCCCACCCCAACTGAAATATTGAGTTTCTACAGGAAAACTTCCACACTGTCACTCTGCTGCAAGCTGATTACATTCATCTCTTCTCTAAATGCTTGGTTGTGCTGGCATGTATATAAAGGAATCAAACTTGCACAACAAAACAGGTCTGAAAACCGTGCTACAGTTCTGCTCTGATTACAATATGAGAGAGGAAAACTGGAAGAGCAAAGAAGCTCTAACTTAGTGCAAAAGTTTTCCACTAATTTGGCAATTGATTAAGGAAATCAAAATACTGGATAGGTTCCAAAGAGAACTGAACTTCCAGTTTATAGCTGACAGTAATTAAAAGTTGGGTGGGTGGCTTGTCTTAGAAACCAGTGAAGAGGAGCCCACAGCTCCTGGATGTTCCTAGTAAACAACTGGTCAGCATTTAAGAGGAAGCCTCTTGTTTCCTCAATTCCTGCAGAGGATCGACTGACATTTCAACCTACCTGAACGCAGACTGACAGCAGAGATTGGTCTCACAGTAAAAGGGTTTTGGCATTTTATTGTGTGGGTTTTGTTTGCTTTTTTTAAAATTAAGAAAATCCTACGCAATACCATTGGTTTTCCAATTAACATACCACCCCAGGGACAATCCATACTTAAGAAAAATGAGGTGTTAATGGAGTACATCATACCAAATGCTCCCTTCAACCTTAATAGAGTAAAATTATTTTCAACTCCAGTAAATAAGCAGTTTGACTCAGCCATCATTTTTACAACGTAAAAAAATAGCATTCTTGTTATTGTAATCAGATTTGCATTGCATTGTGGACTTCTGCTTTGTTTTTTGGAGGTTTGGGTTTTGGGTTTTTTTGGCCCCTACCCCTAAGTAAAGTCAATGAGCTTCAGTAGAACTTAAAATAACCATTCCCCCTCCACAAAGGGAACGGGGTGGGGGGTGGGGTGGGGAACGACACACACCAAAAATTGCTCAGGTTACTGCCACTGGCATTTGCTAGAAGAATGTGTTTGCAAAAGGTCCTTCCAATCTTAAAATCTTTGAATCCAGGAATTATGACAAATTTGAAAGGAAACAAGTCATTTTTAAGAGACAGACAAAGGTTCACAGGCTCTAAATCATTAGTATCTTCCTTTTCTTTCCAAGCACTTGTATCATTTTACATGTCATGGTTCTCTGGTTCCAAACACTGACCCCTTAAACTACGGGCTAAACCACAAGAAAACTTGACATTTTCAACTTCCACTCTCCAATGCATGGTTTAAAGCAAGTATGCATAGTGCAGAAGGAACAGGGTATTAGTTTGAAATCATAAATTCCAAAATAATCACCCAAATGGGGAAAAAGCATCGAAGAGATATTAAACCCATTTCTAGCTACTCCTTTTTCATTCTGAAAAGGTACCAGAAGTATTTGAAAACAGCTAGTTTTCCCTAGAAGTGGGTCACAACGACAGAAGAGGAGATTTCTGCATTTCCACATTTTGCTTTCAACCCTATTCCCCAAGCTATAAGCTTGAGTACACATCTCTGTTTACTTCCATAGGCACCAATAGCAGGAGTAGTTTAACCAGGTTCAGTACTGCTCTGATGAGCCCGTTCTAGGCACCTAGGACCTTAATCACAAAACTGGCAGCCATGCCAGTCCCACAAAGCTTTCATATTTTGGAAAGCCAAAAAGCAACAGTAGGATAAAAGAGGTCTCCATCCATAGATTTCAGATGGCATCAATATAGCCTTCTGCATTTGAAGATTTCATTTCCAAGGAAGAGTTATAATTGCATTTAATCTCACTGTAAATGAGACTAAAAGGTTAACACATAGAAGCTGCCAAACACACAACCCCATGGCAACAGTTGTTGGAAATCTGCAAACTAGGAACACCAGGTCATTTTTTTTTTTAGGCATTCAGTTCAGATTACTGATTAGGATCACTTGAGTATAATATCCTCTTACAGTTTCTGTAGGAAAAGTTAGTTCTTTCAGCCATGTGCACTATCATCTTTAGAACATGGTCTACATCTACAGCATTTTTTTCAGAAGACCAGCCATCCAGTGTTCTCGCAATGCACTTGAACCCTGTAAATCTGACAGGTAACTAAAGCACAGGAAAATACATAGACCTGATATCCACTTCCACTGCAGAAGTGAAAGGCAGAGACAAATGGAAAGACAGGGAGACAGCAGAAAAATACAGTCCAAGCAAAGCCTAACAGAAGAATTCCAGCAAACATACCAAACACTAAAAGAGGATTAGTTTGTTGGTATCTCATTATTAGGAAGCAAACAATTCTTATAAGAAGGACCTATGAAAGCAACTGTTTTGTTGCAAGCAAATAAGCTAATTGTTGTATTTGAAACATATGCTAAAAGGTTTATCTGGTAGGCAAGAGTTGCTTTCTTTATGCAGTGTTTTAAAAAACAATGATTGAATCACTTGCTGTACTACTAAGCCACATGCCAGTGCAGTATGCTAACGCTCTGATGCGGCAATTATTCCTGTGGTATGAAACAAGTCCTCCACAAAGGCAAGTTAATTCCATTTACAAATGTGCCCTTGGCCATCATTAACAGTAGTCTAGAGAACAAGATTTAGTAAAGAACAATACTGAGCTCTAAAAGTAGTTTGCTACAGAATGAAAGTTTGAAGATTTAAGGAACATTATAGAAATTGTCTGCTTGTTCAGCCTGGAAATTATTAAAATAAGTAAAAACACTCATAGAGAAATACTCAAAATCCTATCGACTGACCTGAGGTTGGTTCTACCTGAAACTGAGTCATCACTTCTTTCCCCCTACCCCTTCTCAAAACAGGTTTTGGAAACCCCTCCAAATTCAGGTGTAAGGCAAGCCAAAACACACTGTCAAAATCCTCCTGTTCCAAGCTGCTGGAAGGTGCTTATTTTACTTTGTGAGAGAGATTCAGCCACAGTACACCTTAGTTACTACTTCACTTTTATGGCTGACTGCAGAAATAAAGGTTCATTTTGATATCAAAAACCCACGCCAGATTTGGTCCTGTTTCATAAATACTGAAGTCAAAACAGATCAATATCCTAGATAAGGTTAATGGCATGTAACTGTACGTGGCCCTTATATATTAGTCAGAACGTACATTTTATGGCACACTTTTTTTAGTATGTTGCAAGTAAACATCAAATTCACATTAGTGAAAGCATCTTCAAATGTATTGACAACTAAATATTGCTCAAAGCATTCAATATCCCATATAATAATATATTCTTTAGTTTTTCTGCTTATTAACTGCCATGATATTGGGTCATATAGTTGTATGTGCCTGGTAGCCTCTGAGGTAAAAAAAGAGCCTAGCCTCTTCCTTAAGGAATAAGATTCAAAGAAGAGTGACATGAACTCAATGCCAAGCAACAAATGTTACTGCACAAACTGGAGTTTGGGTGTCCTAAAGTGTGTTAATCTGTCCCCAAAGATTTCAGTGAAGATACTGAAATAAGAACTGAGAATACATACGTATGTAGAGACAGCATGCAAAAGCAAGCCAACAGGGCAGAGAAAAAACATGTATAAATTTTTTTCACCATACATTAAATGCAGCTTCCTTCTCCCATGTCCTCCATGAGGCCAAGCATGAAAACACCAGGAGTTCTCAGATCCTCCTCTGTGCTTGAAGGTTGCAAAAATGGAAAGGTAACCAAGAATCAGACTTGGCGTTAAGAGGAACAGCAGAAGCAGAAGGTAAAAATTAGGAAGAGCTACCCAGAGTTGGGAGGAAGCTAAAAACTTCCTAAAGTCGCAGGTTTAGTTCCTTCAGAGGCAGCTAGATATTCCTGAGAATAAACCAAAAACCCATACACACCAGATTTCAGCTTTTGTACTGAACTAGATAGGAAGGATTCATTATGTTTAGATGTGAAGTCACCATGGAAGAAACGAATGGTAGAAGGAAATGATTTTTCAAGTAAAGGGGTGCTTGAAAAATTCTCTTCAGAACAAAATTGAGAATGAAGGGCACTTGCTAGTTGATTGAAGAGTGAATAGCCTGAACTAGTCAAACAACTGTAGCTGGTACATTAGAAATACAATGTTTTTGTTCTCCAATTTGAACTCCTGGGACTTCGGGAGTGAGGGGGCTTCCACTTATTCTTTTGTTCTTGACACTGTACAGGGCCTGCCATAAGTTATTTCAGAAGTTGAGTATCAGGTTGTTGCATTAATTTAACAAGCATATATCAAGCGATGTTATAAAAAACCTTCAGCTTTCACCGTGGAGGAAGCTGATTCCTCTCTATTCTTCTTCCCAGGACTCATAAAACACCAAGGTTCACATACTGGAGGTGCCACACCATCCAGCTTTCTTCCCCCAGGTTGTTCTTTCCTTCAAACCTTGGTATGTCTTGAAACACTCCGATGTTCAGAAAAGCTAGTTAGTTTATTAATTCACGTAATTATTTATTAACAATTTATTAGCAATTAACAGTACCTGTTTACCTTCAGGAAAGAGGTTCTGTATAATTTTATGCCCTCTCCAACACAAAAGGTTTCACAAAACTGATTTTGTTTTTTCTTTAAGCTTGCTTCACAGCTAGCTTCAAAACGTTATTACCAGAGCAAAACTTTCAGCACCTAGAAGTTAATAGAGGCACATTAAATATTAAAACATTCACTAGCTGAAATAAGCTGGGCTATTCTGTGAAGGTGAAGTAAGAACAATTTTCTTCCATTGAGTTTACTATTGAGCCATTTGAGAACATAAGCTTGCAAATTACTTCCACATTGCTAATCCTAAGTATTCTAACTAAGCTTTATACCATTCATATAGAATATCTCCCCACTGGAACAAAAAGAAAGGAGAAAAAAACCCCACAGCTCACACAGTAGTCATTGTTTGAATATCAAAAGGGGAAGCCAGCACTGGCATAACTCTTTATCTGCTGAACTACCAGTTTATCTTGATGAAATTTAACTAAACTGTCAGACTGCTTTGAAGGTGTATGCTAAGAATATATAAAAAAAAAAATCAGCAGCAGCTTCCAGAAGACTAAATGCAGACTGTAGACACAACTTTAGATGGAAATCTAAGTGCACCTACACTTTGCAAGGATCAAAAATATATTTAATAAGAAAACTGTAAGACTTAAAGAAACATGTTCCAAATTAATGTATCTCTACATAAAACATGTTTCACAAAGAGAAGGATTGTTTCTGAAGCTACTGATTCCACATCTTGATAAAAGACTAATATAGATATCAATTAAATTTTCACCAAGGTGGAGATGCTAGAGAGAAGGAAGCACACCCATCCAATCAAGCAAAACAAGATTCATATTCAGTAATGTAACAGTCTTCGTGGAACAGTATTGTCTGAACTACTACTCTCAAACACATCGGCAGATGCGTAACTTCTGTTAAAAGCATTTATCTGTAGAAGTATATTATATATTCAATACAAAAGAAGAAACACTTCACGTTTTAAGTGACCAGAGTTTAAGCTATATTGCAATACCAAGCACCTACATATCAGGTAGGTTTTCAGCATAGGTGCCTTGGAGACAGAGGAAATTAAGCAGCTATCTACCTTGCCTGGTCTCTTAGAAGACCCTTCTGTTGTGGGGTTGCTGAAGGTTGAACAACAGGAGTCAATCGCTACCACAACAGCACACCGGCAGCAGTACCGCATCAACTGAGACTCCCTGATTCCCATCCATAAGGTGATTCACTGACTGGTGCACCAAGGAGCGATCAGCAGGACCTGCTCACCTTTCAACAGCCCCATACGCCCGGTGCAAACGTCTAACAAGGAATGGAGAGTAACAGTGGACTGTCATGACCTGAATGAAGTCACACCACCGCTGAGTGCTGCCGTACTGGACATGCTAGAACTTCAATATGAACTGAAATCAAAGGCAGCCAAGCAGTATGCCACAACTGGTATCACAAATGTATTTTTCTCAATCCCTTTGGCAGCAGAGTGTAGGCCACAGTTTGCCTTCACTTGGAGGGGCATCCAGTACAGCTGGAAACGACTCCCCCAGGGGTGGAAACACAGCCCTACCATCTGCCATGGACTGATCCAGGCTGCGCTGGAACAGGGTGAAGCTCCGGAACACCTGCAATATATTGATAACATCACCGTATGGGGCAATACAGCAGAAGTTTTTGAGAAAGGGAAGAAAACTGTCCAAATCCTTCTGTAAACTGGTTTTGCCATAAAACAAAATAAGGTCAATGAACCCATACAGGAGATCCATTTTTTGGGAATAAAACGGCAAGATGCACAGTGAGATCCCAACGGATGTGATCGACAAAATAACAGCTATGTCTCTACCAAGTAATAAGAAACTCAGACTTTCTTAGGTGCCGTGGGTTTTTGGAGAACGCACATTCCAAATTAACAGTCCGATCGTAAGCCCCCTCTATCAAGTGACCCAGAAGAAGAACGATTTCAAATGGGGCCCCAAGAAACAACAAGCCTTTGAACAAATTAAAGAGAGGATAGTTCAAGCAGTAGCCCTTGGGCCAGTTTGGACTGGGCAAGATGTAAAAAATGTGCTCTACACCCCAGCCAGGGAGAATAGCCCTACCTGGAGCCTCTGGCAGACAGCACCAGGGGCAACTCAGGATCGACCCTTGGCCTTTTCGAGTCAGGGATACAGAGGGTCTGAGGCCTGCTATACTCCAGCTGATAAAGAGATACTGGCAGCTTATGAAGGGGTTCGAGCTGCTCCAGAAGTGATCAGTACTGAAGTACAGCTCCTCCTGGCACCCCAGGCACTCCAGCTGCCGCTGCTGGGCTGGATGTTCAAAGGCAGGGTCTCCTCTACGCATCCCGCAACTGATGCTACATGGAGGAAGCAAGTCACACTGATCACACAACCAGCTTGAACAGCAAATCCCAGTTGTCCAGGAATCCTGGAAGTGATCATGGACTGGCCAGAAGGCAAAGATTTTCAGTGTCACCAGAGAAGGTGGTGATGCACATTTGACAAGAAAAGCAACTCAGTCATTAGTCATTAGATTTTGTAGTTCAGTAGAGTACTTTAAGAAAATGAGAAAGCAAATCCTCACAAAAATTGTCAGGTAAAGAGGCTTCATAAAACAATCTGTACTGTTCTCAAGCATAATTACTAGGTTTACGGTAATTACTGCAGGAAGAAACCCACAACTAGCTCTGCTACTTGACAGCATCTAATTCTACTGCAGCTTACACTCTCCAGCTCATTTTTTCAGGGAGGCAGTTTCCAGTGTGGCACACTGAAAGATGATGAGGCTTAGGAGTGAGTCAGTTCAGGAGGAAGGGAGGAGAGAGAACCACTGCCCCAACCCACCAAAGATGAAGCAGCCAACACAGGGTTGTTTGTTTGTGACCACAAGCAAATATTGTTTTTCCTTCCCTCCTACCCCACCTCGTTCAGTAATGAGACATTTGTGAACTCAAATTAGAAAAAAAAGAAACTCCCTGTCCATCAACAGGTCTACTCAAGGTATTAAGGAAGTTGCTAAATCTTACCCAGCACCAATGGCAAAAGACAGCCACCATAGTAAGCTCAGTCACCTTAAAGTCTGAGTGGGTACTTGGGAGGGATAGAAGCAGGTCAGTTTACCCTATGCTGGTGATCCTTTTCTGCAAGTCATAATGCAAATGGACCTTCTTCTCTGCTAGGCTGGAAGAAGAGTTACAACACACACACAGCCCAAGAGTTGGCCCCTCAAAACTGAATGGGCTGAAGTCCAGCAGCACAAGATCCAAGTCAGTGCTACCTAATAATGCAAGCAGTCAAAAGACACCCAGAGGAGCAGCAGGGAACTGATTCACTTCTCAGAATGGAAAGAATGAAAGAGAAAAACCCAAGAAGCAGAGGCTAGCTAGTCTTGGTTAGAAATCAGCAAAAGAAATTATGGGAAAAGACTATCCTTAGAGATCCTGAATTTTAGTGAAAGCCAAACTGAATTTGTTTTTAAACTGGAGAACTCTAAAGAAGCTGAAACCCTGTTGCTACATGAAAAGAATGGAAGCAGCAACGTGGGTCACAGATTCAAACTGCAGGTCACTGCACAATGAACAAGAAGTCTGGAAGGGCACACAAAAATATCTGCCTTGCACCCTCACTCCCATGTTCTTCACACAAGTGTAATTTCCCAAATTCTTCCTGTGATAAGAAGATAGAGGACTGACATTCCTGTGGCCCTATATCAGGCAATGTTAGATCAGTAATTTCCCAGCTTATTTTTGAGAATACAGATCACAGAAAACATACTTTGGAAAAAAAGAATCTGCTATGGTGTCTGCCAACCCAATTGCAAGGAAAATATCATTCTGATTTCCAAAGCATCTATGCAAATCTTATGCCTTGCTCACTGTTTCAGTCAGGTCTATACAACATTTAACAACAGTATTGGCAAACCTCAATCAACATTACACCGTTTTCTAGTGCTGCAGTAGAAAAGCAATCCTTTCCCCATAGCTTCAGCTAAAGAAAAGCAGAAGATATTTCTGGTTCCTACAGGAGGAAGGTCATTACAGAACTTCTCTAGTAGTTATGAATGTCCTCCTTTCTCCCCACAAGCATAAGTGTTCTTGTAACTGCTTTATACCACTGAAACCTGTAATTCCTATCCTTCCCTAGTCAGAAAGTATTTCATGAACATGGGAGATTTAGAACTATAACTAGAGCTCAATAACAGATCCCAGAACTATCCCTAGAAATTTTTTTTGCTGTTTTTGAAAACCAAAGAACTTAAACACATTCTGCTGAATCTGAACTTATGCAATCAATTTCATACCACGCTATGGCATGAATTGTAGGGAGATGAAGTTCATACAACATTTTGAAGAGTATATCTTGGCTCAGAAATTAAGGTTAAGTAGGTTTTGCAGCATGTAACCACCAGAAGGCATTTCAGGAATGAGGGTTTTCCTTGAGAAAGATTACTGATGGATGAGGACTACACCTGAGTAGCCCAATGTGCAGCTTGTATCAGTATCATCCCCAAACTGTTCTTTAGTTTCCAAGTTTGAAGCTTTTCTACTAGGCACACCAACCTTGACCCTTTCATTCTTGCCCTGAACACCCCTGCTCCTTATGGAAGGCCTCTAGGATTCTAATTACTCTAAAGTCTACATCAATTCATCTTTGTTCCTGGTAAGCAAGACAATTTTTTTTAATAGCTCTTTAGTGTTCCAGACCAATCTTTTCCAGGACTACTACTTCCAGTCTTCTCCTTCGTAACTCCTTTGGGATTAAAATTAATTTGTCTTCTGTTCTCATCTCCTTCTTGAATTACGGTCAATCATCTCTCACCCATTTCTTCCTCCTGAGGCTGGCTGCCCTTTTCATACCACTCCCAAAGAACCTTTGGTGTTTCCAGGACTCCAAACTGCTATCTCAGGGTCAAAACTTGACCTCTAAATCTTCACGTTTACCAAGTACATGCAACTGCTAGTTTTGCAATGCTGTCCCGCTGCTCTCTTCCATCATCTCCACCACCATCGTAGACCAAATCCTGTCTGAACATCACTATTTTCAGCAACATTTCCAAGCTTGGGGTCTTCATTTTCTTTAAGCTTTACAGGAACCTGCATCAGGAAGCTGTGCTCAGAGAAAGTACTTGCAGGATCAGCTCTCTGATGTCCACCACTGCTGTCATAGTTTACCACCACTACCTTTCCTCATTCTTTCAAACCTGAAATCTGCCCCCTCCCTGCAAACGCCCACTGACAGACCCCTCTGCTCAGCAGCCCAAGCGTTCCTTACACTGGCTTCCTCATTTACTGCTATTGCAGCTCAGGTACTGCTCTGTGACGCAGCAGTAACAGCAGCTTCCCACACGGTGCTGAACTGTGCACCCGCACCAGAGGCGGCAAGCCCCAAGTCCCAGTTTCCACTCTTAGACCAAAATGGTGGCAGCCAACTCCCCTCCTTACCAGCCATGTGTGAGCACAGACCTTCCTTGATTTCCCTTATGCATCAGTCCGTAAGTCACACACAGCATGCACAGGAACGTGCCAAGTGCTAACAGCATGTGCTACTGCTTTACAACCACAGATGGATGCCAAAGCAATACCAGACAGAAAATACTCTATTACGGTTCAACCCATCATTTTTCACTGGTGGTATACAAAAAGCCTGCACACCTCTGGTGCTTATACTAGGATCATTCTCTTGAGAAGCAGACTGGTCTACACAAGCCAGAACAGTATATTTCTGACTTATAAATGTAACAAATAAATCACTATCCTGATGTAACTGAAGTGTTACAGGTATCAAGTGTAAGCCACAACCATTATTTAGCATCATTACTCTTATTAACTGACTTGATTTTTGACAGATAAATTTGAGATTGACTTTTTTGTTAAAATGATATTAAGGTATCAATCTTTTACACACACACAAAAAAAATCACTGTCAGAGAAGTTTGCAGGCATCGCTTTGTTAGTGACACAAATACTATCACCTTTTCACCTTTTATCTAGTATACATGAAGATTTGTGCTTTTTAAAGTAGAAAACATCAGAATCTATGTTCTTCCTTTTTATTTTCTATTATCCACAGTATTATTGTCATAATTTGCATGTTACATCATCTTAACTAATTATTGCATTAAAGGAAAGAAAAAATCCTTCAACAGAAACAGTTTATTACAGTATGTTCTATATACGCCTTCAGCACTTCAGTTTTCCTAACACAGATTAAGAGATCAAGAGCCATAAACTGTAGGCAGATACTTGATGTTCTTTCAGTGGTGTCAAAATGTCTTATAAGACGTTTATATATAATTACCTACAGATGCGAACTAAGGATCATTCTCTCTTCCTCTGCCCTTCAAGAAGCCAGACCAAGGAGAGTAACTTAATCTAAGATACATGAACTATAGTTATCCCATTTTGTTATATTAATTGGCCTTTTGATAAAACTCCACCTTGGAAAGTAAAGAACCAGCCACAATCCCCATTAAAAGTCCTTTTGATATCATCTCTTTTCAAGGTCCATATGAGAATTCCTTGTAGTGGAAGAGCTTAGGTAGAAACATAAAATTTACACCCATCTGATACTGTTTCATGTCTCAAGCACACAAAAAAGCCATCCTAACAAAAACCCCACATTGACAAAAAAGGAAATGGTAAAACCCCAATCCCCTAATATCAATAGAATTACTTTTTTTTTTTTACTCAAATGCAGTCACGGAGGATTACAGGTTTAAAGGTAAACTGTTAAAGAAAATTATATTATTTCCCCTAATTTACTCCAAAATTAGTTTAGACTGTTTCCCCTCTCTTCCTAGAATGACATAGCACAAAGAACCTCCAAGACCCATGGTATTTGAGTGGAGTGTCATATGCAAGATGTTTTGAGGCCCCAGCTAATGTCCAGAGCCTGAATCCAAGCTTAATGAAACTGGTGACTACAGGGTATGAGTTTTGCATAGAAGAAAAATGGAAAAAAGTCAATTTTAAATATTTCATTTAAAAACCAAAACAAGATAAAGCCAACCAACCTGGCCTTGTTAAAACTGAAGTCTGATTACTTCTAGTTCTTGGCACAGAAACCTGTACTTCGCATATATTTTAATTTTGGGGGGTACCTTACAACCAGGAACAGTAAAGCAAAATATTTTTGCTTTTAATGTTAACTGCTTCACATCTACAGCATCATTACTTTGAAACAGTGAAGTGTGTTTAATTTGTCTTTAGAGACCAGACAGAACCCCCTGATCCTGCAGACACACACACACTTTTCTGTATTTCAGACACACACACGTAGAAGAACACTGTTTCAGAGGACTACCCTTTCAGCCAGAAAAAGATGATGTAACAGCATAACTCTGCTGTAACAGATCATACATCAAATATTTACCCAATGATAAATACTTCTCATGGAACACGGAAACAGGCTAGTTTATAAGGAGACCTTGTACTCCAGGTGATACACCTGATCTTGTAGTTTCTCCTCTAGTCCCCACTTCTCTCAGGAAAGCACAGCTACAGACAGATCACAGTGATGATATAATTAATATTGTACAAAACAACAGCAACACACGTGAGTCAGCTAGGTTTTCCTATCAGGACACTACTGCTGGCTTGCTTGTCCAAAATAAGAAACACCTTTACTACTAAATAAATAGCGAACATTTCCTTGTAGGAGAGGAAGGGGAATCCCCATTCCCTCCCGCATTTCAGCTTTTCCTACAGCATCCTTTCAAGTCTCCTCATTTTAATACTGGCTCTTTCCAATGCCAGTTTTTCCTTTCTCTTTTTGCCAAAGACTTGTTCTCCTTTAGCAGACAGAGTAGAGGCTGGAAAAAGATTCCCTCCTACATACTTGCAACATAATATATTTACCACTTAGATGAGCTTTGAACCTATCAAAACTGTTTCAGAGCTACAGAAAAAGTCAGATCTAACAGAGTCAACTAAAACCCAAATATTACAATTTCAGTTTAAGAAAGCAGATTCCAACTATTCCTCTACCTTTGCTGGTCTTCAATCAAAGAAAAACAGAAAAACGTGATTTCACTAGAGGTAAAAGATTTCAGATTTCCATAACAAGGCAGGAAGGCACGATCAAGCTGTCACCTGTGCATGAGATGCATTTCCTATTTTCTCTTAAAAAAACCAGAGAAAGTAAAAGGCAACTATTCTATTACAACACAGGACATAAGTATGAGGCTCTGTGGTTAAGAAAAAAGCTGAAGTCATTTTAAAATAACTTTGCCAGAAGACCTCAAGCATTTTCTTTCTCGTTCCAGGAGCCAGCATACAAACTAGGTACACCTTACAAACCCCACCACTATGCTGGCTCTAATACATTCAAGTTTTTGATTCACAAAAGAAAAAGAGCTGACCGGTGCATGTGTGTATGCCCAAACATTTACACACATATGTCTCTTATTGCAAAAAAACCCCGATAGTACTACTAAAAGTAAGTGTCCACCTTGCTTAAAAGTGAAAATAAAAGCATGTTTTTCACTTGCAATTAAAATAAAACTAATGAAGGCGCCAAAGGAGATAGGCACTCATTGACCTTTCTCCACAAATGGCACAAAAAATTAGTCATAATTTGTTTACTGGAGTATTATTTTCTGTCTACCCCAGTCAGAAGTTAGTAAGAGACTACATCTGGCTCCAGTTACAGGTCATTCCATCTGCAATGCTGGAGGAGATGGTTGGATATTACCTGGTAAGGGGAGAATATAAAATGCCATCACAACAATATTGCCTTAGCCTGGAGTTACCAGTGGCCTTCAGCAGAATATTCTGGTGTACTTACAGGTTAGGGATCTTGAAACTACTTGTTGTTCAAAGTTTTAGGTTTTGATTCTGACAATTTTTCTTAGAAAAAATGGTTCACTTATTTGCTTTAAGTCTCAGTACTGGTATCAAAGCCCCAGATCTGTTCTGAATCCAGAATCTCCAAGGAATGAATAAGGAGTATATTGATTTACTGAAGTGATACATTAACATCATTAATGTTTCATACAACCCTGTGATGAACTAGCAAGACTAGCAGCTGTGTGTTCAAGTAGCTGTGGCTACTAACCAAAAGGAAAAAATGGAGGGGAGGGAGCAGAAGAGAAGGATGACTTTAGTTTAAATTACATGGAGTAAAGCCATATTAGAATTTGCTGTTATGTACTGTAATAGGAAGAAACAGCAATTTGTGGCTTTGTCAGATGTGTAACTGTCAGTATTGCCAAGCAACTTTCAGCTAAAGAGACTTCACATTGGAGGGGTGGGGAAGGAAACACTTTCTACCATATCAGACTCAAAATATAAAACCATTTACATTTCATGTGTTTCAGCTGACGTTTCTTGCCAAGTTTGTAAACTTAGATTGAGAGACCACTTCCCTCTACCCCCATTAGAGTATGTATTTTGCTCTTGCCTGGGCAAGTAACACAAGACCCACTCACTTGTGGGACAAGCGTGGTTACATGGGGGCAAGTGTAAGACTTGACTTTCCTTGCCTGCATCCTGAGTGAGCATCTAAAATAGCTTAAGCCTTTAACTGTCTCACCAGTCCCTCCATTACAGGCTTGGGTACAACTGGCCACGTCAGAGGAGGAAGAGCTGTGGTTTAGTCTAGACACAGCATTTCCCCTTTCCTTTACCATGGTCCTGCTTCCAGCAAAGATCCTTTAGTCAGTATGCTACACAGAGGAGATTCAAGAGCACAGGGTTGTAAAAGTAAAAACCAACCTGCTAGTTCAAAAAGGAAGATCTCAGAACAAATCTATGAGCAAAGCAGCTATGGTATAGTTGGTATTCACCAAGTTTCCCCTCTTGAGGTTCAGTCTATGCTCAGAAAGCTAGCACTAAGAATCCTGGATCCTCCCCTTACAAAGATCTGGTTTTGAAATCAATGTTAACCAGTCCATTACGAAGGGCAGACAAGCACGTACGTTTAACCAAACAAGTTCCACCTCAAGGGCTCCAGTTATACAAAATTGCTTTCAGCTTCCAGTTCCTTTAAGGCCCACCCATTTCTTGGCTGTTTGAACATCATGGGTGCCAGAGCAATTTATACCGCCTGCATTCGGCTGAGGCACCACAACCATTCTTTCAATGCAGGCACTGTCCTGGACAAAACCTTGCTGATGGGAGGAAAGAGAAAGACTATGGTAACACTCTGCAAGGGACTGCTGCCTTGAACCACCCTGAGCTGCCAGGCTGTATGAACTGCAGCTACCTGCCAGCAATCTGGTACAAGGCTACATGAGTTCTGCCACCTTTTGTACAGCCCTGTTGATATTTTTTAGTCTTTCCATAGTTCAAACACTTTATTTCCAGATGCAAAATTAAACTAGAAGAATTGGGTGAACTTCATCTTAAGTTCTGAGTACAGCAGGAGGACTTCTATTTAAAAATATTTCTCATTACTGCTAGATGAACTCCAGATATACATTACATGTGCATTGAGTACCAGAAGTTAAAACAGATTAGTAAACACTTGTTTCTGACTACTTCTAAGCATGCCATGTTGGTGTGATTAGTGAAACATGTCCATCATCATCTTATAGTAGAACAGCACAGCGGCTTCAGTATCCAAGATACCTTTGCTGTTCCTTTTCTCTTTATTTTAATCACATGATTTGTAGCCCCTGATACAGTAGTCAATGTAAGATAAGACTTCATTACACTGGTCATTTTCCATAGCTACAGGAAAAATAATTAGTTTCATTTTCTACCAGCTGTGAAGCCTAAACAACCAACAGATCAGAATCGTTCAAGATTTAGGAGGTAATTGTATGATACCCATCTCTTTCAGCCAGACTTGTTCCAGTCTGCACTCCCAGTCCAAGAAAGATCAGCAGCTAGTGACAGTCAGATCATCACATACTTACTACTTATGTGCTGACAAGATGTGGTTACAACACAGCAAAGCAGGAGGGGTTATGGAACAGAACTCCCCAACATAAGTCTGTATTTTCAAAAGACCCATAAGATCTGCATCTTAATACTGGAAATGTTCAGGTTTTCCTGAATCTTCAGTTCTTTCTGAATCCTCAGCATCCTCTTTTCCCTGCCTCAGTGGCAAATCCCCCTCCCCCTGCCCCACGCTAGCAGCTAATGCTTCCCAAAACTGCTGTCAACAGGAGACAAACCGGCATCCATTCCAGCTCAGGCACCACTGCCATTTCTGTTTTAGCGTTCCTACTGGTATGCAAGCCAGAATTAAAAGGTTTTACTAGGTCAAACTGGAAACTATGTGGGCTGACAGATCATCTTGTTCTTTGAGAACTTCCCATTTTTATCTCAAAAAAAGGTGACACAGAGTTACTTTTTGGTCCCAATATTAAGAAGATGAGGATTCCAAGTATCATGTTTCTTTCTGCAGCTGCACGGTCATTTGTATTTTAACTCTTTTGGAAAGAGTTCACATTTCAGTATCATAAAAATAACAGTATTTCCATTTCCCTCCCTACAAACAGTAAGCCAACCCCTACTCTGAAGGGCTTAAGAACAAAGTTTCAATTAAAGCTTCAAAAGTGGGTAACAAGTGGCCTCTGGATGAATCAATTCCCACAAGTGACCGAAATACACATCTGCTGCAATACCACACTGCAAAAGCACGTAGAGGACACCTTGCTGTCTCTACCCTTGTGCAATACAGTCCACACAGTGATGCACTGAAGTAACTACATATTCCTCAAAACTTGATAGCACGTTGCAGCACTATGCAGAACAAGTGTTTTCACATTAGTGCTAAACTATAGTGAAATACTGTGACATGAAGTGAACCGAAGACTTTTGAGGAATGCTTGAGATGCTATATTGTTGAGCCACCTTGTGGCATATTTACTCAATTACAGGGCTGCACGCTAGAAGACAACAGGGCTGTGATTTTGCTGGGTTTGTTCAAATTCAGGCAAGAAAACAGAAAGGACAGAAGTTCCAACTACAGCATGCTCATGAAGCAGCACTCCCTTAGTAAGGAAAACATTAATTTCGGGAGTTAAGCAACATATGGCCAGCCAAGCACTAGTGTCAATTTTTTTTTTTTTAAATTATTCCAACCAGTAGCTCCTTACAAAGCAACCTCCTATGCATGTTCTTAAAAACCACATTCAGGCTGCGCATATAGAGCTCCTCATGGATATCTATGGTTTCAGCTGGAAAAACACTCAGCAAGATTAATAATTCCTCCCCAACAGAAGTTCAAGAGGCATTCTCACATCTTCTGCAGACTGACCGGAAAAATATTTTCGCATGCAATCGTTTTCATACACTTTCACGCACTATCTTCAAAACAAACTCCTACAATCCAAGGTTTGCTGTGACATTGTTAATTTTTTGTTAATTGACATTAGAGCCAACAAATGAAGCAAAGACAGAAAATAGTAAGTATGGGCCTTCCTAGGCCTCAGATAAAAAGGAAAAACATTGCTACTGTAGAGGATCCCTAGGCATTAGTGAATCCATGGAGTATATCCACATGCACTCTCCAAACTCTCTGCACACACGCAGTAATTACCTGGGTTACTGCCAGGGCAGGCCCCGCATTGCTTACTGCGGGTCAGCCCTCCTGTAACTTATTGTATTCCAGTTATTTACTTCCACTTCTAAACCCTAAGACAGTACCAAAATACAAAGCTGCTATCTGTACAAAGTGAGGACTGTGTGACCAGTGTAATCTTCTCACCACTCCACTGTAACCATTACATCAAGAGATCCTCTTTGGAATAATTATAGTTTTCCATTGTTGCCCCTCCTGACACCATGGAAAGCCAGCAGCTTCTAAGAGGTAAAAAACCCCACAAATCCGACACCTCACACACTTAAAGACATCTTAGATCCTTCTTTACCACTACATACTACCCATACTGTTCATAAACTTCTTCTGTACAGACATTACATATGAGGTATAAAGAAATATCAACATGCTAACTGCAAACATTTTAAAGTTAGTTCTAAGCCTCCAAACACAGGAACACCCATCAGACAAGATCCTGGCAGGTCACAACACCCCACCCCACCCCCCCACCCCACCCCAAACAAATGATATAGACAATCTCAACACAGCACCAACAGTCATGTTCCTTCCATAAGCTCCAAAACTTCCAAAGTAATGGAGAAGATTTACAAGGCCTTAACTTGTTTTATAGTCTTTTTACAGACATTAGGAAAGTATTAATAAGTAGCATTGTTGGAATAAGGCACATTAGATACTTCACTGGAACACCCACACTATGGTTGACAGAACAGTAAAATCAAGATTTATTTACTGTCTTAATTATTTCCCACTATCCTTTACTGAAGTCATGAAATCGCAAGTCCTAATCTTGACTCTAGTTCCTTAACAGTCTTGAAAAGCATGGAACATAGATAACCACAGGACAAATATAGTGAATGCCCTAACACAGGCTCTCACCCATTTCCTACCACCTTCTCCATTTTGCCCACTTTCTTCCCTCCCTTATCAGACAGTTTCCTACAACTTTTAAAGTTTCAGGCTTCCCCACTTCTGCAGCAAAAGGAAAGCAGGATTGGTACCGGCAAGAAGATACATTATTGGAAGCTGCAATACACATTGGCTTAAAGCACACAACTGAGAACAAAACAACCAGCTTGACCTAAAAAGAAAAAAAAAACAAAGAAACTTTTCTCAAGTGATGGTGTTAAAGCTGTTAAGTGAACCACAGTTAAACAGAAAAAAAATAAGGATAGGTGTCTGAGCGGGCTTGAGGGCAGTCCCAAAATACCACCCATCCCCATCTCCATAGCTTCCAAAAACTTTTTACATAAACTATTTACAGTAGAGGAGTTCTTCAAAATGTCCCTATTTGCATCATACCCTCACTTAAGGTAACCAGTTTGGAAAATTCATATCGTCCCATGACACAGATATCTACATCCAGGATGAAACTACTCAGGACAAAACCCACCGAACTATTTAATCACTTCATGCTGCGTTTCAATAATAGGACAGCATCTGTAGTATGTTTGTGGATTAAGGCTTTCAACTACAATATTACCAAAGAACAGTTTTCTCCTAAGGCTAGAAAAACATATGGTTCTACATTTTCAATCCAGACCATGCCAATGAATCAATAGTTTTAAAGATACATGCTGCAAGCATTGCCATTCACACATCCACTAACTGATGCACCATTTCCTCATGACAAATATCCATGGCGATATCCACACAATTACAACTTTAAAAAAAATTGGTTTTCTCAAGATCAACTTTGCACTTTATCTTCCCTCAAGAGTTCTGAAATTGGGGAGGGGTACGTGTAAGTCACAGCCATTTTACATCTCCACAGTCACTTGGCTTGAGAGACAGAATGTCCTGTGAGAACTTAACAAAATGCAAACTAGATAAAAGTCAAAAAAGTAACAGCTCACCTTTCTTTGACTTCTTTGACTTCTGTAGCATGATAGACAAAGTAATAAAGCAAAAGAATTTGAGTGGTGATGAGACACTGCGTAAGTTAAAGATGCAAAGAAGAATTAATCACAAACACAACAATAAATCTTAAGGGTGGGTAGCTGTCTGCTGCATTTCATGAAACATCTCTACCTGCTTATAAGGATTTGGGGTAAAAACTACAGTTGATATTAACAGTCATTTCACATTCAATAAACTTAAATAGCCGTGGTGCCAATGCCCTCAGATTTGTACAGACAGGATCACATACGCTTCAAGCAGTGAACAAGTTGAGATGTTTCTAAACATGCAAATTCTGCAAAGCTGCAAATGGTATTACAACTAGTCAACTTTGGATTTTACTGTTTGAGTTAAACCTGAATCTGCTAACTTTTCTCATGTGAGCAGAAAGCTTTAAGAGCTTTATGCCGATATTTGAGACAATCTAAATAACTCAAGAATATTTAAAAAGTGGTAATGCATGTTAATTTAAGTAAACACTGTATAATATCAGCATGGGATTCTGTACTGGTCTTGCTCCTAAAATAATAAAAATCAATGAATGCTGCTAGGAGGCATGTTTAGAAAAAAAGTAAAGTTTTAGAACATTACACTATCACTCACTATTTTCAAAACACTCTCCTCTCCTTTGGTGAACTATTGAAATAACTGTATGAAATGCATTGAACGAGGTCTGTGTCAAAAGGTGTACAGAATATTCAATAACAATACAGAAAGAAAATCCTGAAACGTTGGTAGACTGCCCTCAAGTTAAAACTCTTCAGCAGCCAGATTTTGAATCTCAGAGCAGGATTTAATCAACACAAAATATACTCATTCATCTACATAACCATCACCAAAAAATAGGATTAGGTTTAACCAGCTTATTGCAAAACACATCCACGCTTCCCCTAAGCAAGCCACAGGCAGGCACTGTGAAGGTTGCTTTCAGGCAAAGTGAGAAATTTGTTTTTAAATTTAACTCAGATAGTACTACTGCTCAGGAAGGAAAGGGCTCATACACACAGGGCCTCTGCACACAAGTAATTACACAACACAAAAATGCCTGTTAACTTTTCTAAAACAGCTGATTCCCATCTCATCTGCCTATACAGTCTCTGATCTAGATTTAGAGTATTCAGCTCTCTTCAGTAAAAGGAAATGCATCTCCCCTGTCTAGACATCCAATTTAAAGAGAGCAATGCTTTTTCAATTTCAATTAAAGAACACATATGCCAGAAACTTTATCTAAATCTGAAACTCATACAGTAGTTTTATTCATGAAACCAAACCTGTAAATACAAACTATTTATTTCCCTCTCAACTGCAACAGTATAGTAAGTTTAATGACCCATTTCATGTAAAAGTGCCACATAATCCCATATTGTAGGCTTTTGCTGCTCATGGTTACATATTTATCCTGATGAGTTTAATGTGTTAACTTTTTTGTAAACATTACTTAAAACTATTACTTTTGTTCCCGAACTAAGATTTTTCCTAGAACCCATTTAATGGAAAGTCATAATTTTACAAAGAGCATTTCAAACTGGACAATTCTCTGCAACGCTACTTGTGTACAACAGTTCTGGACTTTAACCTTCTGCTGACAGCAGTATGGGTTTCCTCAAGGCTTAAGTGTTAATACCAGCATGTATTTGCACTTGGGTCAAGAAATACAAACACTCAGCTCTGAAGGGTTAAACAGAAAAAAAGTTGGCATTGCAAAGGGACTACCTGAAAACCAGCAGTTCGTATGGCAATTCATATGGCTGTGCTTTTAACCATGACTTCGTTGCAGCTGTGGAGGGGCACAAGCAACACAAGGTTAAGAAAAAAAGCTACTGACCTTATCAGAATAATTATTTATATTTTTACAGTATGGAACAAAACAGGAAACCTGTAGTCTGAAACTATCCTGACCTGTACATTCCCATGGCAATGAAAATCTAGTTGGTAATGGCATTCACCAAGTGAAGCAATCTGATCAAGATTATAATCAATCAAATCACTAAACTCAGGGGAGCAGGGGGAAGCTACACATGTGTTTGTGCATTTAGTGTTGCTTTTCTTTGAAGCACAGAAGTAAAAATGTGACATACACCACTGTTTCTTCACACGTATGCTTCAGAAAAGTAACATTAATAACTGGACCAAAGTAATATACTGATTCCTCCATCAACCAGAAGATAATGCAACAGTGCTAGATCACGACATTACCATAGATAAGTTTTCATAGAAAATTTTCTTTATTGTTGTGGCTTTGAGCAGTACCTTTAGGTTTTTAATACAGCACTTTTTTTCATTTTAATGTACCTACTGAATTGATGGAAGTTCAAGGGAAAAAGAAATATTTTCTATTTCTACTTTCCAAGTGTAATTTGAGAGAAGCCAGCTAGGCTGGCATACATATTTACTTTCAACTGAAGTGTATTAACACTGAAAAGTAGTTTTATTCCATAGTAAGGAATACAGGAACCTAGAAACAAGTTTTCCCTTCAGCAGATTTTCCAAACACAACTGATGTACAAGTGCTCAGCAAGGGAGCTCTAGTATAGTCCCAAGTCAGTATGTTTTAAAGCAATGCACTGAGCACATGTATTATAGCAGTTTTGTCTTCATAAAAATGTTTTGCCAATAAATCTGATAAAACAAAGCTCAAACTAGAAACAGTCTGTTTTATAAAATATGAATGGTAGGATACATTTTAGCAAAGTGAAATCTGCCCACAAAGGACCTGTCACATGTAATAACTTTGAAAGCACCTTAACTGTTTCTACAACTACATGGCATTTAAACTAGCCATTATCAAGACTGTGCTTGGGTTCAGCATTACACAGTATCTGTTACACTGCTGGAGTACTGAAACAGTATGTTTATCAGATGAGTATGTTCAAGATGCAGCACAACTAACACGCTAAAAGCTTAGACTTAAAAATGGCAATTTAGGAGGTCTTTGTGGAGCGACTGAAAAAATACAGCTCAGACTAATGTAATTCTGGCCACAGATACGGATCTTACTGGCAAGAATTGCGTAAGGTCTATGGTATTCTTTGCTCTTAGAAATACAGGCAGTAAATCAGTTGAAGTGAGAGGAGAAAGAAAAAAAACAACCCTCACAACCATCACTCCCCCAATACAGAATGCATGTTAGAATTCTTCTGTTTTATCCCCATACTTGCCACGAGTTTACTCATGTATCGTATTATTCAAAAGTGGTTGTAATATGGCCGTTTTTAAGGTCTAACTTCAGAAGTGTTTAACTGTAAATAAAAAAAAAAGTCCAAATGGTGTCAAAAATTCAGTTAAAAGGGCTATCCAGCCTTTTCCTATATTTCATAGGAGCCATATAAGGCAAGAATACTGAGCAGTTACATTTATTGGCAGAGATAACTGCATGGGAAGAAAGTTTTCTCTTAATTATTGAAGTTGTTCATACCTTCCAGCCTTGAGATAGTCATTTAGTTTAAGTGGTTATTGTACTCGGGCAGAAAAACCTCTGAGATTTTAAGTGGTAAAAATAACCTCCTGCTTCTGTGAAAAACTACAATTTATCATGATGTCTCTCTAATACTACTGGGATTATTACTTGGCATAGAAACAGCTCTACTCTTGAGCTAGTTAGGAGTTTTCTGAAAAAGCAGAGGGGTTTTATAAGGAAAAGTCCAGCTAAATCAAACTTGTAATGGGAACACACTAGAGAGAACTTTCACCAGGAAAAATATTGTGGTTTTTTTTGAACACGTGGGTTTTTGTTTTGGATGTTCCCTCCTTCCAAATCTTTGGGGTAGCATTTAACACAGACCAACATCCCTAGTCTGGCAGATAACAGTGTCTACCAATCAAAGCAGTTTTCAATCTAGATTGGAACCTTACTAGGTAACCACCAAAGCCACCGGTTATCTGCTACTGTGGAGCAAGCATCACAGCTTCTGTACAGGACATAGAATTACTTAAGTGTACACATATGAACTGAACTAAGAATACAAAACTATTACCCATAATAGCTCAGATGAGTACCCTAATCAGTGAGCAACAAGATTATTTTTCTCTGCGTCAGAATAGACAAATAACATAAGTTTAGTTTACTCCTAAAGAAGCTTAATAATCAGTAACTCCCTCCAAAAAGTTTTCCCTTGAAGGACTAAGTTTCAAAGCTAAACAACCCACTATGGCTATTATCAACACATACGTACATGGCCTTTACAGAACACCACTAAACACAATACTTACTGATTTAATCAGAGCAACTAGTACAAGAAAAAATAACTTGGATGATTATGTGAAAACGTGTTTCAGAGATGCTTTGGTCAGAGAGACGAGGATAAAATTGCAAATTTCACTGAGCAGGCAAGTAGTAAACCACTAGATATATCTTACAATTTTAGATGCCTGCAAAGAAAAAAAAGAAATAATTGTTATAAAGTTGATTACCTGACCTTAAAGTGGGTTGTCCCCACTTCAGCAGCCAGGAGCCACCGAATTCCAGTTTGCAGACTCCATAAAAGCTATGTCAACACAAGCAAAAACATTTCAGCACAAAAATAGAGCTCATGCTACCACCCACATTATTCTGCATGGTTTCATCGAATTTGATTCATGGTTACTCTCCAGCTGTAACCTGAGTCCTAGTCTATATGCAATCACAAACTAACGAGACACTAACAGATGCTTCTGTGATTTAAAGTGGGCATTTTGTAGATGAACTTCCTGAGATGAACACACTGTGGTAGCATTTAAAGGCTAAATGAAGCAAGTAGCCTCAAGCACGTGCAGGAGCTTGTCTTTTTAGACTACCAGCTAGAGATCTCAGTTACCACAGAAAGTATTCTTGTTGCAGCGCTGTCTCTCTAATACATAATTATACATTCCTGCTGTATAGACCTTCTGTAACATATAATTATAAATTTCTTCTCTATAGATCTGTGAGCAAATCGACCTTGTGGACGGTGCAGATTGCTAAAGTCCCAGCCTTCCTGCTAACACTCAGCCAACAATTTACTTGAATCCTCATTATTGCCTGCTGTAGCAGGCTCTACATCCCCATAGTTCACAGGAATTTCTCAGGTATATAAGAAGAGCCATACCAAAACGGATGTGCTCCCAAATCAAGTAATGGGTGCTAGGTATACATTTTAAACATAACAGGAAGAATACGGACAGCAACCTTAAAGATCTTCATATTCACCGTTGAGCTCAATTCAGAAGCTAAGGGTTTTATTTAAAAGCCTGTAAATGTATGGAAGCCTGGAAAAATATGGAAGGTGATTGCAACAGTGCTGAAGATCAAGGTCTGTAAAAAAAAAAATTGTTCCTTACAAGAAAAGAAAAAGTGCTTTTTTTTTTTTTTAAAATCACACTAGGGTTGCCTTCTTAGCACAGAGAATGTTTGATTATGATGAATTTATCCTAAGTGCTTTCATTCAAAGACCACAAATCTCTCCAAACATTTCAAAGAGAAGACACTGCTTTTGCTGCTTTAACTTCAGACTGTTTCCTCCCAAACCGCTGCTCGGGAGCTACTTCCTGTTGCCAACCAACAGGTCAGTAACTCTTTAGAGCCAAAGCGATCTCCCATCTTTGTTGGGGTTTGGGGCAGGGAGTGCATTCCCCCATAGAAGAGGGGAAGAAATTAATGGGTTCAGCAGGATGAACGTGAAGATGCTCATGATGCCTAATATTTCCTGGACTGAGGGAGTAAGAGAGAAAGGTAAAACTGTCCTGTGACAGGTCTTTAATAACAGCTTCACATTATCTGCACTTTAACTGTGACAAAATTCCAGAGTCCAGTGTATTACACGTATGCATGAACCAAAGTAATGATGCATATGATTCTATGATAATGGTACAATACCCAAAGTACAGAAGAAATGTGGATAAATCTACAGAGCAGTTCACACTGATCACTGCTCTTAGCAGTCCTGATGCTCAGAGGACTCACACCAACTAGTGAGGGACAAAGCTCTCCTGTAATTCTTCTGCATACAGGCTCGGGCAAGAGAAGAGATAAACACACATAAGAAAGATTAGATTTCTGATGCTCTAGGATTTCCAAAGGTAGCCTTCCAAACCCCCACTAATTTTTCTCCCCAACTGGAGTCTTTCAACATCTCTGCAACTGAAAAAAGTACCTTTACTATGTCCTCAATTCAGTATGAAGTTCTTCCAAGTTGAAAATGGACCTCTGGGATAAAGTAAAATGAAAAAAGATGTGGGGATCTGAATAATGCCACATCACTCAATCTCTCATCCCATTATAGTGAAAAATACACAACTGTTAAAAACCTTAAGGGACAAACATAAAAGAAAATTGTGCTTACAAAAAATTGGAAGGAAACGACGACTGTAGAAGCCTATTTCATATTTCATTCTGCAAGTTTGCTTTCCTTTTAACACACACAAGTGAGCCTTACCACGACACTGCCATCTGCTTTTCAAAATTCTTTATCCTCTAGTGCTGTGTTTTATAAAATGCTGTTGATAACTCCTTTCATGACATGATTTCAGCACAAGACCAGAGCTTGATATTATTTGAATAAAACCAAAATTTACCTAGTTCAACTTATGCAATGAGGTTCAAGATTTTATATTCTACAACTAGCCAAAGCAGTAGTCAAGATATATCAGCTGAATTCTTAAATTATAGGATCCAATTTAAATCAGAAAAAAATTTGAGTTACATGATTTGAGTCAGTTTAAGCGTTATCTATATTAGTCTGTTATGATCCTGCCCCATGCTTTGCCTAATTAAGAGCTTGCTATTTATAACTCTGCAAGACTTCTAGATTAAATAAATTTACCAGCTACATTCTGTGTTGTCTTGCCCTATCCATATCGTATCAATTGACAGCAAAAATAATGAAAACTAATCAGACAACAGTAACCAGTATAGCAGGACGTTCATTCCCAGGTAAGGCTGAAAAAGTAACAGTTAATAGTGGCAAGGCAATGAACACAGACTCATCTGATGCTTGATCATACTGTAAAAGCCCACCATGTTACATTCTTGAGTTGTTGTAAGATACAGTTTGCACCTATAAGTCAACTAAAAGTTCCTCTATGAACACTTGCCTTTACCTTCCTGTCTCTTCTGTTTCTGTACAGTAGTTCTGACTGAAATCATACTCCTTGTGTCATACTGGCATCTACTTATTTAAGTACTTCACGGTTCTGCTAACAACTCGTAACAGAAAATCAGTCCACATAGCTAGCACTTCCAGAGAATACAAGGCGAAACCCCATTTTAAAGTTGAAGCGATCTAGCTATAATTTACAAGTCTTCATAATACACCCAAGTTACATGCATTCTGCTATTTTATTACTATTTTATCTTACAAAATCTATTCAAAACTCTTACTGTCAAAGCAAACAACAAGAAAGAAGGACAAAGTCCTCAAATCCCCCTTTCCAATCTCTAGACTAAAGGCTGCGAGTTGGTTTGATGACTGATCGTGACCCAAATCAAACCTTAGAAAGCGTTCTCTATTTTGCAAAGCAAGAAACCTCACTGCAAGAAACAAATCTACTATTACTCTCCTGTCACAAGTTTTACACAACAATATTTTTCTCTGTTCATCAGTATTCCCTTGCTCTGTTACACCAATCCTATTATAAGGAAGGCAACACATTCAAGTAAAACTGGAAGGTCTCATTTTTAAACGGGTCCAGTATTCCTTTCAGGCCACAGAACAGTTTTCAGAAGTACATTTGATTCTAAACTGAGTTATTTACATAAAGATTACACCTTTGCAAGACTTAAAACTCCAGCTTCTTATTGAGACTATAAGAGTCAAACTTGAAATTAGTTTTTATGATTTTTTAAATGCTTTCTAGCACTGATGACATTTTCTAGGGCATTTCACAAATTTTCCATAGCAAGTTTCTCTGCTTTTATCAAAACCTCAAGGTTAAGACAACTATTAAACTTTTCAGGTCATTTGATTACATGACATTCTGGAATTCAGTTGGTTTTTACCCAGTGGAATGAAATTATTAACATTTCAGTAGCCCTGCTATTATATTTCTGATGATTTCATAGCTCTGGTAAACTGCCCTGTGAGCTCTGGGTGTTGTACATCCCCAGCCTTAGTAATCTAACTTCAACAGTTTAGTCAATGTCTTAGCCAAGATACTTTGGTAAGTCACAGTATTTTCATTTAACAGAAGTCTTCTAAAAAAGGAAACAGAAACTACGTATACTTTAAATACATGCACATTTATACTAAAACCTCTACACTAAAATATCTACTATCATTATAACTATTTAATTAAAATTACTTAACCTCTCCGCTTTTTTTTGAAAAAAAGTGTTACCCAACCCCTGGACCTACAAGCCTTCCTCCTATAAGACTGAAGAGGTGGCTGAACCTCTAATTTTGTTTTCTTTTGCTGTATATTTGGAAACAATTAAACTGCGAACAAGACTACCTTTAAGAGTACCAGACACCTGCCATTATAAAAAACTTATCTTGAGTTACAGACAAGCTAGATAAGCTTGAAGAGCTCATGGTGACACTTTCTACACCAAGTTTTGCTTGCCTGTATTGCAGGTAAGGGTGAGAATTGACCATTTCCAAGAAGAAAAAAATAAGGGAGGGGGAGATGTTGTTTAGCGTCTGTACAGATATTCTTAACAGCTCTGGTGTGAGGATCCAGCTTCAAAGATTAATCTGGTTGAATAACTGATTTACTTGAATTCCTGCAGGCTACTGGCTGTAGGGCACCCTCCACCTCTCATTGGAGTGGGAGCCATGGACAGCTGGGAAACAAACTGCAGAGTCTGGTGAAGGTAGATTAACTGACCTGTACAGCAGCGGGTAAAACTAACCATTTACTGCCTTAATTTCACTCCCTCAAATGCACATACTTTATACATCTTAATAAAAAATTAAATTTTTCAAGTAACAAGACATCCACGTGCTAGATTTCATATTTTATCCAAGGCAGACAGATTTCTAGGGTTTACACTGAATTTTAATGTAATTTAAACATATATACCGAAGTGTTTCTATACAATTAAAGCTCTTAAAAATCAGTTGTATTACCACAGACTGAAGTTTGCAAAAATTAGAGCAGTACATGATTGCTATATATTTGAAAGACTCAGAAATCTCCAACTGGTGGAGGCTGCCAGCTAGACACTTGGGATGACTTTCCTGAAATCTCCCACAACAGCAGCTTCTCCAGCAGGAACACAGAGAATATTTTCTTCACTCAAATTTATTCAACTTGTTAAATTGAATAACAAATTCTTTCAAAGCCAAGTGTGACTTTAAACAGAAAATTTGGAACAAAAACAAGCTTTCCAATCTATAAAACATGACCAGAGAGATCTTTCACTTGAAGGTAGGAAGATTTCCACTCTGAACACCTTTAAAAGGAGAGTGAAGGAAGCAAGCCATGGAAGAAGCCCCTGCCCATCACACTTAAAACCACTAGTGATTGCCTGCTAGGTGGTACCTTTCTTTTCTGTTGTTTTTGGTTATAGCCCAGCTCCCGAGCTGGAAAGCATATCTTCACTCCTCTCCCCTAGGAGAGTTAAAACTGCTCTGAGTACAAGGGTTTCCAACTTTTAGTGCTTCATTCATTTTAACTGAGTCCAGGTTGGCCCCAGCCACAGGAAAATATCGTGCAGTAAACAAGCAAAGGACTATTAGTTCAGAATATCAGAATACTAAAAAGAATAAAACCTAGTGTGTATATATATATATAAACATTGTTTTTCAAAAAGAGTAACATTCTCCTGGTTAAGAACAGTAATACTGAAGGTAGTCAGCAACCCACATTTAATAGCCAGCACACTTCGTGGTACGGAGGTTTTGAAAATTAACTCGTTTTCTAAAGGACTGAAGAGTACAGAAATACCAAAAGCTAACAACATTAAGTATCCTACTTAAAATCAAGGCCCCCTAACTGCATGACTGCAACTGTGATTCAGGTCAATATACATCCCAGTTTTTAAAGGAAAAGATACTCCAATTTACCTCCCAAACACCCACTGTGCGGATAAGGAAGAAGTAAGGTGCAGACAGCATAGAAGTTTCTGTTGGCATTTATATTTGGGAGAAAGCACGTCCATAAACAGACCCACTTTTGCACATAACAGGACCCCTAGTTCACCACAACTATAAATTGTTCTCACATGGAGAAGCTTTGAATGAAACATGTTTATATCACTAGGGAACAATTCCAGCTCTAAGGGATTTCTAAGTAGTACTCCAAGAAAAACAAGACTTTCTGTATGATGAGCTGCATAGCACCCAATATAGGAAAAAAACCTACTGTAAATTCATATTAATGCTCTATTGTGGGAAAGTATTCATGTGAAGGAAGCCTTCAACACTCATCTGAAAAGCCACAGATTTTATCTTTAAAAGTTAAACGTGGTTTTGCCAATCCATAAATTAGTGTTTAAGTGATTCTTACAAGTTGTGGCAAATAAATTAATGTCACAAAGCGGCAGCAAATTGACTTTGCTTTTCTACTGCATTTTGATTGTACTGCAGACCACCTTTCTAAAAACTGCACCAGTATTACCAAAACCAAGCCCAAACAGTTAATAAGCCACTCATCTGACACACATCTTCAGTGTATAAAAAATGAGAACTCACATCTCATAATACAACTGCAAAAAAGATTTGAAAATGCTCTTGTTCCATGTTAACACACTGTCTTAACAGGCCTGGATAAGGTCGGTCATTTTCGTAATTGCTTGCAAAACTTGCTTAAGAGACTGGAAAAAAATTGTCAAGAAAATAACCCTAGAAATAGAAAAATAAAAATCCCAGTCTAAAAATGCCAAAACAGCATTCGCACAAGTCTCCCACAGTGGACCTACTGTATTATGTCTGGTGGAATTTGGTATTTTTCTCTAGAGCCAGTAAATAACAGGAACTCGATCATAAATGCCCTGCTTTCCGGCAAGCGCGGCAGCCTCAGCTGCACAGCCTAACGAGCCAGGGGCACCCCAGTTTCAAGAATGGTTGGCAGAAAAGTCCACCGGAGAAGGCTAGGTAGTTGGTTTTGGGGTTTTTTTTTTGCTTTTAATAAGGCCAGTTATTTCTTTGTTGAAGTGAAAAAAAAATTACTCCTGTTTCTCTCAATATTTTAACTTACTGAAGATGCAGCTCTTCTGCTAAGAATCCTCGTGCATAGAACACCAAGTATCTAGTGCAAGTTACTGTAGTGATATGAGCGTATTTAACAGATTTTGAAAATTACTAGCCTTTCAGATTAGAAAAACTGAAAACAGCCAGTTTTCCATTAGCCTAAAGACATTACTGCTATAAAAAAAGGTAACCTCTTCACATTTTATCTCTAATAACTCATAACTATGTTGTCACATGGTTCATAAGCAGATTCATCTATTTGCTTTCGAGAGGAAATCCTGTAACATTCATAGGGGAAAAAATGCATTGTTGAGGGAGGACTAATACATAGCTCACTGTTTATACACCTTGTGTAAGAATCAATTACAACCTGAATTAAGAAAGCCTTTATGTGAAGCTCCCTCCCCACAACAAGAGACTTGCTATAAATTTAAATACCTAGAGTTTTGATTCCTACTAAAAGTGAAAAACAATCAGTAATTTTAATGTGCATGTAAGTTTGGGTATTAAAGATGTCATCTTAATTACAATACTGAGATCATTTCCTATGAAAAAGCTGTTCAAGTTTATTAGTTTAGCGAGGAGTTTTCCACCTCAATCTTAAACTGAGCATCAAGATTTAGAGCAAAAGCATTTTCTGTGGTTAAACAACGTCTTACATTCAACATACTGCAGTCACTTGATTCAACATTATAAATCTACAAGAAATTTCTGAACAGTATCAAAACTGATTAGACACCTGTACACACACCTCATTTCATTTAGGTTAGAAATGCCTGCAGCAGTTCAGAGACCTCAAATATTTGTGTGGCTGAAGTCTGCACTCATTTAAAACAAGATAGTTTTTGACTGACACCTTTTTGATTAGCATATGAGTTCTCTAGTTCACATTTGTCAGCTTGCAGTGATTGCTGACAGGGGTTCAAATCCCAGTCTCCATCTGCATATAGTTACTGTGAAATAACGGATGGCCACTGCATATGCCAAATTTAACCTAGAAAAGTACGATTTTATTTTGTTACTGAGCTGACAGCTCAATGCTTCGACTGGAAGTTGGCATCACCCACAAGTACACCCAAGTCCATATCTCATGTCTCGTTGAGGCTGATCCCTGTAGGCTCCCTCCAACCTTCCACTTTGCATTGGCCCAGCAGCCAAAACAGACCAACACAGCTCCATCCACTTCTGGCAGGGAAAGTTTCAGACAAACTTTTGCAGTGGGATTTTATCCTATCATAGTGCTCTGGAGCACAGCATTGCATTCGCAACCCAAATAACACCACAGGCTACAACCTCATGGGAAACAGATACCAGAAGATGACATGCAAGGGAGAAAGACCCTGCAGATCACTCCCCCAAACTAGGACTGTCTCCCTGACCAAGGCTCTCCAGGCACCTTAGAGAAGAGTCTGACAGAGGTTATGACTTCTTCTCCCAGAAAATGAATGAAAGAAGTGCACGCGCCAAGACACATGTAACACCTCCCTCATTGCTCAGAGAGTAAGCATAAAGGAACAGGCAAGCTGAGGGACAGAGCTTTAGCTGGATTCAGTGTCCACCTTACTGAGGAAGAAGTCTTCTTCTCTCCCTTTCTTTCCTTTCCACCTCAGTTGGAGGCTGCCAGAAGAGAGGGTCCTCAGCTTCTGGAGACAGATAAATAGAATTACAGTGTCCTTCTACTCTTCCCACATTTTCTCCCGAAGGACCTATGCTCAGCTCCTCGTCCAACACCAGCACTGAGTACCATGGCTTCAGCACCTCCTATGCTCAAAGCATTCCAGCGCTTCAGGCCCTGCTTCTCACCTGGGTCTTCCACACCTTTTCTTCTGTCTCATTAATTAACAGGGTAGACAGTGGTTAGAGGACTGGATCTGGCCAACACACAACATAAGCACCAGCCTATTAAGCATAATGTAATTTACAGATCTTATTTTGCACAGAATATTTTTCTTTTGATAATTACGTACAAGTGGCTTACATATTTACTGAACAGGAATTCACTGTTCCTATTTATCAGACATTTTAAGAGTCACTTCCAGCTTTAACTACAATTAAAACTGAAGACTTTCGCTATGCTGCATGTTTATCATATGTAAGAATAAGTGATTTTTTGCATTCTCAACGATAGCAAGAGAAGATACTCAGAAACAGCAGCACACATTAGAAACATTGCACTTGGGAGAAATCCAACATTTCCAACATTTATTTTCAAAACTGAAAAGGTCACTACTAAGAACCCCCATGTGTAAGACAACAGTCATTGTACTACAGCACAGAGACTGTATTTGGCATAATACACCAACACAGAACAGAAGGAAGGTTATCGCTGTAGCTCTACTTACAAAACCTCTATACTTGAACTATGACAAACAACATCTGTTTCATTTTTTAACTAGTTCAGAAATAGAAGTCATTGTTTTTTAGCAATAAAAAATTGTCACAAGCAGTTATTCAGAAATCAACAAGTCATATGAACAGCATATCCCAGGCAGCTTTCTGATGGAATAACTGCTGCACCATTTTAAACTTTAGTCAAAACTGAGCCTTAGTGGCTTCACTCAGCCACGGCATACCAAGAAGTTTCTTAAAGGATGAATTCAAATATATAAGCTATCCACTTGATAGAGACATACGCCTCCACAGTGATAGGCCATATAGAATTTGAGAGTTTTATTATTGAAATTAATAACTAGCAAGGTGTTCTTATACTGTCAAATTCAAATGGCAAAATAGTAACTCACTTCAAGATTAAAACTCCACTCTTTCAATACCAGAATTAACATTCTGCAGGCTAATCGCCTCTAAAGACCAAAATTTCATCATCTTCACATGCAGAAAGGAAGCAAAACAGTTATATTTGTACCTCCATCAGTTTCGAGAACAGTAAGGGTGCCAGTATTTCTCTGCAGTCAAGAATTTGACTTTAACTCCATGAAGAAAGTTGCCTGCAATGAACCTAAGGTTATGACAGAGACTGGTAATCACTCAATCACTTCTCGTGCATTGCTGCACATCAGCAGCAACTGCACAGTTCTTAGAATTGAATGTATTTGTCCATGAGGAATCCAGACTATAGGATAAACTGCAAGTAAAAACTAGGAAACCTTGACAGAGAACTGTGGGAAAACATGCCTGGAATCCTTCTGTAGTCCATATCTTCCATGCAATCCAATACTTAAAGGTATTATTTAAGCATTACCCTAATTCCTAAGAACACGGCACTGCCCCACTTGCCTCACCAAGAGCCACAGCTGTAACGATACCTCATGCTACGACACCTTTGGTCACAAGCAGCAGCAGAACATTTTTAGACTGAATAAAAGGATCCTCTCTAGCACTTTTCTGCACAGGGCAACAAATGTATCTGGCATGCTATAAAGCACTCAATAAGGATGAATAAAAACCCACGGACAAGCTTGAGTGGGTCCAGAGGAGGGCCACAAAGATGATTAGAGGGCTGGAGCACCTCCACTATGAGGACAGGCTGAGAGAGTTGGGGTTCTTGAGCCTCGAGAAGAGAAGGCTCTGGGCACACCTGACAGCAACTTCCCAGTACTTAAAGGGGGCCTACAGAAAAGATGGGGATGGATTCTATTGGGGACTGTAGTTATAGGACAAGGGGCAACGGCTTTAAACTGAAAGACAGTAGATTTAGATTGGATATTAGGAAGAAATTCTTTACTGTGAGAGTGGTGAGGCACTGGAACAGGTTGCCCAGGGAAGCTGTGGGTGCCCCATGCCTGGAAGTGTTGAGGGCCAGGTTGGATGGGGCTTTGGGCAACCTAGTCTAGTGGAAGGTATCCCTACCCATGGCAGGGGGGGTTGGAACTAAGTGATCTTTAAAGGTCTCTTCCAGCCCAAACCATTCTATGATTACTTCTACGTAAGTTTTGTAGAAAGGAAGTTTGTGCTTAAGGACAAGTTACTTTAGAAGAAGTTAGTGTAGGAATAAAAACCAGCTGGAATTTTGCTTAAATATGCAAAAAAAACGTAAGCTCTGAAAGTGGTAGCTACAGAAGACCTGGGTGTGAAATGCAGAAAGGCACTCTTCTCCAACAAATAGTCCCCATCTCTGCCACCAAATTATTATACTGTGCAAACCATATACAAGACTGAGATACAGTCTCATTGCTGATATTCCTCATTTTCCAAGGGCATTAAGGCGAGATCTTCGCAGCCATCAACTGGTAGACAATCTGAACATGCCAAAGCAACGGTTAAAGGAACCTTGCTCCTCATGTACCAAGCATCTTTGAAAAGCCTGCGAGGAAACCATTAACTTCTGGTGAGCAAGGTTCAAAAACCTCAGTGTGGAGCCACACTTTCAGTAGAAAAGGGCTGCCCTCCTCTCTCCCTTTCTATCCCATACAAGAAGGCATGTGGCTACAGGGCAAGTCAGATCAGCTCAACAATCCAGTGAAAACCTTTTCACTCCCTTGCATTAGGTCAGTTTGTTGATCTGACTTATCTCTAGAAGTCTCTTCTCTCACACCATGCCTACAGCAGAAGCCAAATAGGGGAGCAAAAGGCAGCCCAGACAAGAACTTTAATAATTTCCCTAGCACCACAAAAAGGGTCCTGAATTCTTGCTCCAGCTTCACCATTCAGCCAAACTCAGGGGTGCCGCCTCTCAGCACAGCTGTCCTCTGCCCTGTCTGCCTAACACCTCCACTTAGCCACCATCCAACACCAGCCTTCTTGCCCAGCTAGATCTTCAGTGGGGTTTTAATCATGCACTTCAGCAAATGATCTCTGCCTGTTTTATTTCTAAACTTCCAGTCCCCGTTTCTCTTCTACACAATGCTAATCCACACCTAACAGCCCCCATTTAAAGTACAGCACAGTTGTTCTGCCTTCTGATCCAAAGCTACCTAGAACACCAAAGCCAGAAGAGATATGCTCTTGGATTGCACTCCCACTTCCCAGTCTCATCCTAGCTCACCAACAAAAAGAAGTCCTGTCAATCCTCAGTTATGATAGCCTGGAAAACATTTCACAGGCCCACAGGGATGCTGAGTCTGGCAGAAGAAAAAGCTGTGAGGACTGGAACACGGTCAGCACAGAAAACTCTCAGAAGTCAGACAGACAACATCACAAAGTCTCTGACTCCAAGAACAGACTTTTTCAAGAATTTAATACAGCCCAATTGGAGACAAAATCCCTTGTCCCAAAAAAGATCTTAAGACCATGCTCTAAAGCACTCACCCCACCCCAAAGTGGTACGAAGATTATGCAACACTAAGACATCCTCTCCCTTTCTTACACTTTGCCTTCTCCTCTAGTTGGCTCATTTGGATTGAAATGTTATAAAACAGACAGCCAATATAGGAAACTTTAGGATCAACTGTAAAAGCCTGGCAAAAGACACGAAGACAAAATGGGACAGTCTTACAACAGGAAGTTTCAGCAAGTCTAGGAAATAGCGCTACCAAACTCACCCATTGGGGCAGTGGCAGAACCCTACAGAAGATCCCTGATGCTCTGCATCAACACTACATTGTGTCAGCAAATATAGCCTGCATTAACTGACTTGTGGTTTTCTTCCCTGAAGGTTTCATTCAAGCACCAACAATTCAAGCTGGTGAAAAACTTCGTAAAACTTAGTGAAAAACTGTAAGAAACAAATACCATACACAATAGCAATAGCTAACTTTAAGCAGTAACTCTCGTTAACAAGTATCATACACACTCCAGCAGTTCCCTCTAGATCTGCCATACTATGAAGTATTCATCTGTTTTCCCTGTCCTTGATTGTCACACCAGTTATCTGTGAGCAAACTCTTCTCACTGAGGCTGGAACAGAATAGTTCAGTTCATATGAGAAATCTGAAAGTCCATATGCCAGTGCAGCAAAACTTGAAGAAACTGAACACATAGGAGAAGATACTCCAGGCATAAGTAAGAACAGAAAGATTTCATCCTACTCACACTAAGTTTAATCTCCTCCTTTAAAAAAGAATCACAAAGGAATGAAACTAAGTTTTCTTTCTTTGTCAAGACAACATAGCTAGAATCTTTATAACATGTATTTTCCACAAGAACCAAAGCGAATATACTTTTTGCCAAAACACAGAAACACATACTTCTACTCATCAGGGTCCAAGATTTTTTTAAAAAGCTGCCACAAAGCAATACATACCTTCTGCAACAACCTGTTTTGTATCCAGATGAGCAAGACATAAAATTTTCAAAAGGTAACACTCAGCAAATGACTAAATATTGTCCCAAGGACAATTTTCTGCTTGAACAGAAACCTTATCATGTCCTGAAACTACCCTTGGATGCAACAGTTCCACAGCTCCTTATGCTTCCATACATACTATGGAAGTAGTATGTAAATTTCTGCACATCTGGACAACACTAAGTTGTTAACAGAAAAGAACAAAATTGTTGTTGGCTAACTTTGTGGCTTTTTTCAAGCATGTGAAAAACTCAAGCCTGGGAGTAAACTGGCAACTTCTCAAGTCCCAGAGTAGGACAGATAGAAGTATCATGAATTACTTTCCTCATTACTCAGTGCTACATCACTGCATAGCATGCCAACTGCGACAGTGAAACTCTGTTTAGAAAGACACATACTTCATTACACCATCTGGAGAGGACCGTTCATTGAGGAGTTTTTCTCCCTTCCCACTCAAATTGGGAAGCTGAGGGGCTGACATCAGCTCTAAAGTTAGCCATCAGTTTCTATGAGGAAGGGAGGGGGGTATATGGTGGCAGCTACAGCTGCTTGATGACAGTGATTCTGGCAGCAGTCTTCTTAATAACCAAAACCCAACAGCACAGGAGGTGGGCAGCTAGTTGTCATATAAAAAAAATCATAAAGCCCAAAACAGAAAAGACCCAATGGGAGAAGAGATCCAAGGTGGCGAAAGCTAATACACTGGAGGAACACAATTTCTTCCTTCTTACAAATACATCCTTTCATTTATGATAAAAAGTTCAAGTTTAGGCACAAGCAGATCTGTTCTGCAAGCACAGCCATGCATTCAGAGCACGTTGGGAAATGCACTTATCCAAGTGTTGTCTTCAGCCAGAGTAAGGTGTGCAGCTGCTCTTTAAAAGCCAGCTTTCAAATCAAGGAATGGAGAAAGCAAAGACAGTAGCTCTAAGCAAGTGATTTCTTTCAAAGCACAGAGGTTTGTTAGATCAATTTTGTATACATTGTACCCTCTCCTATTGACTAGGGGATCCTAGGGGTTTTATTGGATACAAAATACTAACCAAGTTATCAGTTACTTGATTTCCCCCTTAAGAAATCCTTCACCATCAGTAACTCCTTCATGCAAAGTGCTGATCTTCCAAGCCAGGGCAGCCCAGGCAGCCTTTCTGTCTCTTCCCTCTAGGTGGAGAGCTTTGCTGTGCCAGGGCTGCACAGCCCCGCTCGCAGCTGGGGACGAAGGAGAGCACACTGCTACTGCAGCATCAGGCTGTCCCAGAACAAGAGTACAATCTCCATCAAGTATCTGTGTTGGTCCACGCTGCAAGGAAGAAATCAAGATAGAGAAATGGAGGGTACTTTCTACTAATCCTCACACCAACATGAAAGAGTTCTACAAAAGGAGAACAGCCATTACAGGTCTTTTGGGTGATGAGCCTTCTGACCCATCAGGGAAAAAAGGGAAGTGGTGCCCCAGCCCTGCTCCAAACAGTGCTCTGCTTTCAGATTTGGACTTTCTTCTCCCCAAACCATTCTGTCCTCCCCCTCCTCAGCAACAATTTCTCCTCCTGCTCTTATCACCACACACAGAGCTTTTTCTCCCATCACAAAGAATGGACAGAAACTTGAACAAAAGTTTCTATGCCCATCTCAAGCTTCACTGCATTTGACATCAGTTTCAAATAATGGAGGAAGAAGTATGGAGCTGACTTACTCCTCCTCAGACTCCACTCCTAGGAGGCCTGGGCACCCAACAAGGTCTTCCAGCAGCAGTCCAGAACAGCAGCACTCCTTGAAAGTTTTTAAGGAAGAGACCCAAAGCACTTTAGATATAAAGTCTCATTACTTATCAAAACAGTAAACATTACCCACTACAAAATTCAACCGCCAGTGTTCATACCTTGTCATGAGGAATTCACAGGAAATAGTTCAAAAGTGGAAGCCTAAGAAAAGCCAGGTACAGCTGAGGTACTGAGAATGGTGACCAAATCATGGTAACAAAGCAACCAAGGAATCAAGTCAGAATTTGATTTAATAACTAATGATGCATAGTAACAATATTTACCTTCAAGTAGCTTGTAATCTTTCACCTTTACCTATTACTTCAGGACTATCAAATCTATTCACAACATACTGCAATGCCTAGACAGATCAATTCATTTATTTAAACCTGTAAGCAAGCTTTCTTGAAAAATACCTACTCTGTTCACGAACAGCATGCAGTTTCACTTTTGCATGCTTCCACTTGAAAGGAGCCATCCTACCTTTATCCTCTATTACCACTGCCAGCTAATATATTCCTGCCATTTTCCCAGGCTGTGTGGCCAACCAAGGTCAACCACAGCTGAAGATCAACCAAAAAACCCTGAAAGAAGGTTTTCAGCTGGAGCAAATTTTAAGTCCTCATCTTTTCCTAGCTCTTAGTTTAATAGCAACCTCCAGCATTAAACACAATCTTCCATTCCCTGCCCTAGACATACTCTTGCATCATCTATCTCTCATCAGCTGAAGATTTTGATTTGGCTGGGCTTGACAGCAGCAATGCTGATAGAGCCCTTGGAACAACCTGAATCAGAAGGCAGCAGAACCAGAAATTTTACCTTTATGATTTTTCCTCCTCACTCTCTAGTCCCCCCACCTCTCTGGATTTCCACTGGATTAGTCAGCCTTTTTCCATGCAATTAATGAACTAAGTGTGGCGAAGTGTATTAACAAAGATAGCAGTATGTTAGGAGTGTTAGTTCTGCAACGCTGGTCTCCATGCTAATTAAGCCATTCCTCTTACAAAACCTCTTAAAAGCCTAATAACAACTTTCAGCTAAATCCAGATTAAATACTTCATTACCTAAACTGTTTAAAGGTGCAACTACATACGCATGCATATTATAGTACCTGATACATCTTAGAACTCCATATTAAAACATTAGCATTTGCACTTAAACCTCACATGCATTTTTCAGATGTCAACAAGCTCAGGTACAGGCCAGGGAGAAAGTGCATCAGTACCATACCAGGTTTGCTAGCCGTGTTTCAACAACAGTCCCAAAGAGGTTATAACTGGAGCTGAACAAAGACTTGTTTGCTTTACAGATGCCAGGAGCCACACACAGAAAATTGCTCACTTCTGAAACAAGTTACTCTCAGTTCAGTTTCTCCAGAGGCCGAGATAATTATGTCCTGGGGTATTATTGCATTAACCGGCACTACCTGGTAGAGGCAATGCGCCAGTCCTCAGCTGCTTTAAAATGGGACTCGATAACCATACAAGAGAACAACAGGTTTTGCAGTTCACTCCATAGAGGGTGTTTCTCCAAGCTGTCTGAGCAGTGACTACAGCCACCTAAGCCGTTCCAGATCCACGTTCTGTACACAGTCACTCCTTTGTCCTCCTAACCCATACACCTCCTAACACATACACCAGACCCAAGGGGGAGCCACAGAAAGCCCTGCAAGGGGAACGCTACCTTCCGTCATCAGCTCTGCTAAAAGTATGAGACATCCATATGTACATCCAGCAACAGCTGAGGAAAGCCTTTACTACTGTATTCAGTTTCCCTTGCTGGTGTCTGAAACAGAAGCATAGAGGCTTTTCTCCAGTTTTCCTACATCTAGTACTCCCTCAAAGAGGGTAACGCTGTAGCTACACCTCCTGTGCTGTGCTGCTAGTCAAGCAGCAACGGCAGATCAGTAAAACAGATTGGTATTTTTTTCCAAGGAGACTGACAATAGAAACATCAGATCAAGTGAGGCTGCCCGCTACCACGGGCAAGCCAGTTTCTCTCTCTGCTTTTCCCGCTCTAACACAAAGCTGTACTTGAATTAAAAGTAATGAATATTTTCAACATATGTATTTTTATGACCAAAAACCTCAAAAGGAAAAAAAGTCAAAAGGTCTCACTGCAAAAATTAATTCTGGAATTAACATGATTCATTTGAAAACTTACCAAGTGTTGTCTTGTAAGAGTTATTATACATGAACACCTGTAAAGAGTCAGCTATTAATAGCACCAATGAAACCGTAGTACAGAAACAAAGAAGTGCTACTTGTGGCAATATGATTAAGGCTGTGTCAGCAATTTGATTTTCATGACTTTAACACCCAGCTGTAAAAATGGCCTTCAGTAGAAGCAAGCGTATGGCGTCTGTATCCACAGGGAGCAGTTTCTGTTCTCACTGGGTAAAATGCAAGGGTCAACTATATTTTAATACATAATCTCCAAAGAGTAAAATCCAGAATTTGCAAGTCATTTGTGGATATAATCATTGCCAAATAGGACTACACCTTAAAAGACAGTTTGGTAAATACTGCAAGACAGAAACTTGGTAGAGCACAAGAAACAGAAAATCACACACACTTATTTCTCAATTTTGGCATACATTCTTCAAGAATTAGAGGTATACCAAAGAAACTGCGTGCTAATACACAGTTCACAGCTATAGATCTTTTTAACTTGGCCACTATTTGCTTAAACACAGAACAGCATTAACAGATTTATGTTTGAAAAGGCACCATTCGAGATTCTTCAAGCAAGGAAACGTGTAATCAAGTAATAAGCAGTGAGTGATTAGCCCTGTGCATGCACAAAATTAAAAGCCCCACTTACACATGATCCACATCTGTCCCAACAAGCATGAAAAACGCAGCATTTCAATCAAACGTGTGTTATGGATATACTACTGAAGAGGTCCTGCAATAGAAGAGCATCTTCTTTTAAATAAAAGGCAGAGTCAAAGAGAATGTGACCAGAATCCAAGAAAACTTCTTCCCGGTGTGTTTTAATGCATCAGGTATACTGCAGGGGTTCTGGATTTTATTCTATTTAGGTATTAAGTATAATTACAAACATTACAGACTAGCTTAGAAAGCTAGCACCCTTGACAAGCTGTAATGTCTCTTAGTTGTATTATTTAGTAAGATAATTTAAACACTAAATTTTAATAATCTGATTCCCTTCACATTAATATATGAACAGAGATATGCTTCTTCCACATACATAATGCCAAAGGCAGTATAGCCCTAATGTAAAGATAGAAACAATAGTCGGTTTTTTGTCCTGGCCTTTCCTACATATTTTCCCCTCATCCCACATTAAAATGAAGCCTCCTCATTAAGATAATTAGAGGAACATGTGGAACTACAAAGACTTAAAGGCAACACACCTCAAAAATTCTGTAGATTTATAAATCCTGCTGTCCTCCATCTCTCCTCTCAGTCCCAAACATGCCAGAGGGAAAGCTGTGCACACACAAAATTTTAAACTAAAGAGAAAAAAAACCCAAACCTATCTGAACTCTTAAAAGTAATCTTTTAAACCTGCGAGGTTTGGCTTTTTTTTTTTTTTGGAAAAAAGATATTAGAGTTGATAACTAGCCAATGCCATTTCCATAAATTCAAATTACTTCTTAGTGAAAGCAATTTTAAAAAGTCAAAACCACCCCCACTGAAAGTCAACTGGTCAGGATCAAACTTGTAACGTTATTTCACTCAGCATATTGAATTGCTCACAAGATTTCAGACCTTCACGAGGAATGTGGGCTTGTACTTCCTTAAAAAAAAAAAAAAATCTCTTTCATTAATTTTTGGCCACCCTTTCCCTCTCCCTACAATCCAGGGCTACAAACTGGCCCCATGCTGTCCTTCAGTACACACAGGTCACAAAGTACGTGCCAGCATTTTTAATTAATTATAGGCAGGTTTCACAAGGGGGACACTGTCAGTCATTAGCTTACACCAAAGTGCCACAGTCTCAGTGAACCAATAGACAAGAATACCTGAACTCTCCAGAGAGATTTGGAAGAAAAAACATTACATTTTGCCTGGAAGCATGGTTTAACACCAAAGTCACAGTAGACACTTGGTAGAGAACGATGTAAGACACATCACTGAAACCAAGTAAGGTGGAAATGAAATACACCAGTCAGTACCTCAAACAGAAAGACTAGAGGGTCAGGGATGGAGAAGACGGCAGGGACAAGACAGCTGCAGTGGTGTGCTGAGGGCACTCAGGAGGCAGGTAGTGATCTGGGAACACTGCTCCTCCTCAGATCAACTCCAAAGCAGCAGTCTCATTGGAGCAGTACCTGTAAAAGCACACGGTCTCCATTTCTTTGATTGCATATCCACACATTTACTGCACAATATGCTCTTCTTACTAAAAGAAACAACACAAGTAATCAAATTCTGTCAGCTTTGCTTATCCTATAGAGTGCTTCAGATAAAATAAATGCTTCCTCATTGCAAGATGAAGTGCTACTCAGCACAGCACAAGCTGCGTGCCCCATCAGGCAACCACCCTGAGCACCCTCCACAGTCAGTGGAGCAGATACGCACATAGCCAACAGTTCAGAGCACCAGTCTTCTTATCCCAAGGTAGACACCTGCATTTGCTCAAACAAACCTGGGCTCTCAAACAGCTAGAGGGTTCTCACTCACCAGAACTGCCTAGGCAACTCGCTCAGGCGTAGAAACAGTGAAACAAGAATGTTCCCATCCAAGATAACAGAATCCATCACCAGTCACAGGGGCTCGTACAAAGGAAATCTAATGGCTTCAATTAATTAGTGAAAGTTCACCATCACATTTTGAGGTCACACCAAGTAATTCTAAAAGAAACTCAGCCTACTTAACCAGTGTCAAAACAGTAAGCCATATGTCCACCACTGCAAGTACTAGTTACATTAACTGATAGGGAAGTTTCATACTTCAAATGCATGTGTGCACTCTCATTTCCTGCTTTACACACCTTCATGTTAACTAACAATAACTTAAACTATCATTTTACAGTTCATTCAATTTGTCAAAATCAAAATCACAGCATCATTGCTTAGGGAATTTTAGTAGTCTTAAGGTTCTGTTTGTTTTCAGTTCGCCAGAACTGTGTTACACTTCCCTTTAACTGATCAAGGCAGAGAGATGTGAGACCCTGAGATATGATTAAAACTGACAGTTTGTGTGATAGAGCTGAATTGCACTGTAAAAGGAATTAGCAGTCAGTATTTCCCCATCTAAGTTACTTTCCAATTTTAAGGAAGTCCAATCTCTCATACTGTTTAAACAAGAAAAGCAACATACAATGTAATTATTTGAAATTCTACCTATGATTCACAAATAAAAAATCACAGCATAATAATGCATTTCCACAAAGGTGTTTTTTAGAACATGACTAAATAGTGATCCAGCATAGCTGCAAGAGTCTGAAAATACAACTAATACCAACAGAAATGCAGCAAGTGTCATCTTGGAGGCACAGTCAGTATTAAGACTCCTATTTCACTCCTGAGTAACAAAGAACTCCCAAATCAGCAAAAAATCCTCTTCTCATCTTAGAACACAAGACTGAAATGCAGGAAGATTCAACCACAAAGGACTGCAATAAGAACACAGGAACATCTAATGCTTATCAGGTGACCTTCAGGATTTTAAGAAACCAAATCCATGAAGCAAAACCACAGTTGTACGTTTTCAGTCTTTGATCAGCTGCAAGTATGACTGCCTAAAATGGTCTGGCAAGGGCATAAACTGAAGTTTAACTCTTAGTCATTATGACTTCCTTGCTTTTACATCTTCAAGAATAATTTTCCAACTTTATTTCACCTTCAAAAATTAAAGATATGCTACTGAGCCTGCAGACCTACAACCACAGAACCGCCGCTGCTGTTCAAAGGCCAGTCAGATTCCAAAACAGCTTCCAGTATCACTGCAAACATTAATGGGAAAAAATCAACAACTTGTAAGCAAAGAGGCTGTGAAGTTCTGCCGGTACACACCAGGCTTGAGCTTCAGCACAACACTTGACCAGTAACAGTCAAACCAGGACCCGCAAAGCAGCTTGTGGGCTGTGTCTCCTCAAGCATTCCCATGGAATCACAAATAGCTCACAAAGCCACCTGGAAAATGGAATAATATATTTTGCCTGCAGGTCTAAAGAGCTCTGTATCCTTTTTATACAGTACATATTGTAGGATTTTAATAGTATTTTAATTTCAGAGGCAAACAGCATGCTAAAGTTTGGCAGGAATACTTTGACAGACTACTACTGTGTAATCATGCCATCAAAACCATGATTATTTAGTTGTATGAAATCCAAAAAGCATAGCCAGAAATTTCAGTGTTTCAAGAACAAACCTGTTCCACGGTAATGTTTATTCTTTTTAGAGAGTGGTATCAGTGCTAAGAAGGCAAGGACACCAACCAGCAGCCAAATATACAGTGGCTGCTCCTTATCTTACTAAAAGATACATTGAGAGAGGAAGCTACAGGTCACCACCAATATCACTGATGAAGCGAGCCATTGCTAACGCACCAAAAGAGATCCTGCACACGTGAAACAAATGTTATGAAAAAAGCAAACAAAATAACCACATCCCATGACAACATGCCTGCAATTTGACAAGTAGCATCCCAAACTGCCAGATGTTGTTTCCCAGTTTCACAATACCACCAGAAGAAATGCACACATAGGGACTACAGCAGCACTCAGAAGGGACTGCTGCATATCAGGCTAGAAGCATAAAAATCAGCAACAGGTTATGTGTAGGAACAGTCAGGAGTATTCCCTGCCTGACTTCAGGTTTTATTTCCTTCTAGAGATATATACCATCCTATACACCTTGGGAAAGGCTTATTTCCACTCATAAAATGGTAAATGTTCACGCTGGTTCTGGCATGGGTTCAGACATTATAGGATACAACTAAGAGAACTGTCTACTCTTTTCAAGTTGCTATGTGTTGTCTGATTTTGGGGGGGGGGGGGGGTTTAAGCTTCCATTGCAGTACGGTGACGTGCAACCTCGAAGTGCCTATGAATACACACGAACAGTCACAGCAGATCTGACAGCTTATCTGTTACCACATACTTCAGCACTATCCTGGAAGGTGGAACTTTAGAGATCTGTATGCGATATATATAACACATTCAAAGAACATCATCTCCTCAGGAACTCGGAAGAGGAAAAAAAGCCAAGAGGCATATATTTAATAGCTATGCAGGTGTCAGATATGCAGCAGAGACAAGGTATCCTCTCATTACAGCAAAAGTGCTCAACTAGACATTCAACATGACAGATTTTTTCCTCCTGCATTAGATTTCACCACAGGCTGTAGGAATTCTCCTGTGAGAAGAATTTCCAAGCAGCAATAAATGGGTCAACCAACAGCTAAAGCAAAGCCCTGCAGAAACCCTCCATAAAATTTGACTGTATCCTACCATATTTAATAGCTAGTCAGATTTTTCCAGAGCAAGCATATTTTCTTCCTGTTATTTCAAAGGTGTTCAAGCATAGCAAATGCAGCACAAGCTAGTTTATCTACTTGGAAACTCCTTGCAAAAAGCCAAGATCTGTGGCATCCCACACCCAAAGCAAGTACATTTTTTTGTCTGACATACCCATTGAATCACTGTACTTAGCTGAGCATCACTACAAAGGCATTGTGATATTGGCAACTTCTGACTTATCTGACTGCATGATGCAAGCTGTACCATTATTCAGTGCAACAGCTGTCTCAGGGTACAGTATCAAATGCTCTTCAATGGTACTTACCACTGAACTAACTGCAACCAGACCATAAAGTAAACAGACATGGCCTTAGGTTTAATTTGCTTACTGTCAGCTGATTTTCAGTTAAAGCAAAATTCATGTCTCCCATTTAAAAAAAAAAAAAAACAACAAACAACTTTAACAAGAAATACTCCTGAAGAAGGAAGCCTGCCTCTCGCCTTAGGTATACTACTTTGTGAATAAATGAAAAGAAAAATTGTTGCAACATTTACATTGCTACAAGGAAGTTCAGTTGCTTAGACACATGTAAAAAGCACAGGTGACAACAGATAAGCTGGTTTACAGTAACTTGTTTGGCAGGCTTTACAAAAGCTTCATTGTCGATTTAGATTGTGAAGTCTGTGCACACCCTAGAAATGGAAGAAGCTACAGGAACTTTTCAGTAATAGTTAAGAGGAAACTGGAAAGAATTCCACTCTTTCACCTTACCTTCTGTAGCTTTGCTTAGCTGAAAATTTTGGCCATAACTACATCCCCCAGTTCATATACATATGACCCAAAGGAATTCCTTAGCTGAGGTCCTGAAAAAACAATCCACGAATTCATACGAAAGGAGCAGGAGGTGACAAAATTAAGAAAAAAATATTTTATTTTGCTCATTTGGCTAAAAAGCAACTAAAGTAGCAAGAGATTCAGAGCAGGACAGAACACACACCTGTGAGAGGAAATTAGACATCTACCAAGCTGCTGACTTGCTCTTGCGTTACTGTTCACAAAGTGCTTCAAGGAAACCGTGCTTTCCAAAATAAGCCTGAGTTGTGCTGCAACAGCATAGCAGAAAGAGCTGGCAAGTTCATAAGAACAGATACTTAATCACAACTCTACTCCAGACCCAGAAGTCTGAAGAAGCTGGGATAAACTTGCTAGAAATTGTCAAGAGAGAAAGTACTTCCTGGCTCCCAGACTAAATGAAAGCGTAGGTGAGTGCAAGAAACTCAGTCTCAGCACTCCAAAGAGAAGTAAGGTGTGGGCAACAGGAGGCACCATTAGGATTAATACCAGTACCACAACTGCAATGAAACACCTTTTACTCATCTTTATTGGATTATAGGGATCGGCGTGGTAACCTACGATGTGTTCTTCACACAGGCCATCAGCAGGTTTAAGTACTCCATTTTCCTTGTTCTTCTGCATAGCTATCTATTTTCTAAGAAACTGACTCCCTTGTGCAGAAAGCTCAACAGCCAAAAAGATATGAAAGAGACAATCAAAGGAGAAAAGACCAAAACTTAGTTGGAGAGGATGAAGTCACAGGAAAAGAGGTTTTCACAGGAGTTCTCTTTTCAGTTTGGATTAACTGTAGGTACATAAAGATGACACTTCAGCTCTTTAAAAAACTTAGGAAATGGAGAAATACAGGTTCTGTCTACACTGAAAGTCAATCTTCATTAAATTAAAAAACGCACAAACCAAAAAAAAACCCCCAAGACTAAGCAAGTAGCATGCTGCTGGCAATGGGATATTCTGCTCTCCTTGTCAGTCTGGGCAGCAGTACCCTATGACTACCCACAGCACTCAGGATAAGTGCTGCTAGGACGAAGTCAGCTTCCCAAACCCAGATTGAGTACTGTGCTTCTGTGCGTTTCATATCTGTTGTGAAATTGCTCAATATCTTAGCACCATTAACATAAACTTTATGATTTTATTTTCCCTGGAACATTTTCAGTGTTTTATCTACTTTCACAGCAGGTATACATCACAGCACACAGTACTTTATAACTCACTTGCTGTTCACAGTGTTTTTCAATCCACATCCTGTACACACCCTGTTCAAACACAAGGAATCAGATTGCCTACACCGGTCCTTGAGTCCCACCTCCTAGCTGAGCCAGGCCACCAGAACTTCCCTCCCCAGTAAGCAACTAGAGAATTGACTTCACTGGCAGTCACAAACACTGAGCAAAGCTGTGCAAAGATGGAAAGAAAAAGGAAAGTTAACACATCAAGATAAACACGAACAAATCCTGTATTAGCCATACTTTTTATCATGAGTATCTTATAGCTCACTTATGTTCAAACACCACCATTAACTGCACTATTCTGAAAGGCAATGGAATACAGCTGGGCTCCTCTGGGCAAGCACACAGAGCAGCCAACATCCTGGACACTCAGCTTTTGGAGAAGACTGAAGCCCTAGCAGCCTGCACATATTGTTGTGGAATAGGAAACACAGATTAAAGACTAAAGCCATGGACCACACATTTAGAGATTCCTTCGGTAAGGGTTCAATGCATTAGGTGAATTAGACTTTCTGATAACCCTCCTCCCTTCAAAGGGGGAGCCAAGACAATCAAAATTCAGACATCCTCCTAAAAATCAGACCTGTTTTCAGATAATATTCTGGTCTCCCATTTCAGTATTTGTTATACTACTTTTCAATAAAATACCTTTTTCTCAAGTTTCTTTTTGGATGAAACTTGATAGCAACATTTCTTATTTATACCCTGTAAAAGGAAAGAGCTAGAATTATTTTTTTAGGCAAGCTTGGGTTTCATGCCACAGTCACTATTCATTTGCTGCAGAGTTTTAAATAAGCCACTTATGCCATCTTCTTACAAACTGCAGGTGTTCAACTTCTCATACTGTGGAGGACTCCCAGAATCATACAAGTTTGTTGGAAAGGACCTCTGTGGATCACCCAGTCCAAGATCCCTGCTCAAGCCAGCGTCAACTAAAGTGTATTACTCAGGGCCATGTCCAGTTTGGTTTTGAATACCTCCAGGGACAGACACTCCACAACTTCACTGGGCAGTCTGCTCCAGTGCTTGACCACCCTTATCATTTAAAACAAAACAATCCAAAAAACCCCCAATACCACACACCCTCTTGAAATTTAAATGAAGCTTCTTGTATTTCTGTTTGTGCACAAATTAGTGTTCCTACATCTCTGCATCCTCAAACTAAGATAAGGATGTTCAATGCGTCTGAAAGTCTCACTCGAGATAACTCTTGGTTACTCAGAGACAGCAACTGAAATAGAGTACCTGGTTTCAACCAAGACAGTATTTGTTTAAATGAAAAAGCAGCAATGCTAACATTTAGCTTTAGCCAGTTTCAGCAGAAACTATCCTCGTATTTCTATAAAGAAAAGGAATTCTTTGGATTTTATCCTTCACCTGGCAAACCAATGACTTCTTGCTGGTACAGTAGGCTACAATGTTTTCTACACATGCCTTCCAGGTATACACACACTCCCCAGTGACAGATTCCTACCTCACCACTTGATCACAATACTTTAAAAAGAAGCTTTTTAGAAAAGTTATTTAACTGTTTCCTTTACAACCCTCTCCAAGAAAGTAAGTTCTTAGCCATAGAATATTGAAGAGTTTTATAGTCACATTCTATACCACCTATTCCTTTTTTGTTTTAAATACTAAGCCATGAGTCATGTTCTCTTATTACTGGTAGTTTGCCCCACAGAGTCTGTCTTGCTTGGTTTCACTCTCAACAGCCACATTTAGAAACACAACTCAACCTCAATTCACAACAGCTAATCTTGCTTTCTCAGCATCTTTTTCCCCCCTCTCTCTGTACAGTCAGCCTTTCTCAAACTATGAACTGTAACATCTACATAAAACTTGCAGTACGCGTATAGGGGTTTGGTGTGTTACAGGAATTAGCAAAGGCCATCGATTTGGAGAAGCAACTGATTGAACTTCTGATAACAGTAAGACAGAGGCAGAGCCCATATTCTAGCTACATCAGCCAATTAAAGAGAGCGTACTTGCATTTCTGAATGCATGCTCACTTGCCAGTCGTACTTACACTACATCTTAGTGTTTGGCTGAAACTTGGGAGGCTGCTACTTTGTTTTGCCAAATGATAGCTGAATTTGACAGACCTGCAGGCAAGGGAGCAGAAGCTGCTGCTAGTACTGCTTAAGGGCTCTCAAAGCAGAAACACAACTGCTTTCTCCATCTACGTTATCTATGATTTGCAATAGCCTCTGGCCATGTATTGACACTCCAGTTCAAGTGCATTGCTTCTTTCAAAACTGAGCTTTATAAGTGCCTGTTGAATGATTTTTGTCTATAAACTCTTACTTTGTCTCTTCAAGTAAAACAGGACAGCACCAGACACAAGATAGACATCATTCACTGCTCATAATCCAGGGGGAAGAGTAGAAACATCAACATATAACCTTGTCGTTAGACTCAAGACAGAGTATTTCTTGGTATTTCTTCAAGTAGTCAAATATCTAAATACTCTCAACAAGCATCAGTGTACAGAAAGACAATCTGATTGATTGCAGTGCAATCAGACTTTCCGGAAAGATATTTAAATGCAACTTTAACAGACATTTAGTCACAGTGCCCAGAAAAAAATGCTGTCAAAGTACCGCTTTAGCAGCTTCCCCAAATAAGAGACCAGACATATCTGCATATCTAGAATTAAATTTGTTATACTGGTATTTGATTCAAAACTCCAATTTTTACAGAGTAATTCTTCAAGGTATCAAAGCTTGAAAATTCCAGCACATTATTTTGCATTGTAAAAACACTCTTTGTAAGAGTCACATTCTAGTTTTGTAAAAAATACTTTCATTTTAATACACAAAACAGGCCTGTTTAATTTGAAATACCATTCCTTAAATGAATAAAGTGCTATGCATTACCATCAGCAGCCTACCAGCAGACCAATACCTACACGACACTTCAGAAACGTTTTATCCATCCAACCACAGCAATTGCCTCATTCTGGAAGTCATTTTAGCAAAACAGTGAAGTGCGGTTTGTCCCACTGCTGTGGTGTGAGAAAGGAGATAAGGGAAATCTCAATACTGCAAGAGGAGTATACAACATCACTGCCTATGTGCTTAGAGTCTCTTATCAGCAATGCAAATGGTAGAATAATACTGATTTCACTCTAACCCCATGGGTAAATGCAGAATTTGCAAAGGTTCATTTATCTGCTTTGATTTCATAGAGACTAAGATCCAGCCCTTGCAGCAAGAATTAAGAAAATTGTTTTCCTTTGTGACTTCACCATACACATTGCGAACTCCTATTATTTGGCCAAAGGTCAAAAAAAATCACCTTCCTACCAGTAACACATTCACCCTCGCAGAGAACTGTTCTTTTTACATCTTGTACCTAGAAGAGAAACAAGTCGTGTGAACTGGTCTTGTAAACTGGTGCAGTAAGCTGGCACCATGGCACAAGCCTCTAGTCACTCACTATACAGAAGAACTCTTGCAGACAGCCCATCCTGTTCTGGCATCCTGTGAAGTCTTACGAATCCCATTAGAAGTCCATAAATCAGATATGTGCCATATCTCCATGGTGTATTTCAACTAAAGCCGCATCATCAGTCAGTTGCCCCATTGTCAAAATATAGCCCTACCTGAGCTCATTTCTCAGTCATAGCAGAAACAAAATTCCATCTTTTGTCAGTGGAAAAGATGGACAATCCAGATGTTCACAGCTATATAGTTCTGAAAAATAAAACGAGTTGCCCAGTTTCAACACTATGATTAAGCACACTTGCTGTGGCATCACCTCAACTCAGAAAGGGCTGCTACAGCTCAAGCAGCACCTTGCTGGGCCCAAGAGTGTTCTACAGACAAAAGCACAACTTCTACACTTGCCTAAAATTGTCACAGCCCAGGTAGCTCAATACTTGCCTCCCACCTATCCTTGTTCCAGGGACCAGGCACTACGGGGCCTTAGTTCAGTAAATATTCTCACAGTACACTGACCACACACAAACCAAAGCAGGTTCCTTATACAATGCATTTATGCCAACCCTCTTTGAAAAGAAACTTGCTGTAGCAAAAGGGGCCAGGTTTAAATAAGGGGAGTCTACCACACAATTCTGTTCCATGTCTTCCTCATTCTGAAGGGATCCAAGCCTTTATCTCCCACCTTGAAAGAGCACCAGTTCCAAGGAAGAATGTGAACAGATCAACTCTCTTTAGCCAAGTAACTAAAGTAACTACCCAGGAAAGACAAAGCCTGAACTCTAGCTTCCACCTGAGCATATTTATTCAATTTACACATGGTAATTAAGTTTAAAAAACAGATGGCACTAGGACTTTCTCCCAGGAGGTGGAACATACAAGTCTGCCTATTCACAGATAAGAAACCCAATCCAAGTCTCCCATTTCTGGGTGAGGCCCCTCTCAACAAAACAAAAGCTATCACATAAAAATAAAGAAAGGGAGTGAACGAGGGGCAAGGAACAAGTACTGCAGTGACTTCTTTAAAGTTCATCTAAGAAGAGAGGGATGAGGTTTCCTAGCAGATCTGAAAATCACAGCGGACTACAGGACCCCTAAAGAGGCCACCCTCAACACAAAACTTCCATCCTAAGCCAAGAGTTCGTACAGTCTTGTCACTCAGGCACCCAGCCTCGCTGGCTAACTTTCAGGTACTGCAGGCCTTTACTAGCTCTGGTTCTCCACACATTCCAACGCTAAATAATATGCCTGACAAAGGTGAAATTAAGATGAAAGAGGTGCTTTGAAAACAGAGAAAAACAACAGAAAACACAGTACTGAAAGAATCACGGCATTGTAGCTACAGGCCTCTAACTTACTATCTTTGATGAAGTGAAACAAACTTCTGTCAACAAACTGGAAGACTGTTCACACAGCACCAAAGTAGTCCTTGGGAAAGCTCTGACTGTCCTCTTGCTAAAAATAAAGATCAAGCAAAAATGTTAGTATACACAGATTATTAGGTTTTCCTCTTTTCAGACATAGTTGTATCTCCTTGTCAGACAGCCACCTGGAGGGGTTTCTGCAGCCCGCTACTGTCAGACAGTTACTAACCCATGGGAAGCGTGCGCACCTGAAAGTGTTATAAGAACACGCGAGAACAGACATGATGAGGTAAAACACGAACAGCAGATGAACGTTCAAAGCATAGTGCAGGTTCTCTTGGATAACATGAAAGCTGCTATGACACTATATTGTCTCTGTATTTACTCCCCCACAAAAGGTCAGGTGGCTCTTCTACTGTAAAAAACATTGACAAACATTGTCTCAGAGTGAAAGACCAACATGTTTTGAGAGATGTGTACTTTTCCACAATGCCGATGGCCTTCTACACAATCCACACCAGCACCTCACAAGTGGATCTGCAAGCATACCAGGACAAGTCACAGTTGAAGGGGAAGATCTTCCATGTATGAAGCTGTCACTGATTAAACTGAAGCCACAAAGGAGAAAAAGCTGTTCTACTGGGATTCTAAGATGAACATTAATGCCTGCTATACTACACTACCTACTTAATAGGCTACACTAATCACAGAAGGTATACCCTCCAAGCAGAAGTCATTCAGCAGGTTCCAAGAGATAAGCCACATGCAAGCAGAGCATTTTTTTTCCAGGCAGTAAGCAACGTTTACATAGCAAATAAGACGTTCCTCAAATAAAACTAAGCATGTCAGGGACTGCTTTCATTTAGCACCCACTTGCCAGAAAAGAGACAACAATGCAGACCTCTGTGTGGACAAACAATCCGACCAAATATCCAAGCTGCCTGTAGGAGTGTAGCAGCACAAGATACAAACTGCATACATCAACACTCCTGCAGGTCTCACCAGGTTAAAACTCACCACCAGCACATCTTTTTTCACAGTGCAGAAGGTGTTCCAAGGGAAATTGTGATTTTTCTTTCCATGCCACCTTTCTCACCTTCTTGCTCAAAACACCAGGACTCTGAGAGCATCATTATCCCTATGAGTAATACAGCCAAAAAAAAAAAAAAAAGGGAGACTGCAATGAACGCACATGAATACAAAACAAGTGGCCTGGGGAGATGCTGTTATCATCCATTCAGGTCTGGGTATAAAGCAGGTACTGACTGTAAATGAAGAGATTGGTGGCAAAAAGCCCCTCCGAGTGACAAGCCTGCCCAGATCAAGCCTGACTGCGGGCTGCCTCACGCCCGCACCGGTACCACCGCACCGCTACCCTCACCACTGCAGACCATCAGGATGGAGCGTCCCAGCACCGGCTTCTGCCTTTTCTAGAGGCGGCTCCTTTCTCACCAATGCTCACTTCACACCTCACCTTAGTACAGGTTTAGCTGATTTCTTAGCAATTCCTGGTAAAGGTTCCTACAAGACAGCCCACAGCCAAGATGTAAAGGCGATGCACCACCCCTCACTCACACACACACCCCTGGCGAGAAACACCTGGCGCCCCGGG
>JAVJGI010000040.1:90121478-90152650 GCA_035590275.1 Ibycter americanus | reverse complement strand
GGAAAGGTGGCTATATGAGGTTTGAGAATCTCATGTAAGTCCATTGCAAGTGCTTGCAGGAACGAAGTAACCTTACTTTAACTTCAGAAGTAGAAATTACTGATTTAAAACACTGGTGTTATTCACTGTGGGAAAAAGGTATCCCTAGTATTATTGCATTAATAGTGTCACCACTAGAACTGCAGGAAAAGTTGATGTGATACCACTGTATCCTGTTCTTTACAGGAGTTAGAAGTTGTCATTAGACCAAATGGAGCCCTCTTTCTCTGCCTCACTCAGTGCAACAAAGGGGTAAACTGGTTATTTGTCTTTTTCTGAGGCTCTTCTGAATGATCCACATCCAATAGTTTTAGCAACGTCTGCATCATGCTGCCATGAACTCCATCAAAGCAGTGTCCAGTGATCAAATAAGAACCCTGGCCAGAATACATTGCATCTCAGCTAGCAAATACTTTGGATCCTGTCCCCAGCTGTGAAGTCCATGGTGACATCTAGGGATTGTTCAAAATCCCACCAGGACTGGTTTGGAGGCTGCAGAAAGGGGGGCAGTGGAGGATGGATAGTGCATCCAAGCGCTCTTTCCTTCCTGAGGAGCTTTCAGTTTATACAGGCAGACAAGTGAGGGGACTGTGGTAGGCCCGGAAGAAGGTAGTATGGAAAGAGTTTCTTTTTCTTTTTCTATTTTACTGTTTTAAACTAATGGCAGAAATGATAGTATTCATTGACTTCACAGACCCAGGGACCTGTGGAAAGGTATGTGGAAGAGGAGGGAGTCCAGGGGAGCATCATGATGGGAAAGAAGGCACAGATGTTGGAGTGATAGTAAGCAGTTGCAGAGGAAAGAGCACCAGATCTCATGAGGAAATAAAGAGTGGGAAGAGACAAGAGGATGAATGGAGGGGCAATCTCATATCTATTTTTCTGTTGGCCTGAATATTTGAGGGCATGTGGAGTGATCCACAACCTCAATGCCCTGGGATGGCAACTGGCAGATGGAGAAGAAACAGGATGGTTCAGGGGACGGATCTGGACAGTGGGCCTTGAAGCCAGCACCCGGAGATAAGCAGTGCTTTAGCATCCATTGCCTCTCAGGTGGATCTTGCGCATCTGACATATCTTCCATTTCAGACCTCTCCCCACAGGCTGCTGTATTTCTTTCCAATAGGACCTTCTCAGTGGCAAACGCAGTCCTGAGAAGTTGAGACATCAGTCCTGTGACTCAGCATTACAAAGGGGGGGATGGGGGGGACTCCTGGCAGTACTGGCTTCCAGCTGGAGCTGTTTGTGTTCAGCATTCGTGGCGTGTGCCCAGCCCACAAGTACTTGCAACCTTCTTTTCCTTTTTGCAAACGCTTGCCTGCTTACTTTTGAAGGGGTGGGTAAGATTGGCCAGATTTGCTAACTTCTTGGCAAAGATGCATCCTTCGAAAGGCAGAGACCCAGTTCCTGTTGGTGCTGTCACGATGTGGTTTCTACACCACTCTGCGCAGCATGGTGTTTCAAAGGCAAAGACAGTGCTGCTGCCACATTCCTCTCTCATGTGTCTCCAACACTACAGTAAAATAATGCTACCCTGCAGTAAAACTGATGGAAGAGCCAGAGGCAGGCTGAGCCTTGTACCACCATTTGTTTTCATCTGAAGGTCTGCGCCTGGAAGCTTTACTCAAGACTGGGGCAGCACCATGACCAGGCACACGAATCTCGATCCCTCCTGTGCTTGGTGCAGGAACAGCACAGGTGTGAAGAAGTGGGGATGTTGGCAGAGATTTGTGAGGGCTTTGTACTTCTGGACCACTGAAACGGCCGCTCTCCAGCAGAAGGGAAGGAGCCTGCCCATGTTCACGGTTTCGCACGGGGTGGCTGGGGCAGGCCTCCTCCTCTCAGCCTTGACGACATTTTCTATGTGGTCAGGAGGAGCCTTGCAGCAGTGGTGGGCTGTATTTGGTAGCCTGAGGCACATGGGCAGGGCTGTGGGGAGCTGGAGACTGGCTCTTCTGCAGCATCACAGGGGCAGGGGCTGATGGCCTCAGGGGTTGACATGGGCTCCTGGGCCATGAGCAGGGTGGGGGAAGCCCGGCAGCAGGCAGGGGTGGCCAGGTCTGTGGGTGCCCTTGGAGCTTGGCCAGAGCAGCCAGGGACCCAAGCGAAGCCCTGACTCAAGAAGAAATATTGTATTGTTAAAAAAGAGCATGGCAGCGACAGTCTAGTACCTCACTGCTTGTGGTCTGCAAGCAAACCAGCCCTCGGTGCAGCATGTTCCTCAAGCACAAGGAAATAATTAACAATTGTTCCTTTGTATCTCAGCCAGGACTGGAGGTACCTAATTATGGGCATTGTTTCTGTAAGAAACACCAAATAAATGTCCCTTTTCCTTCCCAGAAGGGAATAAAGTGTCATGAGTACAAAAAGCATCAGGCCCAGTGATGTGTTAGCGTATGCAACTGTCCCTTACAGCTTTGTAATCTGGTGCTAACCGGACTGGAGCCAATGGACTTAAAACACCTGAGAGAAGAAAGAGGTTCCTAACTGGAAGGAGAATTCTCTGTGCATAAGTGATTAGAAACATTTTTACCCAACATGATTATTTCAGTATGTACAAGGAGTCACAAGACTTTTAAGGGAGATGCTGGCAGCCCTATGAGAAGCAGCCTGGTGGTTTAAGTTTAGAAAACTATAAAAGCATAATGTTACTAGAGCTGACAAGCATCTCTGTATATTTTAGAGAAAGCCCAAAAGAGGGAAGCTGAATCCCAAACATCCCAGTCCCTATGAGGGTCTTCACATCCAGTGCTTCCAGCAGGATAGCAGAGATACACAAACATACCTTACAAAACAAATGCTGTCAAAATTTAATTAATAGGTTTGAAAACCAACAACAAGAAATCACTGGGACTGACAGGAGTGAGAAACCTCAATATAAAAATGTGGCTGGTTACAATCTTATTTGTTGGACATGGTTTCTTTTTCCTTGAAGAGGGTATCAAAGAATGAACTAAAAGTTGTGCAATAAATTTTGAAAGTCTGCCTAAAGAAAGATAAAAGAGTAACTACTGGAAGGCCAGGTTTTTTATAAATGCCACTTTTTTTATAAATGCCACTACTCACATTACACGTACACAGTCATACTTGTGTATCTCCATCTGTGTCCTGACACGTGTGCCAAGATTCATCTTTTTATTACTGACATTTTCTTTATGGGGAGTAAGTTTGAACAAAGCAGAGTTTGTACCCCTGATGAAACTATTTAGTCCACTCACTAACACAAATGAGGACATCAAAGACTGCTTCTTTGGAAAGCCATCAGAATATAGTACAGGGGTTCTTCTCTTTCTTCTGGCCTTACACAATTATAGTCTAATATACACCCAAATCCTTACGTAAATCTTGCCCCAAAGACTTCTAATCAGAAAAGAAAACAGCAGCCCTGTATTTCTCACACTATAAAAAAGACCACCTTGGGAAAAGAACAATGCAGTCACAGAGTGGTGTGGTGTCTGTTAAGAGAGTTCACATTAAGCAAGCGTTAGCTATTCAAAGAATTAACTGAAATGGGGCAGTAAGTGAACGTCTGTTCCTTGTCACTGATCTCAGGGCTATAGCAGAGAGCAGAGAAAGAAGCAAGTTATAAAAATTTTTAGCAGGGAAATAAAAAGATCACTTTGCTGTCCCCTAGTCTGGATTATTCTCTTAGAAGGTGGGTCAAAATATCGGTGGTTGCTTTTCCAAGTTGTTTCTACAGTCATAGAATGAATCAGTAGCAGAACATAAGAGACACCCAGAACATGGACCAGAGGGGACTCTAATGTTGCTGGAACCATGTTTTTTGTAACGATATGTATTTGGCTAGATATATGCTATTCACACTCTTTATATATTCCTTTGCATTTTATTTGTGGCTAAGTGGTAAGGTAAGAATTAATGCTGTTATTTTTAATGTGCGTATTTCAAGTGGGTAAAAGCTGTCTCACAGTCTTGTGTGCCTGGGATAAATCATTCTGTGATTAGTTGTGACCAAACTCAGAAAAATGATACATAAAATTACTTCTTTATTACCCTTATTACAATGCATTAACTGTTTGCTAGGTGCTGACAGAGTCAGATCCTGACGGCCCTTCTTTAGGTTTGTCGCAAAGAGTGCTGCTTCAAACCAACAGAGGAACGTAGTGAAGCTGGGCAAAGAGGAACTTGGGTGCCAGTGATGGGGAAATGACAGAATTCATATTTCCTTGGGACTGAAAAGAGGCAATGCTACAGTAAAAGCAACCAGGATTTCAGGACGACAGATTTCAGTTATCCACAGGGTCAGCAGGCAACATTTCCTGGAAGGCTGCTCCAAGGAAAAAAGGGAATTTCAAAAGAAGTTATCTGACATGAAAGAAATGATATTAAAGATGCAACTGCAAACTTTCGTGGTGCAGAAGATGGCCAGGAAGCAGAGTAAGTGATCAGCTTGGTTAGGTCCATTTAATCCCAAACACAGGAGGAAATTATACAGGAAGCAGAAACTATGTGAGAGTACCAAAGATGGATTTTCAACAGCACACAGGAGCAATATTAGAAAGGCCAATGAGACGGTAGTCCTAACGACCACTGCTTGTGAAATCTTTCTATCAGGGCATTAATCATAGGAAAAACAGGGTTAGTGAAGTAGTCCATGGAAGAATAAATCTATTAACAGATTACATTGAAAGACAACTTATTTCATGCTTTTTGCTAAAAAGTGGCTGGCAAGATCAATAGCAAAGGAATGGATCTATGCAAGGTAGTGTTTTCTTTAATAGTCTAGAAGATGGAATAGAGAGATTTCTGTGAAGCTGAGGAGGAATGCAAATAAGTTAGATTAGAAATCAAAATTATCTCCAAAGGTGGTCTTGGTAAAATAAAGAAATGGTCTGTGGGAAAAATCAAATTAATTCAACAGGGACAAATGCAAAATACTGCATTTGTGAGGGACTCATCAGTTTCAGAAACACAGGATAAGGAATGGTCATGTAGAAAGAAGTAAAAAGCTTATAATGGAATCAACAATAGGGTATTGTTGCTGAAATGGGCAAACACAGTATAGATATGGGTGTATGATCTGTAAATACACAGAAGTAATCCTGATGCATTATTTAGTGTTAGGGTTTCAGCTGGGGCTCTGTGTTTGGTGCTGGATGTTGAGAGGCTGGAGGAGAGCCATTAAAATTATCAGAAATTATTCTAGAAAATGTGACATGGAAGCAAAGATAGGAAAAAAGTCGGGTCCTTCAGCATAAGAGAGGATGATATTGTCCAGGGAGGAAGGACCAGGATAGTCTTCAAATACATAAAAGGCTGCTACAAAGAGTTAGGGAGAGATTTATTATCTGTGATCCTTTTGGATAGGGCAAGATGTAGTAGATTTAAATGTAGGAAAAATAATATTAATGTTAAGGATCTACAGCACTGGAACAGATTTGCATAGGCAGGTTGTGGCAGCTCCGTAATTTAGTTCTCTGATAACAGACTAGATGAATATTCATCAGGAATGACCTGCTACAGTTGACCCTGCCCTGGATGAGTGGCATTCTACTTGATGCTTCAAGGTTGCCTCCAGCCTTACAGTATTTTGATAGGAGTGGGATCTTGACCTCCCCAGAGTCAATAGCAATGAGTCCCACTGGCTTGCCACAGCTCTTCAAGTGCTAGGCAATCCCTCATAAATGGCACTAGCTAATCCTACTGCAGCCACAGGTTTATTCTGCTCTCAGAGGACTCCTTATTTTGGGAGGACAGGGTTACATATAGGTAGCAAAACTGCAATCAGAGAGTAGGAGACTGAGTCCCATAGATTGCTCTTGCCTAACCCATTTTGCCACTTCCCGATTGCTGGACACCACACTGTTTTTTCAGCAATAAAGTTGACAGCTGAACAAACACTTGTGACAACCCCAGTTTCAGGGACAAGCAGGGGTGAGGCTGGGAGCTGAGTGTGACAGCCAGGCTGGCTGGGCAGCAACCTCACTGGCAAGGGGTGCAGTACTAAAGCACCCAAAAATGAAGAGCAAAGCAGGTCCTGTGACAGTAATCAGGGTTACCCAAGTCTAGTTCACCAGACAGTTCTGTAGCGGTGAGGCAGAGCCGAGGTCAAGCCAGGATGTCAAGTCTGCAAGTTAGAGACAGTATCCAAGTGAGTGAGGCAGGTGGCCAGGCACAGGGACCGAGGATCAGCGCCTTAGCTTGAACAGAGCTCCTAAGTGAAGGGGACCAGGCCCCCACTTCTCACAGTTTTTTCTCACCCATCCCTTCTCCTGGCAGTGATCCAAAGTCCTGTGATGGCACCAGATCCAAGCTGGCCTCAAGCACCAGCTGCCAAACCACTGGGGAGGGCAGAGCCTTTACAATCCAGATAAAAGCATCTGCTGCTCGTTTGCCACAGTGCAAAAAGAGCAAATTCCTCAGCACTCCCCCAGAATGACAGACCCATATTGCATCTTAAAGGACATCCATGTGCTGATATAAGAAAGGCCACTGATAAGCCACAGCCTCAGGAAAAAAAGACCAACCCAAATACATATTTTCAACCTCAATGACTGGCTTTAACCAACTCGTACTCTCCAGGCTATTGCCATAAGAAATGAGGGTGTGTTGGGGTTTTATGTTTGTTTGTTTAAAAGGGCAGATTAGCAGTGACATTTCTGATACCCTCGTTTCTGGCTTCCGTAGGCTCCAGAGACCAGATCTGCTAACCACAACTCTCTTTCCGACACATTTTCTGTATTGTAGGCTCCAGTGCTACACCCATAACCACCCTGAGTGTAACTGAGGTTGTTATCACTCTCTTGCTGCAGCCCGCTGCCTCCATTAGACTCTCCAGCAGCAAAGGGCCACCAGAGAATCCGGCCCAAAATGTTCAGTATTTTTATTTGTGGTTTACAGTCTCTACATCATTATTGAAACAAAAAAAAAAATTTCTTGGTTAACTGTGAGGAAAGATTTGTTTGGCAGCACTTGAGCCATCCTGCTGAAGTGTTTGACTAGCCTTGGTGACACAATTGGCCTATGTGTGCGAGGAAGTGACAGCATCAGCTAAGCCTGTCCCACCACTGACCCTACCAACAAGTCTGACAATTTTGGAGACTATAATTACTTGATCATCTTTGTCAGATGCTTTCACTGACTCATGGGTTATAGACTATGAGGTAGTGTCTCTGCTTTCTGGATCAAATTAGCCATTGGGGTGGCTGAGCCAGATGGTTAGCAGAAGCATCCGCTTAATTCTGGTGGTTAATCTCTTTGAATCCCACCCTGCTCATCGTCCAGCCTGTTTTCCTTTCCTTCAAGGATGCTTCTGAAGAGCTGTCTCTTCTGGCCAGGCAAACAGCAGTTGTACAGAAATCCCTGTGCCTTGGGTAGAAGGGCATGCTTTTGTAATCATGCTCTGCCTTTCATACCAGGATATTAAACTCACTGAGTCAAACAAGGAAAGATATTTCATCAGACTTACAGAAAGTTCCTGTCACCGCTTTGGGATGAGCACTGTTTTGGCCATTGGGAAAACAAGAGCTGAGGGACAGAAAGAAGGAAAAGGAAGTAGATATACAAGCGAGAACAGATTAACCAAGGTGGGTTTTCTGTGTCACACATGCAGGGACCTTATCCAGAATGATACATATGCTTTATTCTCCCTGATGGCAACTGAAACCAACATTCATTTAAATGCAAACCTGTATCAGGTCAGATACTGGCTTTCTGCAGAGTCGGGCAGGGGCTTCCAGGACAGAGCCTCTGGAGTGGCCTCAAGCTCCTTGGGATAAAGTTTGCTTTTTTCCATTCCCGACATCACCTCTGCTTTGAGTACCTAGGGATGTTTCTGGTTGCCTGCTGGCAAAACAGCACTGGAAAGAAATTTGTTAAATTAGCGCTTCTTGCCGCCAGAAAACTTTCTGACTGCAAGGTGGAAATGTGAGAAACCTCCCACTCTGCACACGGGGCTAGCACATTCGGCTGCTACGCTCCACTGGAAAAAATCTGCTGTAATTTTAAACAGAAACCACAGAGGTCTGACAAAGCCCGTAGGAAACTCCTGGAACTTTTAACAAAATTGTTATTATATTTCTAAGCTCTTGGACTTTTACTGTTAGCCTGCATTATTCATCTAATAAAGGTCTTATCCTGATATCCAACCAAACTTCACATCGCTAGGATGAGATGACCGGCGATGCACAGTGTAAAGGACATGATGTCTACAGAAAAGGGTATGTAGATTTGAGGGGGTGCTCTCCATTTTTCCAAACAGGATTTTACACCCACATTTTTACCATGTTTTTCTTTTGGCAAGTTTCTGGCAGATTGAAACTCCACCCAAGGAAACAGAGACCTCATTTAAAAATTAGGAAATAAATTATTCGCTATCAATAAAGAGGTTACATATATCATCTTTTTCATTATGAGAGAGCAAGGTAACTTCCTTTAGATTTTTTCTCCAAGTATCTCAGTCCTCAGTACAGCTGGTACAGTTAGGCTTGCTCTATGTGTTCTGGTGGCTGTATATGCTTAGGGAAGAATTACAGGACTGGACTCTGTATCACACCTGGTGTAGCAAACACAGCGCTCCACATTTATCACTTCCTGAGCTCCACGAGCTTTGAATCAGAGTCTCTCTCAAGTTCATCAGAGAAGTGATCAATGAAAACTACTGTAACCAAAATGCTGCTTGGCAGGCTGAATAGAAAGGAATAAATAATATGGTCACCTCATTTCATCAACCCAAACTGCAGCGTAGTCATTTAAACAGTGAGCCTGTGAACCATGAGGTTGGAAGCAAAGTACTCCGGTCAATGGAAAGACATTCATTAAGCTAAATGGCTTCCTATCAAGCTTTTACTGGACAGAGCTCTAAAATATTTCCTCCAGAAATTCTGCAGGCTATTTTAGTCTGTCCAAGCTGTAGGGAGGGAAACTAGAAAACAATAGCTGGCCAGACCAGCAGAAGATACATAAATATGGGCAACTGAAATACAGCACGAGTTAAAATCTCATTGGTGTATAGCTGAAGTATGATCAGTATGCTTAACTGTAGCTTGAAGACTGCTCTCCAGTGGCTGTTCACAGCTGTACTTATTCATAACTCCGTGCATGGAAGTTCTGCAGTGTTTGTAGTGTTTTCCAAAAATAAAGTAAAAAGACTCCGAGGTGGGGTATTGGTAAAACAGCAAATTATACCTGGAGTTCTAAAAAAAGGTTTAAAGTATAAAGTATAAAGCGTAAGGCATCCCATGTCTGTTAAAAGGAGAATCTTTATTTTTTTATCTTTTTTAAGAGCAGTGAATTGGCCCACCAAAAAGGTGTTGTTTGTACTTTTGAATCTGGATATCAACACATATAATTTATTTTTGGTTAATATATTAAATAAAATAATTTATTGTGTTAATAAAACACAAAGCATTCAAATCAGCATACACAACGTGTAAGTGTGAGTGATTCACTCTTTCAGCCTGTTGGTTTTGAATCTCGTTTTAGCACCAGCCACGTCTTTTTTTCAGCCAGAATAGCAGTGGTTTATATTGCTGTGTTAATTATGTGAGCCTTTAAACTGTGGTTTGGAAAACATTGCACATCTGAGGTGTTTGTGCAAATTAGGGGATTAATAACAAGACCTGTTTTCTTTTTTTATAAAATGGAAAGGAGTGTGCGTGCATGAGACAGAGCTAAACCAGGGCTGGTGTGTGTGTGCTTTCCTCTCCCTTCTCTTTCCCCTGCTCTTCAGCAAGATACAGATCATGTTGTGAGTCTTGTCGGCTGGGTGACAGGTTACATTCTTGCTCACTTGTGGGATCATATCCTCCAAGCTAAAACCTAGTTCTCAGATGCTAAAAAAGAACACATATATGTACCAACATATGCATTCAATCATGTAAACAAAAATAATAGCTTTCTGCCTCTTTATCCTTCAAATAAAGATTGCTTGCCTTACTGGAAGCCAAAACACAAACTGTGCTTTAGTCAAATAAAAGTTATTGAGCTCAACAGGGCAACTGAGTAAAATTTAATGGCCTGTGACTTACAGGTTGCACCATATGATCTAGTCCCTTTTGGCCTCCAGTTCTACAAACCTAAATGGAATTTAAGCCCTGCTTATTTTTTTTTAAATTAGAATATTGGTGAGACTGGAGGGGCCTATCTAGCTTCAGCCACACGTAGGTGTGGCTGGCTGGCTGGCTGTATTTTCGTTGGGTAAAAGACTGACCTTCTGCATTGTATTTGGCTTCATTTTTGAGGTGGCTGGATATCCAGGCCAAATACAAATTGGCCCAGAATTAGTTTCCACTTCCTATCCTTCCTTTTGCTGAAACAAATAAAAACTGGGATTCAGCTTGCAGAACTCCTGGCTTTGTGGGCAGGGTTTGCAAAGCCATTCACTAACCAAAGAGCACAGTGCATAAGGAGCGTGCCAGATGCATCCAGAAATTCTTTGGGATAATAATCTGACTCAATACATCCAGTCAAGAAAGTTAATAATTATTTCCAAGTAACTTTTGCCTGACAGCTCTGCAATTGCTTAATTGCTTATATGCTGACTCAGGAGGGAGACCTGAGAGGCATTTCAGAGAAGATCCCCACAGAGAAGAACATGAAAATAGATCAAAGCAAATATTGAAATACACACTGTGTGAGTTCCAAATGTAGCTTCCAGGTCAAACTGATGCAGCAGAAACCCTGGCAATAATGAACTTGGCTTTTTAAGTAGCCATCAGAACTCAGCTTCTTACCTGGGTCTAGTCAACTCTTGAAATCTTATTTCCAATTACTTTGCTCAAAGACTGAGAAGGTCTTACTATGTCAGTGCGACAATCAATTAGCATCTAACTTGGCCATAAGACAGAATTTGCCTGATACAAAGCCTGCTCAGTAGTTAATGGGATACTTTATTCATGGAGCAGGTCATTCATAACAGTTCCACCTACTTAGCAGTAAGCAAGTGAAGAAAATATTTGAAGACTCATTATCCGCTGCTCATGCCAATACATGTTCTGTACATAATACTCTTCTCTGAAGACTTCTGTGTTAAAACTACCACCATAGCATATTGGGGATGCCATAAGCAACACCTAATGCTTCCTTCAGAGTGAACTTCTTTCTAAAATCAATTTTAAAATGTCCCCTGGGATTATCAGGAATCCCTTCAGGACTGAGGACTGTGATTCAAACAAAATATCTTGCATTTACTCTTTGTTTTTTTCGAGGTGAAAACAAAGAGCAATTGGAAAACATGCAAGACCTGCCAGAGAGATAAGGCAGCTGCAGTTTTTAGCATTAAGAGCTTGCTAAAGCTTTCAGTGTTCTGAGTAATACTATAAAGTGGTGGAGGAAAAGAGCTGGAAGCCATGGCATAGCAAAACTAAGGTTTTGGAAGCTTAGAAATTTCTGCCACTTGCAAAAATTAGGAGACTGGATACGTGTTTACATCCCGTCTGCAGCATACCAGTTAGTGAATTAGCTGGGCTGTAAAGCTGGGTGCAAGCCAGTTCATCTCCTTCCCTGCTAACACTGAGTAGCAGCAAGTAAGAACTATCCTGCCATTCCCTGATTTTCATGTCCAGACTATTTTCCCTTCCTTCTTGCTCTGTTATCTCCTACTATGCAAGTAACCAATGCATCCCCATGCCCACGCTCTTCGTTCCATGTCATAAAGGAGGCACCTACCTTGTTCTGCAGTCTGTGCAGTACTGAGTTGAGATACCCATATTTGCAGTTCCCCTTTTAAGTGACTATAAAATCCTGTTCTTTGTGAGGAAATCTGTCTTAACAGTACTGCTTTTATTGTTCATTAAATCCATCTTCCCTCATCCATCATCCCTCCCAGTCTTCTCTCTTTTAGGCTGAACAGCCTCAGTTTTTCAAGATTTGCTTATAGGTCATGTTTTCTAGAGTCCTGAAGATTTTCACTGGAGGTAGTTCAAGGGACAACAATCACTGTGAACCACATTGCAGTAACATCCAACACTAAAGTCACACCAGGCTTTCTTAATGCTGAGCAGAGCAAAGGATTAGTGTATGTATATTACAAATTGTACCTGTATTTCTGCAACCCAGCACCATGCGTTCCTGCTTTGCAACTGCATGAAATGTCGATTCTCACTTGGTTTATTATCCACAGGTACTCTCCATCCCTTTTCTAGAGAAATGGCCCTTATCAGTTGCTCTCTACCCTTCATTTATGCATCTGAAGAATCTTGCATAACATCCCATCTTGCACCTGCCGTGCTGAATATCATCCCATTTTTTCCAGGCCATTTCTGCAATTTGTTGGAATCGTTTTGAATTATTAGTCTCCCCAGTATCATACATCCTCTGTCCCTACCCCCCATCCTGCTCTCACTTGAACACATAGTTTTTAGTCTTGGAAACTGCTTAGGACCGGCTCGAATAGTTCTGGTTCCAGGCTGATCCCTATCAAAACCCACTCAGTACATCTTTCTAGTTTTGACAGTCAACCACTGAAAGCTACTGTCTAAGTGTAGTTTTTTATTAGTGAATCTTCTGTGCTAGGCTACTGATCTTTACAGGTCATTTTGACAGATACTTAAGACACTGTAATTGCACTTTTACTCCAAAAGCAAGACTTGTCTTTAATTTCAAGAAACTGCCAGGAATATCCAGTCTTCAAAGCTAACTGATAAACATTAAATATTTAAATGAATGCCGGTTTAACTTCAGTAGCTATTTGGTCAAGCTGTTGTGGAGCCTCAGATGATCACTGAGGTTTGTGGTTTGCTGATCTACCAGAAATGACGTATCTGTAATTTGCAATATGGATAAATAACATGTGACCAATGATTTCATTTTTAAGAGTGCTCAGAGGATAAGCTAGACACCTGATTTTCAAGATTACAACTGAGACTTTAAAAAATGTAAAATTAAAAGACCTATATTCTGTTAAAAATCAAAGTCACAGTGTTGTTAGATATTAATAGACTAGTACCCTTAACATTTGAAAGGAATATGTAACAGCTTCTATGTATGTTACAAAATAACTCTTGATATATGTGCAGAAACATATTTCATCCTTAATTTAAAAAGCACATGCTGTTGTGCATAGGCCTTTCTATTCACACTTGTGAATATTACTGAGACAATATATTCTATTTGAATCAGAATTTCATTACAAAAAAATGTGTCAAACTTAAAATCTTCATAAGTAGGTTTTTTCCCCCTTCACAATATGTGTTGCCTATTAAGAACTATTTTCCAGCAATATCAGCCCTTACAATTTTCCAATTTTTCACCTACAGACAGACTGAAAAACATTAGAGTGAATGGTAGAGCAAAGTGAAATAATAATACTGCAAATGCAAGCATGAAAAATGGGATCAGTAATTTTTTTAGGAGTCAAAGTAAACTGCACTGGAAAGAAGATCAGGAAAAACCCAGATGGTTCAGCTGCACTGAATAGGTGATCTTCATCTGAAGACTCCAGCAGTCCTTTTTCTGTGAAGCACGTTAGCTGAGAAGTACCGAGAAGTAATGGTGACCAATGTAGCGTAAAACCTTACCCTAAAAAGGGAGATTTTATATCAGCATCTTCTGAATGGTGTAAATGAATTAGGAGCGTATGTTCAATGTTCTTCAGTAAAATAGTTCCTTGTGAGGCCAGCAGCTGTAAGGTCAATGGTCTTAGAGTCCTAAATGACTTTAAGAAATGGAAATCACTTAGATACTTTATAAAGAAGTACTGCACACTTACGTAAAACATAAATAGGCTTGGGCCTAAATATATGCTTAAATGAAGATAGACAAGAAGAAGTTCCAGCTCCATTTCCTTTTCAAAACAGCAACAGTCTTTCCTACATACCGAAACGTTTTTACTTTATGTCTTGACTTAAAGGCTGACTGTAGAATATGTAATGTTTTCTCTCAAGTGGTTTGTAGCAAAGGTTTGAACTGTTGTATACAGAGGATATGTGTTGATGCTGCTGTAAGTCCCTTCCCAAGGCTTTAAGGAATAAAGCTTAGCTCTTTAACGGTGTGCAGAGTTGTTACCAGCCCCCAGCTTCCTTGGAACTGCAGTAGGTGCTGGGCATGCAATGCACAGGCTCTTCAGGAATCCTGGCACCAGTGAAGGCTGGTGGAATGCTAAAGTCCACTTCTTTGATGGGGTAGAGGGGTTAGATTTCAAAAAGAAGCTGGATTGTCCTTACTAGTGGGAGGCTTCCAGAGGAAAAAGGTAGTCCTTTGAAGACTCCCATTGTTTATTGTATGAAACTGCCACCGTGGTTCATTGCTCACAGAACTTCTCACTGCAGCTCTCTGCTCTCCTCCTCTTCCTGCCCTGCAAATCTTGGTATTTATTTCTTTTTATGCTTTTAGTGCAAATGGAAATGTTATGCTCTAAATCTTGTTATTTCAAGATTTCCGGCATAGCAACATTAAAGATGAGACTAAAATTGCAAAATACCCAGAATATGCCTCTTTCTGCTCTTCAGGAGTTCTGATCTCTTTCTGCTCCCTGCAAGTACTGCACCCATCAGCCACTCGAGAGGAAGACAAGACTGCAAAGCACAGTTGCTGAGCAGGAACTTGTCCCACTCAGCAAACAGGAGACATAAAAGGTTTACAGGTTCATTTCTGCCATCGTGCCAAACTGTAGATCCTTCACTCTCAGAAGCAGACCCATTACAGAGGTAATATCTGAACTGTTTTCATGGCAGGAAAAAAGGATCTCTCTCCTCATACTTGGGTGTGACAACTGTATCCCTCACGGTCTAAAGATGCAGGATTGGCTGGAGACGATGTCTGCAGGTATTAAAAGAAGTTCATACTTTTTCCAGAGAGAAACATCCTTTTGTTGTTCAGCTTCAAGGGATGCCACAACATGTGATAGATTTGTGCAGACCGCTCTTTGCGGGGCTGGATGTAATGGGACTTTAGCTAGTACAGAAGAGAGGACCTGTATGACGGAATTGTGGTAGAGTTCTGCTCTCTCTCAGCAGTGTAAATTACCATTTAATATTTTGTTTTAGTTCTTGGTAGTGGTGGCATTAGTACCATGAGTCGGTCTTCTCTGTAGAGTAACCTCAAAAAAAAACCCAAACTAAAAACCTCCTAAACCCAGAGCCATTCAAACCTCTACTAATGTGGAGTTATTTGAGGTGATATTTCAAGTTTTAGTTTATATTTCCTTTCTATGTTTTGTATGCTGCTGTAATTATTTGCTTTTGTTACCTATATCCTTTCATCTTGTGCCATCCAAATACAAGTTTGAGTGTGCATGCATCCCTATGTTCCCTCCTTGCAGTCCTTCATGGAGAGTTAGATATAGTCCTGCCCCTTGCCTTCCCAGGAAACAGGTCAGCCTTTTAACACGGTTTAATTTTGGGTAGACAGGGGCTTGGCCAGTGCTTAAATTTATAGACAAGCAGGAGTTCAGCAGTTAAAGGAGGGACCATACCTTCAGTTTGTCACCGGCCAGCCATGTGGGGCTTACCCCTGGGGCAGCGTATGCTGCACCCAAAGATGTAACAGCAGCTGTGGATGTGCACACTACCTCAGTGTGCAGTGATGGATCGGATTCTGGGTCCATCCTGGAGGTCCTGTCAAAAGCAGTAGGCAACAGGGCCAGAGACAGAGCTGGACACAAACTACAATGGGGGTCCGAGAGGTCACTCCAGAAGACAAGCTGCCTACAGCAAAGGTCCGAGGTCCAGGCAGAGACATCCAGAGGCAGGACTGGAGCCTGACACACCCATGGTACTGCTCAGGCAGGGTGTGAGTGCTCAGCCCTGAGCAGAAATGGGTCTCCTGTGCCATGGGCAGAGGTGTGGGTGGCGATCCCAGGTGGTCGGGACTGTTAAGGCTTGTTGGTGCCCCAGCAGGAGCACAGAGCTAGGATACGCTCAGTGATGCCGTGCTTTGCAACAGTCAGGTAACGGCTAAATTCCAGCTTGCAGAGTCACAGTGGGCAGGATGCAACTGTCACATAATCCCATCGCAGCTCACAGCTACCTAAACATGGGCACCCCAAATACTGAGGTATACCAAAGTAATGGCCACAGTGGCAGACCTTGGTGCTTCTCAGCCAAAGAAGAGTAAACCAGACACATTGACATTACAGATTACTCAGCCTCACTTTCCCATTCTGGCATAGAAATAGCTCTCCTTCCCATGTTCCTTCCCCCGTTTTGTTCTATTACCCCATTTGAAATGGATCCAAGCTTTCACAAATGTACAAAGTCTCAAAACCAAATACACATTTACTTACAAAGCTCCCATTTTTCCTCCCCAGCTTCCTCTGCGTAAATACAGGTGTTTTCATGTTTTTCAACTTTCTGCCACCACTCTGATTTCTTGTAAAGAAAGGTCATTTGCCAGAGTGAACAGTAGTTTCGCCATCACCTATGGGAATGGTATCTAAGTTGGCTTAACAAAGCCCTGACAGATCAGAGAATTGCCTTTTATTCCAAACAAGACATGATGCCAAAAGCAATATATGGACAATGCAGTACTTCTGAAAGAGGGCTCACTGTGGTATGTGACACGAAGGACAATATCTTTAAAAGTAGCAAAACACAGATAAGATTAATTTGCTCATTTCTTGGGAATTACCCTTTCACAGAAAAGTTCATGTTAAGGTTTGTGAGTGCTCTGGGATAAAGTCAACACTCCCACCTACTGGTCTCAACTAAGAAAGTTTTAGGTTTTTTTCTCTTTTTCCTTTTTTACCTTTTATCTTCTTTTTAAATTTTTCTCTTTTTCTTTTAATTTATCTTTCCATTTCTTTTCCTTTCTGTTTCTGTTTTTCTTTATGCTTGTATGTGTTTTCCTTTATGTTTTGCTTTTCCTTCTTTCCCTTTTCAGATTGAAGTTCCTATTTTCCATCAAAAGATCTACAGATTCACACAGGTAGAAATAACTGCCCCAGCAAAGGCATAGTATTGGAAAATACACACCCTCAGAATGACGCATTTTTTCTTTTCTGACACTTGTGAAATAACTTACGGGTGCCTTGCTGTTGTGAGTAGAACAACCTTCATCTAATTGCTGCATTCTGATGGAACAAGCAATAATGTGGAACTGACAGTGTCTTCAAAATAAGGCAAGTCACCTTTTGGCTTACTTTTTCAAAATCACTCCACTGAACTGAAAATCCCGCTTGCCAGTCACTGTAAGATAAATGGTATAATTTGGGAAATTTATTTATTAGTATTCAGGGACGGTCAGGATCCCCCATGTTTCCTAGTTCATGATTCCACAGCTACTGCCATTTTTTCCTAAGGGCCATTTACAACTCTTGCGTAGCACACCCAGCCTGAGGAAGGGTGACAAAAACTCTGACTCCCAAAACTCTTATTTACTTAATTGACCACTGAATTGACCCCAATGACTTCGTTTTCTTTTGCAAGGCGACACATCTCATGTAAATCTGGCCTACAAAGTCTCCAGTTACCTCAGCATCGTCTGTTATGCATACTTGCACCTTCATAATGGTGCTAATTGTTCCAGCTGCAAGACAATAAGTAATTCTTACTAAGAAGCTCAGCTCCGCAGAAATTCATTTTGCTGAGTAATCCTTACATATGCAGGATATCTCCCACACACACCTTCCTATGCACTGTTCTTATTTTTTGCATACAGCAATTCTCCTGTGTTTTGATTTTCTTCACTTTTGGTCTGAAAGCCAGTAAAAATACTGAGATACTCTTTACATGAGGGAAACACAGTATTTTACCTCAAAGCACTTCAACTATTTTCACTCTTTTATTTCCTCTTTTTTGTAACTCTTACAAGATTACAAATTATTTTCAGAAATGTGAGAGGAGAAACAGAAACACCGTTTGAAAAAACTCCTGATCACTTGTTTATAATTTAACAGTAACTCCTATAAATGGTTCTCTACTATTATTTGTGTTATGTTAGTGCTTATGAGCTCCAACCAGGAAGCACAGGGGATGAAATGACTTGCTCAGATTTGCACGGCAGCCAGAGCCAAACCAGCCACCGAACCCACAACTCAGTCTCAGGCTTACGGCCGAACCTTTGGGCTGTGCCGCTCCGCTCCCAGCCAAGAGCACATTTCCATACGCCTTAATAGCCGGTTGTGTGAAACCAGCCACGCTCTGGTTAATGAACATGAACTCAGAGCAGAGTGCTGATGCCTAATAAACTCTTTCATTTAGAAGACTTAACTGCCTGTAGAAGGTGGCTTAATCACCTAAGAGCCAGATTTCCAAAGTTATTTAGGCATCTAAATGCACAAAAGACCATTGACCAGGATTTTCAGAAGTACCTCCCCATTTTACTCCTCTGGGATATTCATTCAGCAGATTTGGGCAGCTCAGTGCTTTTCGTAGCCTGATTGGGGAGTTTTTACTGTGAAGAGAGCAAAAAGGAGGCCTCCGTATCACAAGTACAGTTTGCACCCAGTGCCAAGGGATACTGGGGCTTCTGCATACCTCCCCATCTCCTTTACTTTGTGGCTGCCCTAAACGCTAGCTTCAACTCTGCTAGAATTGTGAAGATTCGTATTTTGACCAGGTTATGCTGTCTACAATTCACTAGGTGTGGGCTTTTCTGAGATGCTTTGAAATTCGTGACGCCCATCTTCTAACCTGCTCTTTCCCATGGAACAGCATTGACTCATTGGATGGAACAGGCAGGCTGCTGTGCTCCCATCTTCTCCAAAGTCCTGGTTTGGTTTTTAATGGCCAGAATAAATACTACAAGCAGGATGCGGCATCCATCCATCCTTACTTCCCACTGCCAGCTGTAGGAACTGAAGGCACACACGCCCTGCAGGGAGCACTCAGGGATGTGTGGGCTCCTGCATTTGTTGAAATGCAGGTGCCTTTGGTGGCAATGCTCATGCAGGTGTGATGTCCCACACTCACCTGGACTTACCGTCTCATATTTTACAAGAAAAGAGATATCAGCCTGCCACTGTCTATGCTGTGATAGTATGGCTTCTTCTTACTGAAGTATTAGTTTAGTTCTGATGCAACAGTGACGTGAGCTGTTCTTTCATATCCTTGCTGCCTTTAGTAACTGGGCACCAGGCTTTAGTGGCCCAATACAAGTGTCCCAGTGATCCCACCAAAAATCTCTAACCCACATGCACATTAAAAATATCAGTAAAATAAGAGTGTTCAACCTTCTCAACAAGTGAGACTTTCCTTACCTCTGCTGGTGTCAGTCAGTCTGCTGGTATGTGTGAAGTGTGTGTAACTGTATCCCTACTGGGTGCTGTGGGTTCCGTCTGCTGAGCACACCCCAAAGTAGAGAGGTTGTAGAAATAGCATATGGGTTGTAAAGTGCTCCAGGATGAAAGGTATCTTAGAGGCAAAATATTTTGTTTTATTGGATAGTCCTTCAGCTGTATTAATAAAATATTGGTTAGCAATATTTATACACCGAAGATTTATCATGGTAAGATTGATTTCAAACTTAGATTTATTGTGCAAGAAAATGAAGAGAAATCAGTCATGCTGTCAATCCAAATTCATTTCCTAGCACTTTTTCTTCTGAACCAAACAGACCCCTGGAAATACACATTTCTTAACCAGAAGTGTCCTTCAAACTTAGCCCTGATGCCAATTTGAGATTTAGCTTCATCAACTAGTTTTTTGATGCTGTGCAAAAGTCCAGTATTTCTGGCCCAATTGAAAGGGAATCCCTGGCCCTTTTCAGAAGAAAGAAGCTTGCCTGGCAATGTGCTCTCATTCAAAGAAACACATTAAAAGCCCTAAGCATGGACTACTGCTGTACAGTTGGCCTCCCTACTCTTCTGTACAACAAGCTTTTAGCTCAGTACTTTGAAAAAGAAATATACATTGAGATGTGCATATTCCACTGCAAAAGTTTCTTTGTGAAACCACAAGGTTTTTTGCATTTAACCACCAAAACCCAGGAAAAAGTTTTCTGGTTCAAGGAAATCCAGACTTTACAGTACAAGCATGCACAGATATGGGCTACAAACAACTTTGACTTAGTCTTTCATTGACTTTTTGGAATAATTGATGCACTACCATACTTGTGGTTCTAGATGAAATACATCGATTTTTAGACATGCATTTTTTTTCATACCCCTTTTGGTTTCAGTGAATCCGAACCACTACATTTTTACTTATGGATTTTAGGTGTAACTACTGGGACTATCTTGGGCTGGGAAGTCACTTGCCATTGAAATGCTAAAGCAACCTAGAGGGAAAAACCCCATATCTGAAAATATTATTCTTTATTTTACATCTGCCCAGGTCTAAAACCAGCAACTTTGCCTATATTCTTTTAGAAATGTTAATGTTAAATAAAAAATATTAGAGACAGTGAAGTTAATTGCTCAAACTGACACATATGAAATTGTTTAGTCTTGAATCTGACAAGGGTGTCCATTAGTTTTCGGTAAACAAACATGGTGGGTATTATTTCTAGACAGGATATGTCAAGTTTTATGCATGCGGGTGTCTGCGAGGGCTCATTCGTCAAATTGGCAAAGGTGTAAAATGTTTTAATGACCTCCTAAATCTCCTTCTCTGGCTGTCCTGGCCTTCCAAGGTCAGTCACCCAAATAAGCAGGTTCACTTGTATTGTAAACAATCATAGATCAGACTGAATGATAATTGCTGATGGACCCTGGAGCAGAGAGCTATATATATCACAACACTTTCTTGTCAGGGCAGTACAGGTCAGCTGTGTTTGTTCATGGACATATTAGACTTTGGTTTTCCTGAGCCTCTTTTACAGTGGTCTTGTTTTCCCATTGTATTTGCTGTCTGGACAGGATGTTCAACCGGAGGAAGTGCTCCTTGTGGAAAAGGCATCAATTAGATGTCCAACTGACCCTCATTGCTACTAACTACCTTGCAAACAAAAGATTGATTGATTTATTTAGATGTGAGCTTACATTTTTTTGTATTGCTTTGCCATATGAGTAAAGCAGTAAGGCTTAAAAATTGCTGACTAAAGCAAGCAATAATGCAAATTTCCATTTCCACAGTATATCGTCAGCTATTTATTTTATATTTGTTTTTTATAGTGGAAGAAACATTTAAAAGGGCATGGCTGGTCAACAAGGTTAATTAATTGCTGTGTTGGCAGGCAGCTTTGTTTGAGAAGGCCGGGATGCTGTAATCATCTGAGACTTTCAAGGTTTTGTGGAGGAAACAGGTCATTGAAAAAATACATTATTTTAAATAGTGTCTGATAAATAAAAGAGGAGGGAGAATCTTCTTGGCAATCTAGTGTAAATACCAGTAATCAGGAATATGATACATTAAAACACATACATGTTTTGGGTTCATTTCCTCAGAATAATCTATTCCAATGCATAGGAAAGCAAACATTAGAATACCACAGGCAGTTTTTAAAAGACCTCTTGGTCCCTGGGCAGAGTTCTGGCAGGCGAGGGGAAGCTCTGCTTGAGCACACAGCATGTGTTATGAACTGCATTTGATTTTATGGCTTTCCAAAAAGCTGTCCAAAAAGAAGGTTGGTTTTGTGGGGCGGAGTGTCCCCGCTTCTTTTTGCAAGGGGTCTCAGCAATCTTAGCGTGTGTTTTGCCTCACCCCGTTGACCCAGGCCAGGGATGTATTTGCCAAGAGGGTGAGCAGCTCCCAAAGGCAGTGACTAGAGTGCAGAGCTTGCTGGCCCAGTTTGGAATGGTTGGGCTTTTGCTCACCTCTGGCTCCTGGGCTCCTCATCTCCCCCGCTCCCACCCCTTTAAAATTCTCTTCCATGCTCCATTGTTCCTTTATTACTGCAGCAGCTGAATTTACCACCCCACAATGGTAACAGCAATGCAAAACAGCTTCTTCTAAGGTGACAGCTCTACAGGCGTTTCTCAAGCGTTTGAGAAAATAAGCAAGTGAAAACCTGATATGCCGGCAATGCCATTTGGAACCCCACACCTACTGCAACGGCTTGGAGAAGAAAAATCCTTTGTGAGACAACCAAGATCCATAAAACAGAAGCAGGATCTTCCACCTGAGTGAGTCTATGTGGAGGGGTGTCATTAACTTGTCTCTGCAAAATTCACCCATGTCTTTGACAGTGTAGAAAGAAAGGTTTCACCTGCTAAAGAAAATTCAGTCTCAGCAGCGGCTTAAATGGAAACTGCTGAAATGCTCAGCGGCTTTAACAGTGGTGTTTGTCCATAGTTGCCTAAATTTCATCTGTTGTTACCACATCTTAGGAACGTTGGTGGATTCTTGTCCTCACAACACCTTCCTCAGATCAGGACGTTTCCATTTTACGGACAGGACACGGAGGTGCTGGGTCAAGCCACGTACGTATGTGTCCCGCCGCCGCCGTACCTGTGGTCGCACAGCAGCGAATACAGACCTCTCGGTCCTGGTGAAGCTGCAAACGGATCAGACCTTCCCCTCCGGTGTAACGTGAGAGTAATAATGCAACCTCAAGCACCATCTATGGTATGTGTGGAAAAACCAGGCCCAAACTACCACAAATAAAAATGATTTTGCTGGCAGAAGGACTGCCAAATGCAAATGTTTTAGGGGATAGCTCTTTGATATTGGCTTCTAATGCTCAGGTTTTGGTTGCTTGTTTTAAGCAGAGTGTATTTAAGAGCTTATGAAAATAGCAATGTGAATGGGTGAATGGAATTAGGAAAATAAAATGCAATTATTTGCTGTTTGGTTTTACATCTCATGTTTCAGCTGAAATGTTATCAATGTTTAGGCTCATTAGAGAACCCCAAATGGAACAAAACTGCTGAGATTTTTATGTAAGGCTGCAAGGCTGCCCTTCCCAGAGACAGCAAAGTGTGTGCAATTCTGTAAACACTCAGAAGACATGGCAATTCCTGCCACGTGGTGTGTCTACTAGGTATCTAGAACACCTCAACGCCAGTCTCCTGAGGCAATTTTGAAAAGCTCTGGTGTTTACTTGGTTCTGCTATGTATATAAAAGTTACACGGTTTTAAAAATTTGAACCAAAGGAAACTTCTTCCCACATAGCTACACTTGAAAAAACCAACAGGAAAAAAAAAAGTTGCCATAAAGGGTGAAACGAAGCTGTTCTTTGCCACTAAATGTCGGCTTCATCAGCACACACTGTCAAATCACTTTATTATAGCTCTACAGCATGGGTGTGTTGTTTGCCATTTTGTTGTTGTTTCATTGCAAAGCCTTTCCCCTCAAGTCCTATTTGCACCATCTGTGGTTTCTGCACATTCTGGACTATCCAGTGGAAGAGATTTTATTTTTACCAAGACTTAATTGAAAGTAAGTAATCCTATTCGTTTTGCATTGTTATAACCCAAACACTTTCAGATGTCTTATGTAATTATATGAATTACTTAAAGGTAATACAGGTTGCCTCTCAAAGATTTATAATGCCTTCAGAAATTAGGTCATTCTGAAAGTTTTTTTTATTTTTAGTTAAAGTACATTTGGCTCAGCTTTTAAAGAGTAGCAGTTTTCAGGTAACCAGCCAATGTAACAAGGCTCAGTTTTAAAAGAGTCTCTGTCTCCATACTCTGAAGGTCGAGTTGGTTGGAGAACGCAGAGATTCACTAGTCATTTCCCTCTATGGCTCATTTATAGTGCAGAATCTAAATAAGAAAGATTTGTAAATCTGGATTATTTTTTTAGACTCTTACCAGATTTAAATATGAACATAATTATATGACCTCTCTAATTGCAAAGCCCTATACCTCATAATAAGATAAACTCCCGTGATCAGAATGGGATGGATCCCCCTGCTGCTAAAATATTTAAAAAAAAATTCCTGCTGGTGTTGCTGGTGTGAATTTAGATTCCCAAACCCTCTTCAGAGTCACCTGAAAGAGCTCACTCGTGCTATTGAGAATGACACCATTTATAGAAATAGTCCAAAACCTCCTACACAAAATGTCATGGCTTAGGAATGAAAGCTGAATAAATCGAGCTCAGCTAGGGAGGTTTCTCTTGGGACTGGGAACTTGGGCATCCAATAAAGCCAGTCATGGGGCGGGGGGGTGGGGGTGGGTGGGAGGGGAATAAAAAATCGATGGATCTTGCTTCAGTTAGTTGTACAGACTGTACAAATCTGCAGGCTGTGTCTTGTGAATGCCTACGTTTTTGGCCTCTAAGTGTACAGGCACAGGGAGCCAAATACAGAACGCTAGTCTTTCTCTTCTGGATCTATCAGTCTTGTGCACTACTAGTTTCTCACTTGTCTTCCTGTGGTATTAAATTCTTTACTTAAAAAGCACAGGAGTAAGTTTCCTAACGTCTTTCTCCGCACTTATTTTAAAAATGTAAGAAAACAGATCTACCACCCAGTGCCTGCCAAGCTGAAGTTTGGTTCTGGAACTACTTATTGAGTAGACAATGCTCTAAAAATATAATTTTTCATACCAAGAAATATAACACATACACACTCTACTCTGTCTGCACTTCTTCTTCTCAAACACAACCACAGATGTGTACATACTACTCTCTGGAGGCTTGATAACAACTATTGGACCTGGGCTCTTTCAAAAGCCTGGTATAACACAGGTAGCCTGTGTGTGCTCATACATGCATGCACACATGTAAGACATGAAAGTATCTCAACTTCTATTGATTGCTCACACTTGCTTCATTATATACCTTTGCATTTCTGTCTAGTTGCATTTTCTACACTTGCTTTGTACCTGTTCTATGCTCAAGTAAATGGGGTAGACGAAGTGCACAGTGCAGTGGCTAATCATGCCTGGCGTAGTGAAAAACAACAAAGTTACATTTCAGTATTTCGGACTTATGTCGCATGTCTTAGGTAGTTGCCCAAAAATAGCTCAGGGAATTATGAACCATTACAAGATACTGGAAAAAAATTACGTAGCTGCTTGTGATGCCAGCAAAACTGAAAGCATGTCATCAGTGTATATTTAGTAGATATTTATAAAATCTGGGAATTTCCACTTTCCTTATTTCATAACATATTTGTCTTTCTGAGCATCTCATGATTGAATGTTAAACACCACGACTTGCTGAAGTGTATTTAGTGAAAGAAAGTTCGATCCCAGCCTGCTGCTGCTCAAAGGTGATTGCAGACTTGGTGCATGTCATGGCAACATGTAGAGTGTACCTGAAGTGCTCTGCTACAGGTTGTACTCCCCTCATTCATGGATGTATAGGTCCTTTTCATCTTTCTTTCTAGCTGAAGCCTGCTGGAGACTGAAGCAATTACGGGTGTAGAAATTTGCAGGGGGAAAAAAAAATTACTCTAATGAACGGTCAATTGAAATTTCCCCCAATCATTGGTCAGTATATTTAAAGAATTACTACAGTAATTATATTTTATGAGCATGAGTCATTTTTCTGTTCTTAAAAAAGTACTTCACTTTACCCATCTCTTTTAGTACATTTCCATTTGGTGTGGTTTGGCTGCATGGAGAAATGCGGCAGCTGGTTACTTGAAAATATTTAACAAAGCACCAAATTCCTCAGCTCTGGCATACCTGTGGACCACATATATGGACATAATTGCAAACATCTGTCCACCCACCCATGTAACAGCTAAGAGGAGTCATTTAAGAAAAAGAAGGCTAAAATAGTCAACTTTGAGGGTGAGGAACTGCAGAACTACCTATTTGTGTATTTATTGATTCGTAATATATTACCAACTAATAGTCTTCAGAGACAAATTGCTCTGCCGTTTTCACAGGAGGGACATGGCAATGCAATATATTGCAGTGCCACGATATATACTCACTAAACCAAGCAATGATAAGTTACAACAAAAGCATGGAAATTTTAAGAACCTTCTTATCTGTTAAAGAAGGACTTTCAATGGTGTGTGTGTGAAACAATGAAAAGGAAAAGAAAAAAGCCTTGGAGATGCATTGGGAAATGTACCTTGGAGCTAGTTTTGTGTGAAGAATAATTCAACTTAGATTTTATGAACCAATTAAATTACTTTAGCAGTCAAAACTGAGACTCCAGATCCAAACTGGCCTTCTCACCTGCAGTGTATTGCGTACCAGGGAACACTGATGAGTCCTTGGTAGGCCTTGTCTGAATTCAATGGTTGCCATCAAATTCAACAGTTACTAGAGTCACCTCAGTGTATTTTCTACCCTCCAAAACTGATTAGATTTCTGATCTGTATTTAGATCCTTTTTTAGGGAAATGAGTATTTCACAATAGCTTGCATGATCAGAACTAAAGTCCTTGGCTAAAATTCTGCAAGTTTTGGGATGCTCAGAACCTAGACCCCCAGTAAAATGTGCTAATTTATATTATATTCACATCAGTTATACTCACTGGCTGTCACACCGAAACCATCCCTTTCCTCTAAGTCACCTTCTCCCCTCTGCTAGCTGTTCAAACAGCAGAGTGGTGGGTTGCTGAGATCTGGGAAGTCCTCAGAGGTAAGGGCAGAGGTGCCAGAGTCAGCACCATGATTCCTTGAACTGTGTGAATGGGACATTTGGAAGCAAGACAGTTCTGGGGAGCTGGTATGCTTATGCAGGAGCAGGGAGGAAGGTGTTGCTTCTTGTAGACTTTCAGCTGGTGGATCTGTAAACAGGGCGCAGACAGAGAGCTTAGAACATCCCCAAGGCTGTTCTAAATCTTGTCTACATTATATTAGGATACATGGTGAGCCTAGGGCACATTCTATTATTGGAGCAAAAGTGATTTGCAATCATCTTTCTCCTTGCCCAGTTAACTTTATATATACTACATACAGACTTTGCACAAGTTAAGAAGGTAGAGCTCACATTTATTTGTTTCAGCAGAACACGGTCCCTTCTACAGCAGTGCTGCCCTACGGATCGGGCAAGAGGTCCTGTTAATGCACCTGAGGCAATTTAAGACCCCGTAGTGTCCAGCTGCCCTGCCCGTGTCTTCTGCCCTGCCAGGGGAGCAGTGGAGTGGAACATCCCAGCAAGGATATTCCAACCGCTTCATACTAAGACTTCATCCATATGCAAATCTTTTAAAGCTAAAACTGAGTGGTCAGTTTACTACATATGCAACCAATCCACAATAAATTACTAAACTAAATACTAAGTTTTTCCTGCCCATTTATTTTATCCTTCTCTTGTTGCTAGTCTCCAGGTTCTCCTGAAAGGGAAGGGACATCTGTCTGAAGAAATTTACCCTGGGCAGAAAAGAGGTTGAGCACATGGCTTTTCCTGCTATGTCTCAAGGCTCTGTGAAAAACCATACAGGTGAAAAAAGATCTGTCAGTGCAGTGTTACAAGAAGCAGAACATGCATTCACAGCCTGAACAAAAATAAAATTGAGGATGTGGTGTGGTGTGGTATTTGCTCGGACTGATAATTTCTAGCTGGTCAAGGTCTGAACACTTTGAGTGGTCTTCAATTGCCATTTGGATGTACCTCATGGTGATTTATAATTGATATGATACTGTGATACTATTACTCACTGTACAGCTCTACAGGCGCATAATATGTAAAATCTGCACCATGTTAAAATGCAAGCTGAAAATCAGCTCCAAGCATTTATTTAGTGGCAGAAATTCTAACTTTTTTCCAAAGCCCAAATGCTGTCTCCCATCATAAATGCTACACATAAATAATGTATAATGGGAACAAGGTGTCAGCTAGAGGCTTGCAGGCTCTGCTTAGTTCTTAATCTTTTTTTCCCCATTTCTTGACGTGCAGCAACACAGTTGTGCTGCTGTTAGGCTGCCTGAAATGTTATTTTCCAAACAGATGCAGTGAGACCTAGATCTCTATCAGACAGAGGCGTAAGATCTGAGGAAGGGCACGAAAGCCAGGCACAGATTTTTACTGATCTGGTGACTGCCAGTTTCTTTGTAGAATTTATCTCCCATGATTGTAATTTCCATTTATATAGAACAGCAGGACAATCTTAACCATCTCACTCATGAATAAGTATTGCTAGAATAACTCCTGGAGAACAGCAATTATACCTCCAGACAGATGCTGCAGTCTTTAGCAAGGATTGTGTCCAGAGTATAGACTGGAGCTGGGATTTTTTCCCACTTTGCATTGGTTTAGTTATCTCAGATGCTCACAGTTGAAGCAATGAAATCACGGGTCAGTAATATCATGTCAGCCATGATTTAATTGTTAGTAAACATTTCATTCATAGATAGGGAATGAAGTCTGTGTAATTAACTGTAAACTTTGACATCCACGTATTGTCTGAAGTCTGGGGGTTTGTGCCAATTCTCCCAGCATGTGTTGCCCTTTGGAAACTAAGCTATGAAGTCATGCCATGAGAAAATAACTGGGCATGAAAAAGCCTGTATTCAGATAGTAACTCCTAATGATTTCACTGCAGATGTAGTGTGAAGAAAGCCTCTTGCCACACAGAACAATGCAATCCATAGACACACACTATGGAAAAACCTTTCCTCAGCGGGTGAAGGATAGTCCCGTGGCAGCTGTCAGCACAGAGGATGGGTTCAACTCCACGCTCCTCAGGGACTCTGCATAAATGAGCTGGACCCAAAGTTTTAATTATTCTTGACATTTATCAGGCAAATACCTGCTCTCTTTTTGTTAAAGGGTGTTTTGCATCTCTCACTGGCATGTGGGTAAGAATCTTGAAGACTCTGAAGTCCTGTGATGCCATTTCCAGAATCGCAGAGGACACTGTGCTCCAGGGCTATCCTGCCTTTCTGTCCAGCAGGATTGCTAGATAGTGCTCCTATAAAACTGTTAGGTACACAAGGTCACGTGAAAATAACACTTTCAGCTCCTTCCTTCTGCACCCAGAAGTTCAAGTCATGAATGAAAAAAGACAGATCAGAAGGAGTTGTCTCATGTTTAACCTATGTATTGAATGTGATTCTGACCTCGTTATAATTCTTGGGTAAAAGGTGGCCCAAATGAGGAGTGACCAGTGTCACTGCCAAGCAGATTACACAAAAGTCAACACTGAGAGCATTGACATGAAATCAGCCCTGTTGTGGGTGCTGCTGGCTCCCCTGACGATGGGACCTGAACCAGAATCTGGCAGGAGCAGTGGCAGAAGTTATTTTCTTTTCACCATGCTCCGTGCATCCCCTCAGTGCTCAGGGCTTGGGAGGATGAAGCCAACCAGTTAAGAGTTCCCTCAAGAGATGGGTGGCCAAGCTGAACAGCGACAGCACCATCATGTGGCAGAAGCAGCACCCAGGAGAGGGACATCTGCAGCAGGAGGGTGCGGACCTGTTGCCTGAAGTCCCATCTCTTTGCATTATGGGGCTTTGGGCTGCATTTTGGATGTGTGGTGAGAGACGCCCAAAGATGCCCTGGGAAAGAAGCTGGTCCTGAGGGTGGACAAACCAGTTCCTCTGGAGAATGACCCGTTCCTTGGCTATCTTAAGAGGAGCCTTCCAGAAGGAGAGTTTCTGATGAATTATGCTATGTCAGCGGGGTTATCATTTGTTGCTTTGCCTAGTATCCTTGTCTGAGTAAGGGCTGAACACCACTACCCATAATTTTTGCCCTCTTCTGTTTGGGAGGCTTTATTCCACACTTGACTTTGTTCATCTGCTAGTGTCACTATTTATCCACTTAGCGGGATATTTAATCACTTTGGAAATAAGGTGTGTTAAGGACCAGATAAAAAATCCTACTAAATCATAAAAATAAAGAAGCAAATTCTCAGCTGCTGTAGAGCAGAGTGGATCTACTGGCTTCAAAAGAAATGTGCTGAATGATGTTCTCACTTGAACTATTTGGAGTAGGGGTCAGGACTGAGAAAAACCGCACAGGTTAAGTGTCCAGTCCCCCCCCTACCATATCATACATTCTCTTTTGCAGTCTCACCAACTAATCAAGCAGCCTAAATGTCTAGGTAGGTTCGTTGTTTTCCCCTCTGTTACTCCAGTGTCTGACTGTCCTGATTATTAGAAATATTATTTCCAGCCTAAACTGATGGATATTGTACCCATGTTATCTCCCCAGCCTCTTGTGGCAAGTCTCTTTACCCTAATTAGTTTTCTACTGACCAGTGCACACGAAGAAGTAATGTAACTGCTTCTAGTATTTGAGTTACTGGATTGACTAAATCAATGTCATTTAAGTTGTGTGGCCTCTAGGCAGCAGAGCCACACTGTGCCACCACTAGCTGGAGCCCTGGAAGAAATAAAGCTGCATTTGGCTCTGGCAATTTAGTCCAGCAGCTGAAGCATGCTGTTGATGTGACTGCACAGCTTTCAGTTCTCAAATTAGGTCACTGACAATTCATGCCACGACTTTTGTTTGTACCCACAATCTTCCTTTTGCAATAGGTTCTCTACCTCCTTGTCCACCTTCACAACCCTGTTCCAGCTTAAAAACATTTTTCTTGAATGCAGGTAATCAAAATTATATATTGCATTTCAGATGAAGCCTCGAAATTGTCTTACACCTGCCGTAGAAATACTCCGCCTGCTGCATCCTAAGGTCACAATCACATTAAACTTGGCAATCATAGTCATTCTACGTTTGAGTGGTATATCCAGGTATGCCTTCCTCTCCTCCATTGTTTCCAGCTGTGTTTCTCAAACAGAAATTATTGTTATTCATCCTGAAGGGCTGGATTTTGCACTTTGTGCTATGCATTTCCATTCCGTTTCCATTACTTCTGTCCTCAAGGTCATGCAGCTCTCTCTGCATGGTATTCTAGTCCTCCTCTGGATTGACAGTGCCTTCCAACTTTGTGTCATCGACACATTTCATAAGCCCACTCCTACTTTTTCAGCCAAAACCTGTCCTTGAGGAACTCCATTAATAGCCTATCTCCAGCCCAACACTTCCTCTCTTGACACAGTCTGCTGTCATCTGCTTTAAGCAGTTTTCTAGCCATCTTACAGTTTCTCTACTAATCCCCCTTTTCCTTACCTAAGCAGACACTTTCTCACATGGCACCAAACCAACTGTTTTACTGAAATCCAGAACACTGTGTTTCCTTTGTCTAGAGAAAACAGTCATCTTAAAGAAAGCTATTATGTTAGTCTGGCATGACCAGACTATGACCAAACCAGACTAAAAATGATGTTTTCCATTTTCCTGCTTATCTTTATTCTTTCCTACAAAACCTCTACAAGTTCTACAGACTTGCATGTTGTTGCAAACTGAATGACCCCAAGATAACCAAGACTACCTTCTCTTATCTCAGTTTGAAAGATGGGTATGGTGCTTTCAGTTCTTTAGTCATCTCCTCTGTCTCAAGTGTCCAGGAGTGGGAATTTCTAATGGCTTGATGATTTCATGTGCTGCTTCCCCAGAATTTCTGGAGTGGAGATTAACCTGGCCCCTCCAAAACAA